>OU015495.1:3988307-4040807 GCA_907164885.2 Dolomedes plantarius
TATATATATACATATATATACAGATGGTGGACAAAATAATACGAACACCTGTGAAATAATGGAAAATCTTTATTAATAGGGGGTTGGACCACCCTTTGACTGAAGTACAGATTTAATGCGACGTGGGATAGATGCATAAAGGTCATGGACAATATTTAAAGGAATAGTAAGCCATTCCTCCTGCAGAGCGGTCTCTAATTCCGAAAGTCCGGATGGAGGTGGAAATCGGGCACGAAGTTTGGACTCCAAATATTGCCATAAATGTTCAATAATATTCAAGTCCGGAGACTGAGGGGGCCAGGCGAGATGTTCAACTGTATCGTCATGCTCTTCGAACCATTCTTGAACACACCTAGCAGTGTGGATAGGGGCGTTGTCGTCTTGAAAAAGCGGTCGCTCTCCAGGGAATACAGTATGGTCAAAAGGATGGACATGATCCCCTAGAACGCTTAGATAGTGATTGGATTTGATCCTCCCTTGCAGAATAACATCTGTACCAAGACCGCGCCAAGATATCGCACCCCGTACTATAATGGAGCCACCCCCTTGCTTCACAGTCGGCAAGAGGAATTCAGGATGAAACGCTTCTTTGGGCGTTCTCCAGACATAAACGCGTCCGGTCGTCTGAAATAGGGTGAATGACGATTCATCTGACCATATTACCTGTTGCCACTGCTGTGGGGACCAACCTTTGTGATCTCTGCATCATTGGAGTCGCTTGAAAGCATTAGTTGCTGTCACCAAGGGTTTACGAATTGCCACTCTGCCATAAATGTTCGCAGCATGAAGTTCCCTTTTGACAGTTTTTGTTGAAACGGGGTCCTGGAGATGACTGTTCATTTCGGATGTTATCTCGGATAACGATTGCTTGTGCTTTCGGGCTACTATGCGCTTCAAGACACGTCTATCCCTATCAGCAAGCTTGGACTTTCGGCCACTGTTGTGCTTTGAAGACGTCGTCTTACCCTCTTTCGTGTACGCTGTTATAACGGCTGATACCCTACTCCTTGCAAACCCCAAAAGGTTTGCTGTTTCCGTAACCGATGCTCCACTTAAACGCGCTCCAACTATCACTCCTCTTTGAAACTCTGACAAGTCTGACATTTCAACTTATCACAGACAGTTCGATAGAAGCATACAACGTAGGTGACTGCTGTTGGGAGACTGATACCTTCCTCTTCACGCACACTAGGTGGCAGACTTCTGTTGCAGGTGGCGCAGCTGTACTGCAAGTGTGAAATGCGTCATACTTTTTCACAGGTGTTCGTATTATTTTGTACTCCATCTGTATATGTATATATATATATATATATGGGAATTGTATTATCCCTGGGCTCCGGCTATGAGCTTTATGTCTCCGTGTACGTTATGCGACGACAGCGCTACTAGGATTCCGATACATGAACTGGGGAGAAAATGTTTGATAAGAGTGGGAGATAAGGTTTGGAGGCGATGCAGAGTGGAGGCTCTCGGGCGCCAGCGTTGAAGGACTAAGTTACTAGGAGCGAACGGGGAAGAGACGCCGGAGATTTGGGCCTAGCTTGTAGCTGCAGTGCCGAAGGGGAGGCGATAGTAATGCTCCCGTGTTGAGGAAGTCTGAGTGACTTCAAGAAGTCCAGTTGGTTGAGTGCTTGGCAATATTGTCATTACCCTGAGAGGGCAACTATTATATGGGAATTGTGGTGTCAACTAAATAAACGTTTATTGTTATTATTAGTGAGAGACTATTTATGAGTCATCCTGAGTCCTGTATTAAATGTGGGGTGCTAGATTGTTATACCAGACGACTTGTTAGGCTAATCTAAAGGTTGCACCCCATATATATATATATATATATATGCACTGAAGTGCCACTGAACTAGGGATACCTACCTAGTAACGAGTCGGGCCTCCTCTGGCCTTGATAACGGCTGACACACGACGAGGCATAGATTCAACAAGTTTCTGGAAACGTTCCACGGGAAAGGCTTGTCAAATATTGGCTAAAGCTGTAAATAATTCAGTAAGGTTCTTTGGTGCTGTGTGATGGCCTTCACGCCTTGTTCCAAAACATCCCAAAGATGCTCAATAGGATTTAAGTCTGGGCTTCTAGGTGGCCAATTCATGACAGAGAAGTCAGAGGAATGCTCATCCAACCAGCCAGTAGCCAACCGGGACTTGTGAGAGGTACAGTTGTCCTGCTGGAAAACTCCATTACCGTGCGGGTAACAGAACAGCATAAACGGATGGAAATGATCACCCAGCAACTCTACGTACCGAATTGCATTGAGGGAGGTTGGTACACGCACCAAAGATCCCAAACTGTGCCACGAAAAAACACTCCAGACCATGATTGAGCCACCATGTCCTTGTACAGTTCCAGCCAGACATGCAGGATCCATGGCTTCATGAGCCTGACGTCATATTCTCAGCCTCCCGTCGGCATTAATTAGTCGAAATCGAGACTCATCACTCCATGCTACTCGTTTCCAGTCCTCTACACTCCAGTCTCTGTGCTCTCTTGCCCAGGCAAGACGTGCAGCCCGATGGCGAGTATAGAACAATGGTACTCTCGTAGGTCGACGGCTCCGGACACCCATACGGTGAAGCGAGCGTTGCACAGTCCGTTTACAGGCTGTACGACTGGCACCGTCATTAAACTGGGTGGTAATTTGAGCTAATGTTTGGCTTCGCTGGCTACGTACAATACGCCTGAGCCGTCTCTCACCACGCACTGTCAAGGCTAATTGTCCTTTGCAATTTGCCCGATCGCTAGTTTTTTTTCCATCATCCATGTATTCTTGGTATACTCTTGACACTGTCGACCTTGAAAATCCTAGCTGTATGACTATTTCGATAATTGAATGGCCCATGCGTCGCGCACCTACGATTTGTCCGCGATCGAAGGCGTCTAAATCAGGCAGTTTAGACATACTGGCAATTCCAACAACTAATTCAGATCAACCACAGTACGCGCTATATATGCAGTTACCACAGTGCCCTCACTTGCGCATACATGATGTGCAGCTCTACACAATTTGCATAGGCTTTGCTATCCCTAATTCAGTGGCACTTCAGTGTATATATATATATATATATATATATATATATCTTTTTTTTCTAATTCTACTCACCGGGACGTATTCACGCTCTTTTGATTTAAGTAATTTTATTTATGACTTTATTTTTTAAATTTCATCGTGATTTACGAAAGCAAATGTTTTAAATTGATTATAGTTGTTTTGGTATTTTTCTTTCTGCATTAAAGAAAAGTTTTAATCAGGAGCGAAAAAAATCACTAAATTAATAGATTTCTTCTCGCATGTACATCTACTCCCGTCGGAGAGATTATTTAATTTAATTTATATAAGCTTTGATTAAATTGTTATCTTTCATGATGGTGAAAAAGAAAATTTTCATTAGAAAGCTTTAATGGAAATCCTTCTGACTCTGATTATTATAAATTACTAAATTCATAACGAACAGGCTAAATCAGATTAGTCGTTATTATTTTAAAAACTTGAATGCTGAGAATAAAAGAATGTTTTGGGGTGTTAGTTTAGCTCTAAAAAGAATTCAAACTGATTAGAATTTACTTGATTATAAGCTCAATTCAAATGAGAAATATTTTTTTTTAAATTTAGAATCCATATTTTATACTTTGATTGTTATTGAAAAAAGAGGTTGAATGAATTTTAAAACTTGTTTGAAACTGATTTCTAATGCGCCATTTTTTTACATGTTACTTTGACCTTTGAAAACTTTGTTTACATTCAATTTCGTTCATTTCGTTAAACTGGTAGCATACTGAAAAGATTGTAATCAATGATGACATGGGTGGATGAAGGTGTGTCAAAATTTTTCAAAAATAGTTCTTTTGCATGAATGAAGATGTTATATACCACATAGCATCATTCAATATCTAATAAGTATTATTATTCTCAAGACTTATCCATGGATATTCAATAATGCTATGAGATAGATAGATACATAATTCCTTAATCCATGCAATAAATAATTAAATAAATAAAACATTTTTAAAAAATTGGAAAAATTGTGACATACCGCGGTCGTAACGTAGGATGTAACGTTACCACGCTTCGAACTAGTCTGTGCCACACAAATTTGACAGAGCAATATTTTATGCTATTTACCTAAACCGATTGTATCAGTTTATGCAAGCACCTGGAGGTCATGGCTATATAATATTTCGAAATTATACTTTGAAATTCGATTCCAACTTTTGGTCTTTCCATTCATGAAAGAGGGGAAAAAAAAAGACAAATTTGGTCCAACAGTATATATATATATATATATATATATATATATATATATATATATATATATATATATATATATATATATATATATATTATATATATATATATATATATATTTATATTATATATATATATATATATATAATATATATATATATATATATATATATATATTATATATATATATATATATATATATATATATATATAATATGTATATATATATATATATATATATATATATATATATATATATATATATATATATATATATATATATATATATATATACTGTTTTATTGCGTTCACCGACGAATTCCAAGCACCCTATATTTGGACTGAATAAATGCCTATTGACTACTGTCACTTTACCTCTTCCTGTCCAGGAAAAAGATAGGAACTTTTGTGTAAATAAAACGAAGAAGGCACGCACGCTAATATTTAGAATGTGGGAACTTATTCTGAATCATTGTGTTTAGTTTACATGATAAATCAGAATTCTATGTATTTCTTTGTTCAGTAAATTTAGGTTACAAACGGGTTCCTTCAAAACAGAAATATGTTTTGTTATTTTCAAACTCTCTTTTCAAATCATTACCTCCAGCAGCATCCACAGACACGATTTTAAAAGCCTTGGGTTATTTTAAACACGCTATTTAATGCTTTAACAGTAATTTGCATTTTTTTTTGAGCGCGTGCAGCAATATAAAAGTGCGGAATAATTTGTAAGTTATTTTCACAAGTGTATTGGGGAAATTATTAAGGTTACAGACTTTAACACTGAATTAAGTTCATGGCAAAGTGAACATTTTTAAAACTTTCTAGTTGTTTTTTGTTATTGTTGCTGTTAAGTTCAGCTTTTTCAGTTATTCCTTAGTTTTCCTAAAAATAATTCTATATCGGGACAACTGACTGGCTATTCTTCTAGAATTGCAAAGTTACGTGGCATCCAAAGATGAAAGGAATTTACACAGAGAAAAAAAATTCAGTTTTGATAGGAGAACTCTTCAGGGGTGCTTAGGATATTTTTTAAGGGGATCCAGGACACAAAATTGTTCGAATTTTCAAAAAAACTTTTATTGCATTAAAAATTTTTGTGTTCTTTTATGCTTAAAATCATGTTTCTATCTTAATTAGATTAGGAGAAATTATTATTTTTTTTGCAACATTCTAATAGTAGCCAAGCGTTGATTAAACCTGTAAGTCCGTTTTTCTGCATGAGGGGTTTTACCCAAATTCTCGTCTTTAAATTGTTATAAGTCAAGAACCGGTAAAGATCTAGAAAGGTTGAAACTTCGAACATGTCTTTTTCAACTATTTTACTTTAATTTTGATTCAGCAAATTTGAAAAAAAATATTTACTCTTAAAAATATGATTTTTTAAAAAAACGTTACGTCACTTTTTTTGTAATTTTTAATATAAATATTTTTAATTTTTAAAAAAATTAATATTTTAAAAAAATGCTGAATCAGAATTAAAACTTATAAATTTCTGTTTAGTTAAATGAAAAATAATTGAAATTCGACAAAAAATATTTCGAGTTATAAGAATTTTAAATTACCTCACTTATTTTAAAATTTTAAAATTTAAAAATTTTTTAAAAACATTTTGAGAAGTTTTATGAAGTTATTTTGTTTGCAAATTATATGGTTAACCATCACAAAAAGATTCAAAATTTTAACTCAATAAAGAAAAAAAAATTTAAATGTGTCCCGGACCCTCTTAAGTCAAAAAAGATAGTTGAGTTAGAATCCTTTTGTGGAAGCTCTTTCATAAAATATTAAATGCTGTTGTTCAACCTTTTTATCCAACACACGGGCACATTATCTATCGACATTCGGAAACTAACACTGTAACCATATATAATGGGGGCACAGTACAGGTGAACCAACACAGCCGCATCGTGCAAATCAAATTTGGCCAAGCAACCCGCGGGGCATACAGCGGGTCTCGTACTTCCTCTCACCCTTAGGCCGTCTGCACACGGAGCAACTCAAAAGAAACTGATAGCTGACTCCAATCACAAACCAGTCCGTGATGAGTCGTAACCTATGTAATTGAATGGAGCCACGCACACGACGCAACTGGTTACAAACTCGTCAACGCGTCGTTGACGAGTTTGTAACCAGTTGCGTCGAAGGATAATCCACAATCTCGGTAGGCCACTATCCTTCCTCTGTCGAACTCGGATACTTGATCAAAAGATGATCGCTGTTTTCGACGAGGCATAATTGATCGTTTTTTTTGAAAAAACCACAAGAAAAACACAATTGCCGAACTTGAAATCGTCGAAATCCCCAAGCCTTAAATAGCGCTTTGAAGTGGCGCCACAGGCGCGCGTGATGTGCGTCTGCGCTGAAATTCTAATCATTTGCATATCTCACCTCCGCTAATGCATGTTGTAAATTTCATGTTATTTACATGTTTCCTTCGGGGTGTTGCATTTACAGTGACCAGCAGTGTATAAAACAGTTCCGTAACTGACTCACTGACTGACTGGCTGACATACAACGCACAGACCAAACTGCTGGACCTAAAGGGCTGAAATCTTGCATAGCGGTTCTTCTTATAGTGTAGGGGTGCATTAAGAGAGATTATTGAAAAATTCTTCTTAGATTTTTAAAATTAAATTTTTAAGCAGTTTTAGAAACTTTTTTTTAAGTTTGCATTTAAAATAATAATTTGAGGGTTATAAAATTTATATCACGAGAAAGATCATAAAAATTCCTTTAAAATGAAATAATTTTCGAATGTACCTCCCTTTTCTGATTTTTGGTGAATTTTTAAAGATTAATTTTTAGAATTTAATTGATTAAATGCTGTCTAGTGATTTCTTTTTCTGGTACTTTAAATAAATTTATCGTCACGTGCATAACGACTAAATAGACAAAAAAATGTTTTTTTTCTTGCTAATCCGGCAGACGATTATTTTGTCTATAAAAATATCCCTTACGATTTTTTCCTAAATATATATATATTTTTTCTACATCAGTTGTATATATTGATCGTCGTATTTAATATATATATATATATATATATATATATATATATATATATATATATATATTTTGGCATTAATTGTATACATTGACCGTTGTATTTAATTTGAATGTACTACGTAGCGAAGTGCGGGTTTTCAGCTATTTGAGATATAAAATTACGAATTTCATTTTATTATTTGTGCCTGCTCGGTAGTTTGTCTGGAGAGCAAAAGCGTGGAATATATCCCAGAATAAGCTTTGCTTTACAACTATATCATATATGTGATATATAGTTTTGAATTCCCCTTTTAAGTTCTTTTTGTGAAGTCCCTTTTTTTTCCTCGCAACATTATTTTTAAATAAGCCTATATCTCTTTAAATTCTACTTTTATCTTCACTTCAACACTTCAGTTTGAATAACAACCCAAGTTTTTTAGTCCCACTGAATTTCTCCAGGTACTATTTGCGTGAGTTATTTTTACCATGTTTTTATTAACTCGCTTTCTTGTTTGTTTGTGTGTTTGTGTGTTTGCCCCGTACATATCTTGCAATCGATTTTTAACTAACTTCCCGACTAGCTAGACATTTGAATCTTTTAGAATAGCTCAGAACACGATGGCAATGAATTATTTTAATACTTTTAGCCATCTTTAAGCAGAATTAAATTCATTTTCAGTTATTTTCAGTTAATTTTGTTTTGTAGACTGCTGCAGCCATCTATCGGCCGGGACGGGAATGAAAAGTTAAACGCAAGTTAACTTCCAATTAACTTTATTTTCTTTCAATTTGATAGAATAATTCATCAAAAAAATTTAAAAAAGCATTTATCAATGCATAGAATTATCAAGTTTATATGATTCAACAGAAAATTTAAAAACATGGCATATAAAAAGTTCAATTTATCTTGTAATTATTTTAAATTCTATCCTGGCCAACCAGAGATTTTGTAAGTGCGGCATAAATGTCCCTCACAAAAATAGCACTCGTAAACGTTACTGAAATATAATAACATCGCTCCAGCCACAGCGTTACACTGTCACCAATAAATCCTCCTTCTCGGAGAAAATAGATTGATAGATTCCAACCCGAAGTGTGAACCCCCCCCCCCCATGAGTGACATATTCTTCAACCACAAATATGGTCCTGGTAATACGGAGTTTGATAGACAACAGTTGTTTTTTCGCTTAGGTACTTAGTTCTGAGATCTCGCCGTGATAAAATTCTCTACGCTGAGTAGCAGACTCGGAAGGGGTGCTACAATTTTGTAATTATTTGAAGGTGTCATTAATGAATAAGGTAAGCTTAAGTTAAAATTCAAGCTTTCAATTCTTTATTAACTTTTGTTTCTTACTTTTTCTCTTTCTCTCTCCATCACACACACACACACACACACACACACACACACATATATATATATATATATATATATATATATATATATATATATATATATATAAAACAGTTCCGTAACTGACTCATTCATTCACTGACTGACTGACTGACTGACATACAACGCACAGAACAAACCGCTGGACCTAAAGGGCTGAAATTTTGCATGGCGATTCTTCTAATAGTGTAGGGGTGCACTAAGAAAGATTTTTCAAAAATTCTTCTTAGATTTTTTAAAATTAAATTTTTAAGCTGTTTTTTAAACTTTTTTTACGTTTGCATTTAAAATAATACATTGACGGTTATAAAATTTATATCACGAGAAAGATCATAAAAATTCCTTCAAAATGAAATTTTTTTTGAATTTTTACCTCCATTTCCTGATTTTTGGCGAATTTTTAAAGATTAATTTTTAGAATTTAATTTATTAAATGCCGATCACGTGATTTCTTTTTCTGGTACTTTCAATAAATTTATCGTTACGTGCGTAACAACTAAATAGACAAAAAAAAAACATTTTTTCTTTCTAATGCAGCAGACGATTGGATATTATCCAAAAAAAATAAATATTCCTTATGATTTTTTTATAAATATATATATATAATATTTTTTTACATCAATTGTATATATTGATCGTCTCATTTATTATAAATATATATATTTATTTTTTTTGGCATTAATTGCATACATATACCATTGTATTTAATTTGAATGTACTCCGTAGCGAAGCGCGGGTTTTCAGCTAGTATATATATATATATATATATATATATTATATATATATATATATATATATATATATATATATATATATATATATATATATATATATATATATATATATATATCCTAGTATATAACCCCCGTCAAAAATGACAGAAAGTTGATCAGCGTTTCTTTCTCATAAGAGTTCATACGAACAACAACAACAAAAAAAAAAGCATAAAGATTCTATTTTTGAATGTAATGAAGAAAGATTTTAAACATATACTACGATGAATACAGGTACATAATGCTATATAGGTTACAGAAAAATATAATTTTCCTTTAAGTGTAAAATTCTGCATCAATATTAAATAAATAAAAATACAAAAAGTTAGCCAATTAAATAACACAAACTGTACTTAAACAGCAGTAAACAACAAAACAGAACTAAACTAAATCAAAACTAAACCAAAACTGTTTCAAAAGTGAAAGACTCGCCACACAGCAGGCATTGCTGAAAACGATACTTAAACAGCAGTAAACGACAATAAAATAAAGCAAAACTAAATAGTTTCAAAAGTAAATGACTCACCACGCAGCAGGCATTAATTTATAATAATTACATAATAATTAGCACAGGGAAGCACAATTTAATTAACATTAAAATTAAACATTATAAATGTAGTTATTTAAAGGGAATATGAAAAACCATGGAGTAGAATGAATTCGAAATTCAAGTGAATGACTCAATTGAATAAATGATTATTTTCAATGGATATTTTAATTTGAAGATATTTCAAAAACTAAACGGTTTTGAGCTAGAGTGTTCACTTGAAATTTTCATATTTTTTAAAAGGCTTTCAAAATATGTAACTTTTGTGGTATTATTTTTTTCAAGAAAAATTTCAGAAAATGGCGTCGCAATGTTAAGATGTTCCCGACTTGGTTGTCCCGGAATGGTTACCTACATCTAGGCTTTTATATAAGTAAAGATATATATATATATATATATATATAACAGGAAAATGCTTGCTTCTAAATTTCACTTAACGCTTATGCCGAAATTCAGTTTTTTAACAAACCCTATTCTAGAACGCAATCTTTGAATAAATTATTTGATAAATTATATCGGTCCTTAAGCCACGTGCCGATATTTTTTCCAAGGAACTATACTTTTCTCAACCTCCCGGTCAATGATCCTTTTCAACAACAGTACCATGTGTGGACATCGAAATACCATACGGATGCCTCATGAACTTTACGGAGTTATAAATAAGTCCTGTTTGCAACCAAGTATTCACTAACGAACCGTCAAAGTCCGTTCTCGCTCCAGTTTTGTAATATCAAACACTTAGAATCATGTGAGCCTCAAAGCACCTACTACGTCCAAATCTAACCAGTGGGGAAAATTCCAACTTCTGGTGGTCAAACAAGAAAATATTCACTTTATACACGTCTGAAATGAAGACGTCTCCACTTTTCGCGTTGTAAGTGTTGTAAACGCGCGCGCTTTACGTTCCTGTGTATGAGGCGCTCGCCGCGAAGTTATGGCTACGAGTATGTGTGTCTTTTACGTATTGTGATATATCGTTCACTCCTTTCAACAACGTCATATCTAAAAAAAAACAATATTTTTCAGGAGAGTGATTTGAAAGTTTAAAAGTAGAATAAAATGTATTGAAAATAAATATCAATTCTGCTCTCTAGCGGCTAAATATTGAGCTGTGAAATATGACGATCTTGCAGGGATACACTACTCTTTCAGGGCATTCTGAAACAAGCATAACTAAAAATCACCGATGTTTGAGATATGACGTTGTTGACAGGAGTGAGCGATATATATATATATATATATATATATATATATATATATATAGAGAGAGAGAGAGAGAGAAAGAGAGAGATAGGTACTTATACAAGTATTTTTATATTGGTAAGGACAATATCTTTACATTAATTTCACTGAATTGTCACAGGAGTAGAGATATAAACGAATCATTCACAAAAATATAGCGTCTTAGATTAATGAAGATCTGTTTATTTGAGTATAAAAATAAATAATAATTTTTATAGTTTCATACCCTTAGGTTCTTTGCTTTAATGACGAAGATAAAATTGAGTACCTGGTTCTTTTCTGCACTTACGATTTCTAGCCTTAAAAAGCATTAACTGTTATATTGGAAATATATTTATATACATAGTTTTTTTCCTTTTCCCCAACAACAGTTTATCAACACCAGTTATATCAGCACAACACATTAGCTAAATGTCTCATGTAATGAGAAAATAGACTGGTAGAAATTGTTTACTATGATGTGGCATATTGCCAAGTAATTGCGTCAAAAATTTCTCTTCAAATGTGTGGCAAATCATTGTGATGTTTCTACTGTTTGCTTTAAGTATATCCACTTCTTTTATTAATACCGTTACCCCATCTATTACGAATATTCGAGATGGGATACTTTAGTTGTTAGAAATACAGTTAAAAGGAAAATGCAAATTGATTCTTTCACACATTGGCTAAAGATAATTATATCACTGGATAAGTAAATATCACTAATAGGAATGTTTATATTGTAGCAAATCCTTTTTGTTTTACAACTGTATGACTGCAATGTTTACTTCAATATTTATTTTCGAGGCATCATATTATTGCAACAATCTCTCTAATGAAACAAATGAGATCTCTAAAAATAAGCATATCAAGTTCAAGAGGTTCTTAAAAGACTTACTTATCCATAATGCAAAGAATGCTATGTATTTTTCTTATTATTTTCTATTTCAAATTGACATATCATATTCTCTTTTGCATTGACAGTTTATAAGAGATAGAAAAAGATATAACATAAAATTATGAAAATGATAATATTAACATAGTCGTACCAAACTTTTGATTGATTTTTACCATGTTTTTATTAACTCGCTTTCTTGTTTGTTTGTTTGTGTGTGTGTGTGTTTGTTTGGTACAAACCTTTCATTCGATTTTTAACTAACTTACCGAATAGCTAGACATTTGAAACTTTTAGAATAGATCAGAACACGATGACAATGCATTATTTTAATACTTATTTTAACGAAAAGTTAAATGCAAGTTAACTTCCAATTAACTCCATTTTCTTTCAGGTTGATGGGTTAATTCATCAAAAAATTTTAAAATGTATTTATTAATACATAGAATTCTCAAGTTTATATGATTCAACAGAAAATTTATAAACATGGTATATAAAATGTTCTTTTTATCTTGTAATTATTTCCCCTCTATAGTTACATATCTAATTTATTTGCCTCTTTCTTATAACACACCTGTAAAAAACATGAATTTTCATACGTATGGTTCTTTTATGTAAAGATAAGTCGTAATTTGGTATTATCTGAGGTACATCGGTAAAAAAAATTATCCTACTTATATAATTTTACGGTATCATATAAAACATTAATGGGAAATTAAGGTAAACTTAGGCCGTCCGCACACGGAGCAACTCAAAAGAAACTGATAACCGACTCCAATCACAAACCAGTCCGTGATGAGTCGTAACCTATGTAATTGAATGGAGCCACGCACACGGCGCAACTGGTTACAAACCCGTCAGCAACGCGTTTGTAATCAGTCGCAGGCAACTTAACTTGTCGAGTCGCTAGCAACTTCAGTCGCCAGTTTCTCTTGCGTTGTGCGTGTTATTACACAATCTATGTTACAGCCGCTCTTTTGGCAAGCTGCCAAATGACGTACACGAGTCACGTGACTTCTGCCTAGCGATGAAATGAAATTCTAACGTTTTTTGTTGTATGGAATATGTGCGCCCATATATACAGTCCATTTTTAAACGATTGATCAAATGCAATATATTGTGACGATTTTTTAAAATAAATTAATTTCTGATAATAATTTAACTAAAAATAATGCCCGGAATAATGATGTTCTTCCTTCCATGACAGGTCGCAAACTATTGATTTGAATCACTTTTGAGTCGGGCCGTGTGCGGAGCCGCATCACTAACGAGTTTGCAACCGATAAGCAATTTCACTCGCTAACCAGTTGAGTTTCCTTTGAGTCGCTCCGTGTGCGTACGGCCTTATTTGTGCTCAACCTGTACCGCCTTTCAGACACTATTACATATTTCACTACATTAAACACAAAATTACACTTATCTTGTATTCATATTATAAGGTATGTAAGTTTATAAATACACTATACACCATAAATACACTATATTCAAGTCTGAAACTTTATAATATTTAGCCAGTCTGCACACGGAGCAACTCAAAAGAAACTGATAACCGATTCAAATCACAAACCAGACCGTGATGAGTCGCAACCTATGTAATTGAATGGAGCCACGCACACGGCGCAACTGGTTACAAACCCGTCAGCAACGCGTTTGTAACCAGTTGCGCCGTGTGCGTGGCTCCATTCATTTACATAGGTTGCGACTCATTATGGACTGGTTTGTGATTTGAATCGATTATCAGTTTCTTTTGAGTTGCTCCGTGTGCAGACGGGCTTAGTCGTCACAGTTTTAAAACCTCAAAAACCGACGAGTATGTATACCGATGGCTAACAACTCATATTTCAAAATTCGCGGTCATTTGAATGACTTGTATTTCCAGGGATACCTCAGTTACCGCCCCCAGAGCATTGTAAAATCTTGAAACCGCAACATTAATTTACACTGGGAAAGACGTCTGCAACTATATCGCATGACGTAACTGTAATTGCACAGTAACGTAGAAGCAAGTTAGAAATCGTCGTAATAGGCAAATGCTTACTCCACACCAACGGCCAGAGCAACGAAAAGCTACAGGTGGTTATCAAAATAATGGAAGCACCTATCAATATTAGTGGTGTTTATGAATGTGCTTCGTATTTCTTAAAATATGAGTCTGGCAACCGGTATTTTTTTATAATATAGTGTTTGTATTATTCTATTATCAGGTACCAGTAATAAAGCTAAGGGCATCGTGCTTTTGGGGGGAACATCGCAAAATGTCAAATCTTGCAGACCTTGCAAAAAGGTAAAATTGTTGGAGCGCGTTTAAATTGGAGTATCTGGTACTGCAATCCCCAGGCTAATGCATGTTTTTCGAGCTATGGTATCGAAAGTCATGATAGCATAAAGAGTACACGGAAAAACATCCTTTGCCAAACATAATAGTGGACGAGAGGAAGAGCTGAGTGAAATAGAAAGAGGAGGTATTGAAGCGGATTGTGGCATAAAAAAGAAAACAATTACAATCAAATGACCGAAAAGCTCAGTCTGCATCTGCATGTTCCGGTATCAACCATTAGACGTAGAAGGGAACTTCACCAACAAAGCAATTTTGCAAGAGTAGCTATTCGCTGGCCACTTGAAATCGATGTCAATGCAAAATATCGTCCACAGTGGTGCCACGAGCGCAAATCCAGGTCGAATAATATGTCGATAAACGGAATTTGGTCCGATGAATCATTGTTCACGTTGTTCCTCGAAACAGACGGTGAGTATGTCTGGAGAACACCTACACAAGCGTAAGATTCTGGATGTCTCCTGTCAACTGTCAGTCATGGAAGTAGATCTATCAGGGTTTGGGATCGCATCTCATGGTTTTCTTCAGGCCCTATTATAACCCTAAAAGGGAGATAGAATGGGAAGGACTATGTCAAAATTTTAGCTCTCTAGTCCATCCTATGGTAGAAACTAGTCCATCCTATGGTCCATCCTATGGTAGACCTCTAGTCCATCCTATTGTTCCTTGCAGGAAATGGCGTTCTCCAGGATGATAATCCCTCTATACAAACAGGTAAATCCATCGAGTATTGGTTTGAAGAGCATGAAAAAGAAGTCCAATATCTTATCTTGCTGTACAACCCCCCCCCCCCCCCCCCGACTCTATATCATCCAACCACCGTGATCTATATAAGCGAATAGAGCCAGGTATCGATATCCACCACAGCATCTCTACAGGCACTTTCATTATTTTTCCCCGAAGAATGGTATAATATATTCTTAACCACTATTCATGACTTGTATAATCCAATTCCAAGGTGAATCAGGTGGTATTACATAACAAAGGTGATCCTTCACCGTATTAATAAAGGTTTTCATGCTGTTTCTTCGTGTTTCCATTATTTTGATAACCACCTGTAAGTGTTCACTTGTCACAAAACAGTCTCTCGAGTAGTCTCGAGATTAGACTCACAAATAGATAAGGGCCTGAGAGCAGCCTCAGAAACAAGCTGGTGCAAGTATAAGAGATTGCACCTATCACGAGTGGACATGATTATTTCTGCTCTCGTGACTTAGTCTCCAGTCTTCCGTCATTGTTGGAAGATTTTTGTCAGAACTGAGAGTTGATTTCATTGTTTTATTTCATTTTTATCTTTATTTCGCAATAAATATAAATCGGTAAGTATTTTTTCAAAATGAGCGAAAAGAAGGTTGTACCAGGTAAAAGAGATTGGAATGATGATGAAGTGTTGAAGTTAATCCATCTTTGTGAGGAACGGGAGTTTTTATGGAACGTGAAACATAAATTATACAGGAATCGCGATAAAAAAAAGAGCAATTTCGAAGAATTTGCGACAGAATTTAAAAACTGTGATGATCATTTTCTTTTGTTTCCTTCCCTTCAGTTGTTAGTTGGTACTTTGGTTGTTAGTTGGTATATTGGTAAGGACAATATCTTTACATTAATTTCACTGAATTGTCACACGAGTAGAGATATAAACGAATCATTCACAAAAATATAGCGTCTTAGATTAATGAAGATCTGTTTATTGGAGTAAAAAAATAAATAATAATTTTTATAGCTTCATACCCTTAGGTTCTTTGCTTTAACGACGAAGATAAAATTGAGTATCTGGTTCTTTTCTGCACTTACGATTTCTACCGTTAGAAAGCATTAACTATTATATTGGTTATATTATTCGTTTATTTATGAGTCTGTTACAGCTATGCTTTGAAGTGCTGTACAATAAATAAATTTTGAGTTTTATTGTACAGTCACAAAGTTATTTTGTTTTGTTAACCCTATTTTGTTAGGTCAAAAACTTGGATCTACGTATGCAGTTTGTAGTATTGATAATAAAATTAAGGTGAAAGAACAGATGTGTTCATAAAAAAGAGGAAAATAACTAAAATATGTAGTAGGACTCTACTGTACTTGAATCCGTCCCTTACACTGTGATGAAACGTTTTATTCAGCATAAACGGCAATTCTTTTAGAACACTGATGCTCAACCTTTTTATGTCTAGGCACACACTTAGGAGATCCTTCAGACCCCTCTTATGAATAAGTAACTGAAGTAACGCTAGTAAGCCGTACGCATGGTATAGTGGTTAGCGTTCGAAGCTTCCCCGCAGTGGGCTGGGGTTCAAATCCCGAATAAAACCTGGTCGTTTCTGTGTCGTCCCCTTATATAGGCGAGCAATGGCTCGCCTATATGGTGCTCCATAATAAAGTGCCCTGTAAATAGCGGTGATTAACAAAGGGATAATGTCTCAGGACAATGTGTCGCTGCATTAGACAACAACAACAAAAGTAACGCTAGTAAAATAGATTCTAAGCATATTCTTTTCCAACAATCCGCACCCCCACCCCACGATGAGAACACCTGCTTTAGAAGTAGAGGATTTTTGAAAGAGGCGTGGCATTTTTATCAAATCTGGTTTGAATATTCGCCAGCATTTATGCCGTAATCGTGATGCAACCTATGTCAAACGCTACAAGTCATAGGCATTTTTCTGCCAACATGCTTGCATTTCCAGGGCTGATAATAAACATTTTCCTTATATCCTGAATCATTTTTATATCAGCAAGAGATATTCAAGAGACTTTGAATTGATTAAAAACGGTTTGAAAGTAAACATATAGTGTCTGATCTTCAATCCATTGGTATTACGTAAGATTATAGACTGATTAATAAAAAATACATCTATGTCGAGGATCCTGCGTAAATGGTCTAAAAAAACAGGCAATAATGTAAAAAAAAATCCTTAGGCCGTCTGCACACGGTGCGACTCAAAAGAAACTGATAACTGACTCGAATCACAAACCAGTCCGAATCACAACCCGGTCGACGGGTTTGTAACCAGTTGCGCCGTGTGCGTGGCTCCATTCAATTACATAGGTTACGACTCAACACGGACTGGTTTGTGATTCGAGTCAGTTATCAGTTTCTTTTGAGTTGCTCCGTGTGCAGACGGCCTTATTGTTAAGGCCTTGTGGTTCGAGTTCCGAGCCTGGTAAAAAATCTCTATAACACATAAAAACAAAAGGGGGATATTAGTTGCATAGAGTAACATTTCTACTGTTATCTACTCTCTAAACAAATGCGTTGACGGCACAGAATAAATATAGAGATATCCCATTTGTAAAGACGACACCATCTAAATATAGAAACTGTTTAAGCCATTTGTTACATGTTGTATGTGTACTTCTTTGACACACATACATATATTCCGCCAAACGGAGGACAATCAATCTCCGACAGGTTAGTCCCGCCGCAAATTACCGCTACCGAGTATCAATCTTTCGCCTCTGTAAACCAGCCTACTTGCGGATGCTCTCATGTTCGCTGTCATAATGCAGACTCACATTTATGAAAACGCATTTATAACTTATACAACAGGTATCGCAAACGTTAGCTATTAAAAAACCATAAAACGTACCTTACCTCCTAAAGTAAAATCTTGTTGGAAATATTATCCTCGTGGATTTTATTTTGCGTTTTTTTTTTTTGTACCACTAAAATATGCAACGACTAGCTAAATAGCCGTGCTTCGCTACACAGTACATTCAAATTAAATACTACGGTCAATGTATGTAGTTAATGCCCAAAAAACGAAAGAATATATTTATAATAAATACAGAGGTCAATGTATGCAATTAATGCCAATATATATATATATATATATATATAAATTGCAACGGATATTTTTATAGACAAAATAATGTAGAAGAAAATATTCAAATTAAATCTAATAGAACATACTAAATAATATAGTACAGTTTGAAGAGCATTACTTTTACTGTATTTTAATATTTTTTGGGGGATAATGTCACATCGTCTGCCGCATTAGAAAGAAAAACAAATTATTTTTTGTCAATTTATTTCGTTGTTATGCCCGTGACGCAAAATTAGTTTAAAGTATCACAAAAAGAGAAGAAAACACGTGATCAGCATTTAATAAATTAAATTCTAAAAATTTATCTTTAAAAATTCACCAAAAATCAGAAAATGAAGGTAAAGATTCGAAAAAGATTTCATTTTAAAGGACTTTTTATGCTCTTTCTGGTGATATAAATTTTATAACCCTCAGATAATTATTTTGATTGCAAACTTTAAATAATGTTACAAAAGCAACTTAAAAATTTAATTTTAAAAAATCTAAGAAGAATTTTTCAAAAATATTTCTTAGCGCATCCCTACACTAGGAGAAAATCTCCATGCAAAATTTCAGCCCTTTAGGTCCAGCGGTTTGTTCTGTGCGTTATCTGTCAGTCAGTCAGTCAGTCAGTCAGTCAGTTACGGAACAGTTTTATATATAGAGACAAGAATAAAATCTTCAACATTCAGAATTTCAAATACTGCAAAATTCCACTACACCTGTACACTTTCTAAAAAAAGGGTTTTTTAGGAGGGGGGGGGCGGGGCGGTAGAGCTATCTGTTCATGGAAATCTCGTAAGATTTTGAAATTACAACACCGCTCTCCGATAAAAGTGTTTTGGTCGAAATAAAATTCATTCAAAATATGCATCCTTTAAAAATACGCAAAGAATTTAACATTTACTGTCTTGATGAGGTATTTAAAATGCCTACTACAGGCCTTAACCAATAAAAAACACGTATAAAATTCTAAAATGGTTGCAGATAAGCTTTACTATCATGAAATATTATACATTATATTTTCGCTGTCGTAGTACTTTTGTTAAATTTAAAGTAAAGTTGAAAAATATTTGAAAGGTATATTTCACTTGAAATTTATGAAGCTTATATTTTCTTCAGAAATATCCGAAAATAAAGGAATTTTTCAAGAAGGTTTTTTCGTACTGTCGTAAAAAAAAACCATGACAACGGCAGCATAGTAATCGGATTTAGGTGAGTAAAGTGAAATTTAATCTTTTTATATCGAGTATTTCTAAAGTCTTTTGTTACACCTGAAATAAAGCAGTTCTTATATTTCTTGGCGACTACGAGTAAGAATTTTGTGAAGAACTAAAAGTTTCAAGTAGGAATACTAAACACACCCTTGGGGAACAAAGGAATCTTTTTTTACAAATACAAAAAAAAATATTCGTGTTGTAACAAAAGTAAATTGCTTTTAAACTAAGGTAAAATAATGCTGTCACTCCAATGAACTACGAGCAAATTGTTTTCAAATAGAAAGAAGAGAACTTATAGCACACCAATGTAAAAATAATTCATAATTCAAAAAATTTTGTCAAAAAGAAAGTATTTAAGGGAACATACAGCCATTTATATAGCCTCATTTTGACAACTGTGTTGGGCAGATATCCAAGCTCAAATATCAGGTATTCCATATTCCATTGTTGCGAAATGTAGTCGGCAGTGTTATTCTAATGGTTATAAAAGATATCTCTTCTCTTTCAAATATTTCATAAAAGATCTGTTTCATATAAATCAATATATTCCAGGGTTTCTAAAGCACACTAGACAGATGGAAAATTGAAAATCGTACGTGTTTTCACTACTTTACATCTTAATAATAAATTAATGCATCCCATTGAAGTTTATTTAAGTTCTCTTGGGAGACCTGCTAAATCAAATTATGTCTTCGCACATAGCACAATTCATTTGTCAACATTAAAAGATAACCGTTATTGTAAAGCAGCTTAAGAAGGTGCCTTGAGACTGGTGATTTGTCTAACTAGAACTGAATTATTGACAAAATTATTGTTTGTCATCTGTTTTGGTGATAATGAGAACCAAGATGAACGATTATAAGTGAGCCTTTCTATCTGAATTCGCTACTACTGCGAGAGACATCATTTTATTAAAAGAATTTTTTGAAAAATACCCTAAAAGACAAACAGGCGCCGAATTCTCATTTCAAATAGAAAATGATAAAACAAATTGAGTTTACGCTGTCAAGATGCTAAAATTTACGTTTAAAACATCTGGCTAATTGATCTCAATTATACGATCAATATGCAAAAAAAGGGGGTCATTTCACTTACGAATTACCGTTCACAAAAGCTTTATTGCAATAAAGTTTGATGATTTCCTATAGTTTTACAAGCACGTAACCAGCAATAACGGGAAAACTTTTGCCCTTTTTCGGAAGCAATAAAAAGTTATAGGCTTAAAAAGGGAAAGGGAATTATCCTTTTACATTAGATTCTAACACCTAAACATTAGATGCTTTCGTATGAATTACAGGAAGAAGGGTATAATTTTGAGGAAATTGAATCGGTCTCGGCATAAAATCTCCAGAAGATTAAAAAACTAGCAAATCTGAAATCATAATATCCGTATAATATAGTATATTGAATTTGAAAGGTGTCTGAAAGTGTTCGTATCTGTAAAAAATTAAAAAGGTAAACATAAATTTTGCTATGGGATTTTAATTCTGTCGTTTCTATTAGTGCTCAGTTAATTAAAGTTTTCAATGATATGGGAATTTTTTATATGAAAAACGAATTTTCCATAGAAAATTTTCTAGGTAATTTCTAAAAGTCTCCTGTTTTGTTTTTAATAACGTTTCCTCGTATAAGGAGGACAAAATAATGAAATAAATACGCTAAAGTTTCTAGAGTTAAAATAAATGTTGCATAAAGTTGAAACAGATTTGACTTTTATAAAAACATGTAGAAATTTAGTTATGTAAGACGACCTAAAGAAGCACTATAAAGTACTTATCATACAATTTTTCAAACAAAAGTTATGCTGTGATACAAACCAGACGAACTTACAGTATTTTTCGGACCATATGACGCACCGGGCGATAAGACGCACCTCAAATTGATGGGAGGATTTATAAAATAAGATTATTTTATATGATGTTAGGTATATAAAGATATTTTCAATTTCTTACTTAATAAAGATTAAAAATATATATAATAAATGTAATAAATTATATATATATATATATATATATATATATATATATATATATATATATATATATATATACAGGGTGGCAATTATTGAGCTATATGAAATAAAAAATTAAATTTTAAATAACTACTGAGTTATATAGATTAAAAATATATATAATAAATGCAATAAATTATATGTATATATATATATATACATACAGGGTAACGATTATTGAGCTATATGAAATAAAAAAATTAAATTCTAAATAACTACTGAGTTCAAAAATTTTATTCAAATTTGAAAATAACTACAGATAATCGGATTTAGTTTATGACATGTTCGATGCTTGCCATCAATGGCTATGATGTGGCGCAAACGAAGAGCAAAATTCTGCAAAACTCGCTGAAGTGTCGAGAAATTGATGCTTTTGATGACCTCCTGAATGGCTCTTTTGAGCTTAGCGATGGTTATTTGCGTAAACTTGTCTTTAATATTGCCCACAAAAATGGGTCCAAAGGGTTGCGATCAGGAGAATATGGCGGCCAAGGGATTCCAATTCGCTAAGAAATGCTGTATTTTGAAATTTTGAACGAAAAAAGAACAACAATACGAGTGCGCATGCTGAAAAATATCCCAATATGCCCTGCATTTAACCAAGTATTGATGAAATGCAGAAATTCCAAGGCGTGCTTTATTTATCAGAAGGCATTAGCTGCAGTGGCCACATGACTTGTCCGGCGTCCATGCCAGGACAATACGTGTAAACATCAGTGCTTACATTGGAGAGTTAAGAGAAGAGCATTGTCACCACCGGACTGTGGACAAGAGGTCCGACAGCAACGAGAGTTAGAAACGAAGAGAGAAAAGTCTTCTGTTCAGGCAATATTAAATGGGTGTTTTGCGATATTGACGCCAGAGGGCCTAAACTTCTTAATATTTTAATTGGGCGTCTTTAGGTTCGTGGAGTTCCCGTGTCCACTTCGGTTATCCCGGGGACTCATAGATCCCGCGCTTGTTAGAGCTGCGACCAATTGACCTGCGAGCAGGATAAGTGGCCATAAAGTTTTTGTAAAGTGTGGTTTTCACGTTACAGCAGGCATAAATCCAGAGTGGTTCGAGGGCTCTTCAAAAATTTTGACATTACACTGACAATCGCAATCTCATAAACTTCTAACACTCATATCTGGGGATGTTATTGAGTTCAGCTATTTCACATGCCTGCTTAATGATCTGCAGGGCTAATATAAATTATCTTATTTTACTTTTAGGTTGCAATTTTGGAAAAGGGGGTCGTGCTTTATAGAGAATATGCGTTAAAGTAAAGGAATTTAAGAAAACGCGTCTTCCTAAATTACTTTACTTTAAAGCATATTCTCTTGTTAATAAAGCACAACCCCCTTTTCCAAAATTGCAACCTAAAAGTAAAATAAGATAATTTATATTAGCGCTGCAGATCATTAAGCAGGCATGTGAAATATCTGAACTCAATAACATCCCCGGATATGAGTGCTAGAAGTTTATGAGATTCCGAATGTCAGTGTAATGTCAAAATTCTTGAAGAGCCCTCGAACCACTGTGGAAAAAAATTTGTAATTAAGCTTTAATTCTTTGAAAATATGGAAAAAACATGAAAAGATGATTTAGGGCAACAATTTGTTGCCCTAATATGGCGTGTGGTTTTTAATATGGCGTGTGGTCTCCTCGAACAGCTAAGGCTGCTGCACACCTGTTTTCCATGGATGCGATGATGTTATCGATAAGACTTTGGGGAATACTGTTCCACTCCTCAAGAAGTGCAATCTTCAAGTCTCGGAGAGTAAAAGGAGGCCTTGGTCTCGTAGCAATGCGTAGTCCGAGAATGTCCCAAACATGCTCGATTGGATTCAGGTCAGGAGAGCACGCTGGCCATTCCATACGCTGTATTGTTTCAGCTTCAAGCATGTTCTCCACAAGACGAGCTGTTTGCGGTCTGTCATTATCATGCTAGAAAACAAAGGAATCTCCAATAGCTGCAGCATTATGAATGACATGAGGTCTCAGTATCTCGTCTGCATACCTTCGGGCCGTCAAAGTACCATTCCGAATGATATGCAGGTCCGTACGTCCACCTATGCTGATTCCACCCCATACCATAAAACCAGCTCGACTGTATTGTGACATTTCACGAACGAATGTCGGGTTATTTCGAGTGCCCCTTTCCCTCCATACCAAAACACGTCGGGTGTCACACTCCAGACTGAATCGGGACTCGTCTGTAAACAGCACTTGGCTCCAATCATGTTGCTCCCAATCTCGATGTTCAGCAGCCCATCTTCTTCGGGCCGCACGGTGGCGTGAGGTCAACGGAATGCAGACCATTGGTCTAGGTGCATAGAGACCTCCCTGATGAAGCCTATTACGTACTGTTTGGCTGGACATCCTTTGTCCTGTTGCCAAGAGCAACTGTCTTTGCAGCTGAGTAGCATTGTCTGTTCTGTTTCGACGAGCGGTTAATAGTATTTACCGGTCATCAGTTGCTGTAGTGGCGCGTGGCCGACCTTGCTCTGGTCGACGTCTAACATTCCCTGTTTCTTGGAATCGATTCCACAGCCTTGCAACGACACTTGCAACATCCCGATTTCGGCCCATGTGTTCTTTTTCTGGTTTTTGACGTCATGAACTTTGATTTGCATATGCAGCTTTCTTCTTCTGTTTTCTGTTAGGCTTTAAATTATGGATGATTTATTTTATGTTACTTATCGGTGTAAGAATTTGCGTAATTTCGTTAAAACCATGTGCTCCCCTAATTGTTTTGAGCAGTGTATATAAAAATGGATGTATGTATGTGTGTATGTTTGTATGTTCGAGCTTCACTCTGGAACGCCTGGAGCAATTTCAACCAAACTTGGTACATATCACTTAAAATCTGGAAAGAAGCACTGAGAGGGTAAGACACCCCTAGCATCCATAAGGGGGCAGGGGGGGCAGGGGGCACATGTAAAAATAATCGAAAATGACTGATATTGGTGTCGAATCCATAGTTTTCGGGGTGTCTGAGATTAATGGTGACACTCCCAACGCAATCTATGTGCAAGTTCAACCCCCATCAGTATTGGGGGGGGAGGGGGTATGTATGTATATGTGTATGTGTGTATGTGGGTATGTAACAGCATCACTCAGGAACACCTGGAGCAATTTCAACCAAACTTGGTACACATATCCCTTACAATCTGGAAAGAAACACTGTAGAGGGGCGTAAGACACTCCTAGCACCCATAGGGGAGGGCACTGGACATATGTAAAAATAATCGAAAAGGACAGATATTAGTGTTGAATCCATAGTTTTCGGGGTCTCTGAGATTTATGGTGACACTCCCAATGCAGTCTATGTGCAAGTTCAGCCTCCCCATCAGCCTTGGGGGGGGGGGGGAGTTAAAATAAAATGTCTAAAATACCGAGTGTAGTAACGAAACCATAGTTTTCGGGGTCGATGAGACGAA
Organism: Dolomedes plantarius; assembly: GCA_907164885.2. Lineage (NCBI taxonomy): Eukaryota > Metazoa > Arthropoda > Arachnida > Araneae > Dolomedidae > Dolomedes > Dolomedes plantarius. Next base: position 4,013,163 of record OU015495.1, read on the forward strand.
TAGTGACATTTCTGATGCCGTTTAAGGGCAAATTCAGCCCCACATTAGCATAAGAGGGAGGTGGGAGGGAAGAAGTGGTGAATATAAAATGTCCTAAATGACAGAGAGTAGTGTCAGACCATAAATTTCTGTGTCGCTGAGACGAATAGAGACATTTCTGATGCCGTTTAAGCGCAAGTTCAGCCCCACATTAGCATTAGGGGAGGGGGGAGGAAGGAGGGATAAATATAAAATGCCCAAAATGACCGAGAGTAGTGTTAAAACCATAGTTTTCAGAGTCGCTGAGACGAATAGTGACATTTTTGATGCCGTTTAAGGGCAAATTCAGCCCCACATTAGCATAAGGGGGAGGTGGGAGGGAAGAAGTGGTGAATATAAAATGTCCTAAATGACAGAGAGTAGTGTCAGACCATAAATTTCGGTGTCGCTGAGACGAATAGAGACATTTCTGATGCCGTTTAAGCGCAAGTTCAGCCCCACATTAGCATTAGGGGAGGGGGGAGGAAGGAGGGATGAATATAAAATACCCAAAATGACCGATAGTAGTGTTAAAACCATAGTTTTCAGAGTCGCTGAGACGAATAGTGACATTTTTGATGCCGTTTAAGTGCAAGTTCAGCCCTCATTAACATTGGGAGGGAGGGGGGAGGGAAGAAGAGGTTAATATAAAATGTCCATAACACCGAGAGTAGTGTTAAAACCGTAGTTTTCGGGGTCGCTGAGACGAATAGTGACATTTTTTATGCCGTTTAAGGGCAAGTTCAGCTCCCCCTAGTAGGATTGGGAGGGAGGGGAAGGAAGAAGATATGAATATAAAATATCCATAATACCGAGAGTAGTGTCAAAACCAAAGTTTTCGGGGTCGCTGAGGAGAATAGGGACATTTCTGATGCCTTTTAAGTGCCAGTTCAGTCCCCATTAGCATTACGGGAGCGGGAGAGGGAAGGAGGGGTGAATATAAAATGTCCAAAATGACCGAGAGTAGTGTTAAAGCCATAGTTTTCGCGGTCGCTGAGACGAATAGTGACATTTTTGATGCCGTTTAAGGGCAAGTTCATCCCCCCCATTAGCATTGAGAGGGAGGGGGGAGAGAAGAAGAGGTGAATATAAAATGTCCATAATACCGAGAGTAGTGTTAAAACCGTAGTTTTCGGGGTCGTTGAGACGAATAGTGACATTTTTTATGCCGTTTAAGGGCAAGTTCAGCCCCCGCATTAGCAATGGAAAGGAGGGGGGAGGGAAGAAGAAGAGAATATAAAATGTCCATAATACCGAGAGTAGTGTGAAAACTACGGGGAGTTTTCGGGGTCGCTGAGACGGATAGCAATATTTCTGATGCCGTTTAAGGGTAAGTTCAGCCTCCCCCCATTAGCATTAGGGGAGAGGGGAGGGAAGGAGGGGTGAATATAAACATCCAAAATGACGGGGAATAATTTCAAATCCGTAGTTTTCAGGTTGTCTGCGGTGAATAGGGACACTCCCGATGACGTTTAAATGCAAGTTCAGTCTCCTACCGCCATTAGGGGGAGGGGGAAGATGGGGTAAAAATAAAATTTCAAAATGGCCGCGAGTAATGTCAAATCAATTGCTTTCGAGGTCACAGAGAGGAATAGTGATACTCCCGATGCTGTTTAAGTGCAAGTTCATCCCCCATCAGCATGGGGGAGTGGATAAAGAGGAATATAAAATGTCCATAATGACCGAGAGTGGTGTGGAATCCATAATTTTCGATGTCGCTGAGATGAATAGGGATACTACCGATGCAATTTAAGCGAGAGTGCAGCCCCCCATCAGCATTGTTGGGTGAGGTGGGGGTAAGAAAGTGGGAATATAAAATGCTCAAAATTAGCGTGCATAGTGTCGAATCCATTGTTTTCGGGTTCGCTGTGACGAATACAGAGGCTGTTCACACATTTTTTAGACGATGTATATTGTATTCACAAAACTAAATTACATAAAATTCTTGTGTTTTAAATGTTCTATTTGACATCCCTTATTCTGAACTATCTTTCGTCATCGCAATTTCCAGGATACTAATGCCTTTTGAAGTGTCAGAAGAGGTATTCTATCCCATTCCTCCTGAACAGCTTTCCAGAGTCCTGTAAGGGTTTTGGGACGACGTTTGGATAATGCAGATTTTAAAAGTCCGAAAGCACAAAAATCCATAGGTGATACATCGGGAGATTTAGTAGGGATACCAGTGAAGGGTATGGCCTTGATACCAGTTTTTTGTTCCATTTCTTTTAGGAAATTTACAGTGGATTTTGATGTGTGACTGCTAGCTTTGTCCTGATGGAGTCTCACAGATTGATGGCACTGTGGGTAAAGCGATGGTATTTCATTCAGAAAAATTGGCGATAAAATATGTTCCTGATAGTATTTAGAGTTAATCTTGACATTTTTTTCCACTCTCTTTATTTTTAACTTGCCATTATAAGAAAAACCAGCAACAATCATGAATCCCTTAGAAAAACTTTCTTTCGATTCTTTGAACCATGTACTTAAATTTTTTTCTCCCCTTTTATGATAATAAATGGCTCTTTTTTTGTTGCAATCATTTAAATACACCCATGATTCATCTATTGTGACAATTGTTGTCCATTTTTCTTTGGATAACTGTTTCTCATATAGAATTCTACAGCGTATCCTGCGTTCAGTTATATGATTTGGAAGAAGACGATGCACATTGCGTTTTTTCGCTTTCTTAAGACTTAAATCAACGTTTATCATTTTGTTTACAGTGGACACCGAGCATTTTAATGACTTTGAAACTGTCCTTTGACTAGGGGAATTTTCTTTTAACATTAAACAACGTACCTTTGCAATAGTCGAAGATGCCCGTTTTATCCTTGGATACATGTTTGGAATTTTTGTCCCACTTGAGGCTCCAATTTGACGTTTTTTTCCTTTCTTGTTGACGATATTACCTATCGACGCTTTAGATATCACAAAACCATGACTCTCACAACGTTTTTGGATATATTTCTCTTCGGAAAGAGCTTAAATGTAGCCTTCGAACCACAGCTTTGTTAAAAACGCCATTTTGAATAAAAACAAAACTTTCAAGCCGCAGATTATAATTTTGACTTTTAAAAACATAGTACAATTGCAATTATTTCTTTTGCAGCAAACGATTTTCTAGTACCGCTTACCAAAATCGTCTAAAAAATGTGCGAACAGCCTCTGTAGGGTTAGTCCCGATACCGTTTAAATGCAAGTTGAGCCTCCGAACACCATTGGAGGGGAGAAGGGGTAGAAATAAAATGTCCAAAATTACCGAGAGTAGGGTCGAATCCATACTTTTTGTATCGCTGAGATGAATAGGTTCGTCCCGATACCGTTTAAGTGCAAGTACAGCCTCCCATCACCATTGGTGGGGGAGAGTGGGGGAGAAGAGGTAAAAAAAAGGTCCAAATGACCGAGATTTGTGTCGAATCCATAGTTTTCGGAGTCACTGAGAGGAATATAGGAAACTAAAAATGTTGTTTCTAATGAAGTTTTGAGTTAAATTAATATTAGAGTGAATTTGTAATTTTGTTTATCATTTACATACTGTACTTACTTTGGAATATCTAAAAATTAAATTACTTAGATTTTATACTATAAGTAGAATCCATTCCTTTCCCCGTGTAATAAAAAAATTGAGATAAATAAATACTCGGGCAACGCCGGGCAAATAGCTAGTATATATATATATATATATATACAGAGGCTGTTCGCACATTTTTTAGACGATTTTGGTAAGCGGTAATAAAAAATTGTTTGCCGCAAAAGAAATAATTGCAATTGTACTATGTTTTTAAAAGTCAAAATTATCGTCTGCGGCTTGAAAGTTTTGTTTTTATTCAAAATGGCGTTTTTAACAAAGCAGTGGTTCGACGGCTACATTTATGCTCTTTCCGAAGAGAAATATGCATACTCCGTTATCCAAAAACGATGTGATAGTCATGGTTTTGTGATATCTAAAGCGTCGATAGGTAATATCGTCAACAAGAAAGGAAAAAAACGTCAAATTGGAGCCTCAAGTGGGAGAAAAATTCCAAACAAGTATCCAAGGGCAAAACGGACATCTTCGACTATTGCAAATGTACGTTGTTTAATGTTAAAAGAAAATCCCCCTAGTCAAAGGACAGTTGCAAAATCATTAAAATGCTCGGTGTTCACTGTAAACAAAATGATAAACGTTGATTTAAATCTTAAGAAAGCGAAAAAACGCAACGTGCATCGTCTTCTTCCAAATCATATCGCTGAACGCAGGACACGTTGCAGAATTCTATATGAGAAACACTTATCCAAAGAAAAATGGAAAACAATTGTCACAATAGATGAATCATGGGTGTATTTAAATGATTGCAACAAAAAAAGAGCCATTTATTATCATAAAAGGGGAGAAAAAAATTTAAGTACATGGTTCAAAGAATCGAAAGAAAGTTTTTCTAAGGGATTCATGATTGTTGCTGGTTTTTCTTATAATGGCAAGTTAAAAATAAAGGGAGTGGAAAAAAATGTCAAGGTTAACTCCAAATACTATCAGGAACATATTTTATCGCCAATTTTTTCTGAATGAAATACCATCGCTTTACTCACAGTGCCATCAATCTGTGAGACTCCATCAGGACAAAGCTAGCAGTCAAACATCAAAATCCACTGTAAATTTCCTAAAAGAAATGGAACAAAAAACTGGTATCAAAGCCATACCGTTCACTGATATCCCTACTAAATCTCCCGATCTACTAAATCACCTATGGACTTTTGTGCTTTCGGACTTTTAAAATCTGCATTATCCAAACGTCGTCCCAAAACCCTTACAGGACTCTGGAAAGCTGTTCAGGAGGAATGGGATAGAATACCTCTTCTGACACTTCAAAAGGCATTATTATCCTGGAAATTGCGGTGTCGAAAGATAGTTCAGAAGAAGGGATGTCAAATAGAACATTTAAAACACAAGAATTTTATGTAATTTAGTTTTGTGAATACAATATACATCGTCTAAAAAATGTGTGAACAGCCTCTGTATATATATATATATATATATATATATATATATATTCATTTATCTATTTATAGATATATATATAATAAAATATTTATTTTATTTATATCGTCTTATCGTGAAAAAAACGGTACTTACTCTAGCGTTAATAATTGTGTTCTGTTGAAAGATTGTTCCCAAAGGGCCAATTTGCTAAAGCTGTGGAAGTAAACGTCTTGAATTGGGAACGTTTTACTAAATATGATCCAAATAGATCGAGCAGCCGTATGAGAATTTCATGTCAAAATACACCAAAGTTTTTCATGGCAAGCAGTTAATGATTCTAATTCTTCTCAAATGCATGTACAGGGCTGAACCTCGTGACCTGAAATAGGATCGTCAGGATCTGGGACGAAAAGTTCGAGTTCTATTGACGTACTTATAATATCGCCTCTCCCATTTCAAGCTTGGTAAGGTTTTTAAAAAGCATAAAGAGATTCATAACTGAATATGACTCAAAGAAAGACAGCTAATTAGTTACTGTCACTGAAGGTAAAGAATATTTAAACCTGATCATAAACATGATCCAGCGTGATCTATGAACGGGAATCATACTAATCAATGATGCATTAAAACTTGTTTTTGAATGGGATAAATAGTATATTCTAATTCATTTTCTGCTAACATTTATTGAATACTATTCTTCATATCCCTAGTTCATTTATTTTGAAATAAAAATTTGGATTTATCTTCAAAATCCTGGTCAAACTGGCAATTGTATTGAATGACAAATTTTTTTCCGATCTCTTTATTAAAGTTTAGAGTTTTTTTTCAAATTTTGAATGAAATGAAGAAATGGAAATGCTGAATATATAAACTACAGTTATTTATTTTATATGTTTTTCCTTAAAAAATTATATCTTGGTCTGCGTCGACAATGAATTAATTGAATTACATTAAAACTGTTTTTCTATGATATTTTATTCAACAAAGGACATACCTAAATTTTGGCGAAATAAGCCCCATTAGTGAAAAAAAAGCTTAAAAAAGCCTTCAGAAGAGCACAAAATGGATAATGCATACTTAATCCACCATACTTAAATATATTCAGTTTAAGGGGGTTCAGGACACAAAATTGTTCAAATTTTCGAAAACATTTTTATCGCATTAAAAATTTTTTTGTTCTTTTACGCTTAAAATGACGTTTAAATCATGTTTCTATCTTAATTAGAAAAGGATAAATTATTATTCTTTTTTTTGCAACATTCTAATAGTAGCCAATCGTTGTTTAAACCTGTAAGTGCGTTTTCCTCCATGATAGGTTTTTTCCCCATTTGTCGTCTTTAAATTGTCATAAGTCAAGAACCGTTAAAGATAAATGGTTGAAACTTGGAACATGTCTTTTTCAACTATTTTACTTTAGTTTCATTTCAGAAAATTTGAAAAAAATATTTACTTTTGAAAATATGATTTTTTTAAAATAAGTTACATAATTTTTTTTGTAATTTTTAATCTAAATATTTTTAATTTCTTTAAAAATTAATATTTCAAAAAATGCTGAATCAAAATTAAAACATATATATTTCTGTTTAATTAAATGAAAAAATTTTGACATTTAATGAATAATATTTCGAGTTATAAACATTTTAAATTTCCCCACTTTAATTAAAAATTTTAAATTTTAAAATTTTTGAAAAACTTTTTGAGAAATTTTATGGTGTGATTTTGTTTAAAATTATATAGTTGACCATCACAAAAAAAATTCAAAAATTTAACTCAAGAAATAAAAAAATTTTAAAATGTGTCCCGGACCCCTTTATAGCGTTTACCACTGTGCCTTTTCGAAACAATGTTCTTAAAAAAATTTAAAACACAACTCTCTAAAATGCTACAGTGACTTCCAAATTTAAACTAAGTTTGATACTAGATGAACAAAGTTTAACAAATTATTTCTCATCCCACTGACATGTAATTTTCCTTATTGCTGCCAACCTGAAGCTAATATTACATCTCGACTGCTGAAGAAAAATGTAAAAAATCCTATTTGAGAATGGAGAAGAAAAGGGCAAATGATACCTCGGTCTGTACAGGGAACGATTTAAGGAAACTTTTTTTTCTTCAGTTTTTATGACTGAGATTATAAATTTAACAAAGATGATATCGTTATTACGTCCAGGACACATTTTAAAATTTTTTTTATTGAGATAAAATTTTGAATTCTTTTGTTATGGTTAACCATATAATTTGTAAACAAAATCACATCATAAAACTTCTCAAAAAGTTTTTAAAAAAATTTTTATTTAAAATTTTTAATAAAAGTGGGATAATTTAAAATCGTTATAACTCGAAATATTATTCGTCGAATTTCAAATTTTTTTCATTTAATTAAACAGAAATATATAAGTTTTAATTTAATTCACCATTTTTAAAATATTAATTTTAAAACAAATTAAAAATATTTAGAGGAAAAATTACAAAAAAAATTATGTAACTTATTTTTTAAAAAAAATCATATTTTCAAAAGTAAATATTTTTTTCATATTTGCTGAATCAAATTGAAGTAAAATAGTTGAAAAAGACATGTTACAAGTTTCAACCATTTATCTTTAACGGTTCTTAACTTATAACAATTTAAAGTCGAGAAATGGGAAAAATACGCATCATGCAGAAAATCACACTTACAGGTTTAAACAACGATTGGCTACTATTAGAATGTTGCAAAAATAAATAATGATTTCTCCTGTTCTAATTTAGATAGAAACATTATTTAAACGTCATTTTAAACGTAAAAGAACGCAGGAATTTTTGATTGAATAAATTTTTTTTCGAAAATTCGAACAATTTTGTGTCCTGGACCCCTTAACAATTGAAAAAAGGGCGTGGTGCTCCAAAGTGATTAGCTCGTTGCATTTCACAACTGAGGGTGCTCGGATCCAATCTCGAAAAGCGCCACTAAATGCTCTCGTGTCCCAGCCGAGTATAGGAACTTTAAATCTGAACGCTGGAAAGTCCTTTTGTGTTATTTGTTGGTGTGGGAGGAGTGTACGAGCATCCCCCCCCCCCCAGATGTCTCCCTTGGTGGTACTGGGGGGAAAATTGGGCTGGATCGAGAAAATAGTCGGTCTGTTTGGCTGACTGAGCTCACTTCGTTCATTACTGTAGTGAAATCGGATAATTGCTGTTGTATGCAGACGTCGAAATTTGTTTTTCAAACTCGTATGAGTGCACAAAATTGCGGTGTTGCTTTGGGAATACCTGTCTGTAAATATAGATTTAAATGTTAACGGCGATAAGTGGCCAAAAGAAGTGACCTCTGTCGTGATACACTTATAAAAATAATAAAACTTAAATAAGTTATCAAATAGTCAGGTTAAGGTAGGTAAATGCTGCATAACACGACAAAGAACTCTCATTGAATCCAGGATCATAAAAACTATTACGCCTGTTCTGAGATTTCTTTTAAATATATAATATAATATGAATAAACTTTTCATAAATTAATCATATTTTTCAAATTGTTCAATGACGAGGTAGAGTAAGGGCCTGTTCACATAGGAGTCCGTTGCGTTGCGTTAAGGAAAATATGACGTTGAGACGAAAATAAACCAATCATAGGCCTCCAAATGATTAGCAATGAAATTTTTAACGCCTATGATTGGTTTATTTTCATCTCAACGTCATCTTTCACTTAACGCTACGCAACGGACTCCTATGTGAACAGGCTTCTATGTGAACAGTGGTAAGAAAATGGAGTCCAAGAAGCTGTTGACTTTTTTTCCCTGTCCATTGATCGATTTCAATGACAGGAAAAAAAAGTATGACATAAATGTTAGAGAAGGAGGTTTCATAAGGCTGCATATTATCTACCTGAATATTGCACAATCTTTAAAAAAAAAATTTTATTTTAGTCAGTATCCTATACACTAAAAAAGCCAATCAAGAAATTTTTGGTATTACCTGTTTCAGGCCTCATCAAAACAATTGAATTCTGGTATATTGAGATAATGAAATTAAAAATATATTTGCTTTGAAATTGAAATGTTTCGAAAAAATAGTAGAATTGATGAATAACAAAATGAAATTTTATGAACTGTAGTTGATTCTTTACTGTAGTTGTTGTTAAAGGATTAAATTATAACCCCTTAAAATATAAAAAGAGCTACATTTATAAAAGTAATTTACATTATGAATATAATAAAGAATTAACAGATAATTATTACGTTAAGAGGATTTAACATCAGGATTTATGTGATATTTTTAGCTTCATAATGGAAATTCGATATGAAATATTTCAGTAACATGAAAGTTTAAAAAGATTATTTAATTCTTCAAATAACAAGAGCTACGGCAACGAAAGCGGCCTACGAAAAGCTTACATACAATAATCTCGGATGATTGCAATCTTTGCTTTAAACGCAGCTTTTCGATACGGTAAATAAAGCAATGTTTAAATGGATGGCTTGGCGAATGAATTAGATGATGGAGCAAAGCATACAGACATTCAAAGAGCCGCATCGAGAAGCTCGTTTATTGTGTTGGCTCTGAGGACGAGGTTGATAAACATGAGACATGCAATTAAGTTGGCAGAAACCGAAATTATTCGGACTAAGCAATGATCATCTAGTATTTGATACATGAAAATCATTTCACATGGTAAGGATAGCTTGCACTGCCGATTCCTTAATCTGCCTCAAAGGAAAGTTTGTTCCTTGTGCTGCTATGTGTATTTTAGGGTTTTTTAAACATTTATTTTGTATTTAAAAATTTATTTTGTTCACCAGAAAAGTATTTTCCAGCCTAAAGAAATTGACACTAAGTGCTTTAGTATTTTCATATAATTTTTTATATACTATCACCTTTTACATTTTATATCAAGTTTTTTTTTTAAACTTTAAGGTTAGATACAATTTTAGAAAACGTTTTAACTATGGATATTTTCCCACACATTTAAAGAATTAAATTCACTCAAGAACCATATATGAGCTGAGGATCTTGAAAGTTTATAAATTCACTATTTATGTAAGTTGTAAAATTTAAAAAAAGAGTAGAATTTAAATAAAGTAGCAATTTAGATACATTATATGCAAACAAACACACACACACACATATATATATACATATATATATATGTGTGTGTGTTCGTTCACGCGCGTGTGTGTGTGCGCGCGCGCGTGTGTGAGTGCGTGTGTGTGTGCGTTAGATTTTAAATATTAAATCTTGGAAAACATCGTAAATTGTACTAGTACGGCACCGCTAGAAAAACATTCAATAAACAGTTTCGTATTTAACAACGCATTTATTAAGACATTCTAGGAGAGAGATGAGGTCTCTCCTAAAGGGGTCCTTGAAGAGTGTAAATGTAAAAATGCAATTATACGTTACTTCTTACCCCAAATTCTCCATATGGTCAGACGTGTAATTAGCAAATTTATAAGTCACTTATACGGCTATATATGGTATAGTCTAAAACTGCAAGCTAGCTATTTTTTCACACATCACTTTCAGATAAGCACTCGCCTGAGGGTAGATATAAAAAATACGGAAAGTTTAAAAGGGTTAGTAAAAGTGGTAATCTATAGGACAAAGTAAGGTAGGGAATGAATTTATTTAAGAAAAGGAATAACAAATACTTTTATGTAATGACACACACACACACACACACACACACAAATATATATATATATATATATATATATATATATATATATATATATATATATATATATATATATATATATATATATATATATATATATATATATATATATATATATATATATATATATATATATATGACTTGCCTGACTAAATGCCAGATCGAAGCGTGCTCTTTATATCGTAGATCCTCCTTTATTACTCCCGAATACTTATTAATAATATTGCAGTCAGTAAACATAGGCCGTGGTAAATGATTACAAATTAATTACATCCAACAAGTTTAATCCAACAATTTATTTAACTACTCTCGAATTCAATCCGCAAATAATTTAGTTTTCCAAGTAATCATCTCAGCCCCTCGATTCGTGACCGCTCAATCCAAATGCTAATCCGGCTCTGCCGAAAACTCTATTGTTCCTCAAGGCGTCTAACCTTAATGCACATGCTCATTGACGTCTGCCGAATGTTCCAGAAGGACCTTTTGCTGAGTTTGCAATTAATTTTCGCTCGAAACCCAGTCTAAACTCCAAAAACAACTCCCCACGCAATGAATGCCTGCGATTCTCCTTTCTTGATTCTCCTCAAGGCCATCCAACTCTATACTCTATACTTAATAACTCCTATACTCTATACATTCGTAGACGCGTGTAATCTGATTGACTCTGAATAATCAGGGCTTTTAACGTTATAAATTAGTTATTTCGAAGCCCCTGTGAATTCTCAATTAATGTTTTGACATATATATATATATATATATATATATATATATATATATATATATATATATATATATATATATATATATATCTGTGTGTGTGTGTGTGTGTGTAACCGTGCATTAAGACTTTAAAATTTATTTTAAAATGTAAACCATTTGCCATATTTTAAGAATATGGAATCGTATTAATAAAAAAGTTATTTTAAAAGCATTTTTAACTTACATTGCCTAAGAGAATAATTAAATACTTTTAATGACATTTAAATTGCTAATAGATCCCTTTATCATGAATCTTATTTTGGTATTAATCTTGCTAGAACTTTATTTAAAAGAGATGTGACATTTATTCAAATTTTAATTGCAAAAGAATTTTGGGTTGTAAGTATCGTATTTATTAATGATATGTAAAAGAAATATCAAAAATATTGACAAAATACTCAATATAAAACTAATGTGTAACAGTAAGCAAATTTATCTCTGAAAAGTTATGTAAAAGCTTTCACGTTATTCTCCCGAATTTAAAGGAATATTCACAAGACTGATGGGGAGCTCGAGATATTTTCAAAGAATATTTTATCTCTTTTTTTTCACAGACAAAAAATTGGAAATTGGGGCTGTTACAAAATATAAAAGACCAATAAAACGAATATGAAAAAATGAAGAAATTGCCTTACGTGTGTGTGCTACAGCTACAAAACGTCTTTAGAGAATCAGTTCAATTGCCTCCACAACTGTTACACTTCATGCCAAATCCAGCCAACTATTACGAAGAAAAGTGTACTAGAAGTATGTACATTCTTGAAAAGTTGGATAATGCTTATTGACTTTCTTCAGTTAAATCGTAAGTTAGTTTAATGAACTTCCACACAGCGAATGCACACTTAAAATTGTGCTGGCACAAGTAATTTTTCAATTTCTTGTATTCCGTGTAAAAATATTTGGACTTTTGGGAATTTTTCTATGAAGAAAAAAATATTTAGTATGCCTTATGCCGTTAAATCAAGTATTTACACCATCCAAAAATAAACAGCAGTTACACATAGTGTTTTGGTAACGACAGATTCACGGGATTCTTTTAATATCTCCATTTTATTCACCGTAATTGATATTTATTTTCATCCCTTAAGAAAATGTTAAAACTTATAAGCTTCTTAGCCTACTCTTTTTAGTCTCAAAAAATTCATGTTCACATCAACAGACAAATTAATCCATGAACCTTTTGATTTACCGACAAGAAAACGAACAAAAACAATGCTTTGTGTTTCTAAGACTCCTGGGAAATCAAAAATTATTTCGTACCGTCACTATATTGATTTTTCTGTAGTCTGAAGATCTAATGGTTACAGTCTAATTATTTACTTAAAAATGAACCAAATTTCTATTTTATTTGCTTAATCAGCAGGTTTAGAGAAACATTGAGCATCTCTGACATTTAAGTTTTATTCATTGAAATCAATTCTTAAAAGAGAATTGTTATCAATTCTTTGTTAGATGTAAATATTTTTTTCCAGCGCAGCATATACTTTGACCAAAGGACATTGACTCATCCAAACGTTGGCATCTTTATTATGGAAACACCATATAGGTGAGACAACATTGCTGCCTATGAGGAGACAGTACAGGCCTTATCCTGGATTCGAACCCGAATCCAAATCGGGGAAGCTCCAGACGCTAACTCTATACGATGTGGGCTAGTTAGATGAAAATATGATTATATAAGTCAGAATACAGTAACATGTGGTTGTTTAAAAAATATATTTTTCGTGTGTCATAGTCTTTGATAATATAACTCTAAGAACGATTCTTGCGATGAAATAACATTTTCATACATAATAAACCACCTATTTACATTTATTCGAGAAAGAATAGTCTTTTGTCCATAAAAAAGTGTCTTTGTAGTTCTGTGTTTCATAAAATATTTCTCTCCACACAAGCGTAGATGATAAATGAACACATTTACTTGCGTCCATTCTGTCTATATGGTGTATATTTTAAGTTCAGAAAGTTTTCCGGTCTTATATGCGCAGTGATTTATTTTTCTGAATTCCGCTGGAAAACGAGGTTCTTTCAATAGGAATAAATCAAACATTTACGGGACGAAAATCTCCCGTATACTACAGTGCTGTATAATATGTGACTACTGTGTGGTACAGCATGTAACGTTATAAACGCGTTACTTGTTCATATATTCAGAGACATTAGATAAGGACAAAATTTAAGAAGAAAGAAAATAAAAAAGGGAAAATTGTGTATTACTGCATTCCTTGTATTACTTTTTAATGTTTCTTTTTCTCTCGTGGTACAGTTTCCATTTTTGCTTTTTCTTCTTTAAGGGAACAATAAATCTTCCACCCCGAATTTTTTAATTTAAGATTTTTAACTTGATATACAGAATGAGAATAATAAATACTTTTTTTGCTACATTCAAGACCCTTAGAATTGAAAAACAAGGATTTTTTTTGGCATAATAACGCTTGTTTTTCAATTTTTTTAATGCTCCATGCGCATTTCATGTCATTTTAAAACCTTAATTTTTTATTGTAAGTTTAACATATCGCTCACTCCTTTCAACAACGTCATATCTCAAAAAATAAGATTTTTCAGAAGAGTGATTTGAAAGTTGAAAAGTACATTGAAATGTATTGAAATTAAATTTTAATTCTGCTCTCTAACGGCTAAATATTGAGCGATGAGATATAACGATCTTGCAGCGATATACTACTCTTACAGGGCATTCTGAAAACAAGCATAACTAAAAATCGCCGATTTTTGAGATATGACGTTGTTGAAAGGAGTGAGCAATATATATATAAACAACTAGCTGAATAACCATGCTTCACTACGGAGTACATTCAAATTAAATACAACGGTCAATGTATGCAACTAATTCGAATATATACACACACACACACACACACACACACATATATATATATATATATATATATATATATATATAAATCGTAACGGGTATTTTTATAGACAAAATAATGCTGAAGGAATTATTCAAATAAAATAAACGGTCAACTTATGCAATTATTTTGCATCTTTAATATCCATAAAACATACTATTTTGAATTAAATTCTTAAAAAATTTCCATCTCAATTCGTCTAGTGGTTAAATTTTATCTTTTACCGTATTTCAATATTTTTTGTCGATTTATTTCGTTGTTATGCACGTGACGCAAAGTTAATTTAATGTATCACAAAAAGGAAAAGAAACCCCTTGATTGGCATTTAATAAATTAAATTCTAAAAATTAATCTTTAAAAATTCCCCAAAAATCAGAAAAGGAAGGTAAAGATTCGAAAATGATTTCATTTTAAAGGAATTTTTATGATCTTTCTCGTGATATAAATTTTATAATCCTCAGATTATTATTTTAAATGCAAACATAAAAAAGTTACAAAAACAGCTTAAAAATTTAATTTTAAAAAATCTAAGAAGAATTTTTCAAAAATCTTTCTTAGTGCACCCCTACACTATAAGAAGAATCACCATGCAAAATTTCAGCTCTTTTGGTTCAGCGGTTTGGTCTGTGCGTTATCTGTCAGTCAGTCAGTTACTGAACTGTTTTATATATAGAGATTATCCATTTTATTTTTTTGTATGAATCTAAAGCCATATATATATATATATATATATTTTTAAAATTTACCTGTTACTTTTTATTTTTTACATTTTTAAAATTTTATTTCGTGGCCTAAAAATATGAAAAATATTTGCTGTTTCAAAGATTGATGCACAGTTCTGTGTCAAACCCTTCAATGAACAATACTGAGAAATTTGGGAAAAAATCATATGAAAATGAATGATCTTGTAGCATTTTGAAATATTTGAGTTTCCAGCATTTTTGAAGAAGTTTTCGACAAATGGATACAATTCTTCCACAAAGTACTTAAATCCAAATTCTGAATATCTTTAATCTGGTAAAAAGGAATATTAATTATTCTCATTTTGTCTAGAGTAAAATGTTGAAAATTTAAAAAAAAATGAGTCCCTTGAATCCCTTGTCCCAAGTCTTTTTTGTTTCCTTTAATAGAGCAAATATACTGTTTTCAAAAAGTCAATATTTCTAGATGCGGTCAGTACTCTAAAAATGATAATGTGAAAAACTTTTTCATAAACCTTATATTTCTAGAAAATTTCCGCTCTCTGACAAGTAATATTTTCAATTATTACAAACAATATCCATTCTTCCTGTTTTTAAAAGAAACTCATTTTTTCTTCAGTGATACTGTAAGTAAAGTTAGATATCTCGTGAAACCTATAAAGTCATGTTTTGTTGCTTAAAGTACCAAATTTTTAAAACTCTTTAATTACTCTTCAGATATGCTCACATCTTCATTTTCATTTTTCAGTCACTTTTAATTCATATTGGCTGCTTCTAATTTATATCCTAAAATTCAGTTAGTATATTCATTTGCCCTGTCACTAATCTTTGCATTCTTCAGCAGTTCTAGTATATTAAGACATAAATAAAAACTGGATCTAATAACTCTTAAGGTATTTTTTTAAAGAATAGAACATAAACCACATGCAGAGCTAAAAATGTCGGTTCCGGGTCCGCAGTTATGTTTATCTATTCAAAAGAGGGAAGACTAGTTAACAGATGCAATTATAACTATATCGTTCTATTTCCCTTCAGCGTACTTGAATCCATTACTCTACAGCCCATTAACTTCGAAGAAATGATATTGGTTCAGTGAACCAGTTAAAAGTTAAAGAAATTATACTGCTGGTCTGTTAAACTTTCACAGTCTTCTTAACTGTTAAACGCTTAGAGATAGTTACCATCTCGTTTAATGTCACGTAACCGGAAGGTACTAATTCAAGAACTTGGTACTTGTTCAGGAACGCTATATCCCATACTTTACTTTAATTAGACGTTTCGCTAATCCTGGTATTTTTTGCAATGACTCGTAAATTGTTTTATTCCATTATGAATCCAAATATTACGTACCTAACGGTACGAAAAGAAGTTATACATAACTGGGCGATAGAAGAATACCGATATTTAAAACTAGACTTACAAAGGTGATATTCGAAAAATGCAAATACATTTCATCACTACCTTACATAGAAGAATACCATTCTCTGGGATTAGATGGCTGGGTAGTGTCTCAGTTGCTGCAGACGGCCAGTGGCATCCGATCATTGCGGAAAATGCAAACCAATATGAGGAGGCATAATCAAAATAATCATGGCGCAGCAAAAATTGGTCGGGAAAATAATTTAACGTTAAGGGAACAAATATTTGTAAGGTCAAGAACATGAGCTGCTATCGTTCAAAAGAAAGAAAATGCGGGCAAGAAAATGGGAACAATTAAAGCTCTTTCAAATACTGGGATAGTCCAGTTCATAGAACATCGTCAGTTTGTACCAGTATCTGTACCAAGAAGTCACAGTTTCCCTTTCTAAAACTGTCACTGTCCAACCTTTTACAGAGTTAGGACCAATCTATATACACTGCTCAAAACAATTAGGGGAGCACATGGTTTTAACGAAATTACGTAAATACTTACACCGATAAGTAACATAAAATAAATCATCCATAATTTAAAGCCTAGCAGGAAACAGAAGAAGAAAACTTCATATGCAAATCAAAGCTCATGACGTCAAAAACCAGAAAAAGAACATAAGGGTGGAAATCGGGATGTTGCAGAAACGTCTGTTTCACTGCCTTAACTGTGAAATTCGATTGCTCAGTTATTCTTTTTGAGAAAAGGTTACTTGAAAATGTCTCAACAACGTGATTTACCGGAATCCATGGCATGGGGTATTATAGGAAGACTTGAATCCGGGCAAACACAACTGAGTGTCACGGACGCTGTTGGAGTCGTCAGAAGTGTCGTTTCAAGGCTGTGGAATCGATTCCAAGAAACAGGGAATGTTAGACCTCGACCAGGGCAAGGTCGGCCACGCGCCACTACAGCAACTGATGACCGGTAAATACTGTTAACAGCTCGTCAAAACAGAACAGACAATGCTACTCACATGCAAAGACAGTTGCTCTTGGCAACAGGACAAAGGGTGTCCAGCCAAACAGTACGCAATAGGCTTCATCAGGGAAGTCTCTATGCACGTAGGCCAATGGTCTGCATTCCGTTGACCTCACGCCACCGTGCGGCCCGAAGAAGATGGGCTGCTGAACATCGAGATTGGGAGCAACATGATTGGAGCCAAGTGCTGTTTACAGACGAGTCCCGATTCAGTCTGGAGTGTGACACCCGACGTGTTTTGGTATGGAGGGAAAGGGGCACTCGAAATAACCCGACATTCGTTCGTGAAATGTCACAATACAGTCGAGCTGGTTTTATGGTATGGGGTGGAATCAGCATAGGTGGACGTACGGACCTGCATATCATTCGGAATGGTACTTTGACGGCCCGAAGGTATGCAGACGAGATACTGAGACCTCATGTCATTCATAATGCTGCAGCTATTGGAGATTCCTTTGTTTTCTAGCATGATAATGACAGACCGCAAACAGCTCGTCTTGTGGAGAACATGCTTGAAGCTGAAACAATACAGCGTATGGAATGGCCAGCGTGCTCTCCTGACCTGAATCCAATCGAGCATGTTTGGGACATGCTCGGACGACGCATTGCTGCGAGACCAAGGCCTCCTTTTACTCTCCGAGACTTGAAGATTGCACTTCTTGACGAGTGGAACAGTATTACCCAAAGTCTTATCGATAACATCATCGCATCCATGGAAAACAGGTGTGCAGCAGTCTTAGCTGATCAAGGAGACCACATGCCATATTAAAAATCTTGCATCATTTCTAAACAATACTTTTTTTTATCGTTTACATGTAACCAAATTGTTGCCCTAAATCATCTTTTCATGTTTTTTTCCATATTTTCAAAGAATTAAAGCTTAATTAAAAATGTTTTACGTCTTTTTTTTCTGTATTGCGAATTGATACGCGTGTACCATCCATGTTATGCCAAACGTGGCTGTCTCGTACGGTTTTCTTAACTTCTGTGCTTGCTCCCTTAATTTTTTTTAGCAGTGTATATAAAACAGTTCCGTAACTGACTCACTGACATATAACGCACAGACCAAACTGCTGGACCTAAAGGGCTGAAATTTTGCATGGTGATTCTCCTTATGGTGTAGGGGTGCACTAAGAAAGATTTTTGAAAAATTCTTCTTAGTTTTTTTTTTATTAAATTTTTAAGCTGTTTTTGCAACTTTTTTTAAGTTTTCATTTAAAATAATAATTTGAGGGTTATAAAATTTATATCACAAGAAAGATCATAAAAAATCCTTTAAAATGAAATCTTTTTCGAACCTTTACTTCGATTTTCTGATTTTTGGTGAATTTTTAAAGATTATTTTTAGAATTTAATTTATTAAATGCTGATCATGTGATTTCTTTTTCTGGTACTTTAAATAAATTTGTCGTCACGTGCATAACAACTAAATAGACAAAAAATTTTTTTTTTCTTTCTAATGCAGCAGACGATTGGAAAAAAAACGATAAAAAAAAAAAAATAAATATCTCTTACGATTTTTTTATAAATATATATATATATATATATATATTACATCAATTGTTTACAATGATCGTCGCATTTATTATAAATATATATATTTATTTATTTTGGCATTAATTGCATACATTGACCGTTGTATTTAATTTGAATGGACTCCGTAGCGAAGCGCGGGTTTTCAGCCAGTATTTGACATATATGTAGTGTTTTGTGTCGTGAGTTTCCACTCAGTGGGCTTGGATTCACATCTCGAATAAATCTTGGTCGTTACCGTGTTGTTCCCTTATAGGGATCAATGCTGGATCAAATAAATGGTGCTCCCATAAAAATGTGGCCAGCAAGACTTCCCGATGAATACAAAAAGGCGAATATCTCACGACAAGTATCCCGCATTAGAAAAAAAATTGAAATATGAGAAGTCGATTTCATCTTTTTTATACATATTCTGTCAAATGATTATAATTCACTATTTCGAAACCAACTGGGATATTGAGACGTAAGTAGATCGTTAAAAGAATATGTGAATTAAATGTACTTCATTGCGTTTTAGACATTTTTCTCATGACTAAACAGAAATTTGAATGTCAGAATAAGCAGCAAATTCTCATTTTCCGATTCCTACCAAGAATCATTCTGGAACGATGGAAATTAAACTAATTAAGAGCAGACATTTAATTACTTCTTTGTAATAAAACAATCCAATTCTACTTGCTTGGCTGAATTTTGCAACATTAAGCCTCGTCTGTAAATTGTTTTAGCCTTCAAACTCAACCGAATCTAATCCATTCGGAAATAAGTCGTACAATGTTAATTAGTGAAGACTACAAATCCTTTGCTTCCAGCCACGATGATAAATCTCTTGTTAAAGTTTTAATCTTCTAGTATAATCTTCTAGTTCAAATATGCAAACGATCATTTACGTTACAGATTCAAGAATCAGAGTGCATGGATAACATTATGCTTTGTCTGAAATAATTAGTGTCTGCTTATATATACAATTTTGTTTGTTTGTAAAGAAATTTGGTTTAAAATATCTAGTTTTGAGGAATCAACAAGTGGCTGTTTGTCTGTGTACGTATAGTGGTATGCGATTTACACCGTGGGCATGCTTTTATACTTATATGCACGAGAAGATAGACACAAAACTACATTGGTCATAAACACGTTGTTCTTGGCACATTTGAGGCAGATGCTGGGTGACATTTCTAGTTGCTCATGTGTGAGGTATGTGAAAGGTTTGACATTTTTTTTTCGGACAGGCCGGTCCAAAACAGGCTTTTTCTAAGTTAATATATGGATCAATATTTATGGGGAGTGTCTACAAAACATTTCAGAATTTTGTCGATATCTTTATTCTATGGCTGTCTTTACTCAATAGTTTTAACACTTTTCCACTTTTCATATTGATAAGTCCACCAATAACATCTTGAGAATGGTGGTGTGACGACACTCACTGGGTGCCATTTGCTTGCCTCGGTTTTATGTGTGCGCATTCTCCCGCTCTGCTCCAAAAGTAAAAAGTAGAATTCACTTTCGAAAATTTAAAGTAATTTAAGGGGGCAAACTACCTTTGACTACTCTGAAATGACCGTAAACAAGATCAAATTCGAACTACTGAATCTCCAATAATATTAAATATATATATATATATATATATTTATTATTTTTTTTTGTTTTATATCAAAATTACAATTCTTCAGTTATATTTTATACAAAAATAGAACTTGTAAATCCATAAATAATTTTTAGATTTTATTTTTAAATGTACACATTACTAAAAAGGGAAAAAAATCATTGGATGTTTCGCGCATCATAAAATTAAAAAATATGCATACAGAAACTATTTTTTGGTCAAATTAAATTAATAATATACTCAAGTTTAAAGTAAAACCAAAAAATATACAAAAATACAGTCTAAATTCAAAAATTTACATAGCATTTTTAAAAAATTTAAATTTAGCAATTTTTTAAAAACCTTTTTAAGTGAAAAAATTTTTTTGCAAATTTATTTTTATTTCTTTGGTTTTAGTATGTAGAGAAGCTTAAAATACAAATCTGAAAAAAATTTTGTGTGCCTAGCACACATAGTTTGGGAGTAACAGTGCGCGTAATCCAAAAATTTACATATTTGAGAAAACTGAAGTTAAAGTTGGAATATACATGGCCCAGACAAGGGATTTTTTCAGCCGCTTCAAAAATAAGCATTTAAGGTCATGACAAAACTGTATGATCGAAATCAAACCAAATGTCTCGTATGTCGTAAAATTCCATGTTTCTAATATCCAGCTATTTTAGATCAGATCAAATGGTTTCAACCACTTCAGATGAAATCTTGCAATTTATTTAAAAATTTAAAGAACGCAGTCTACCATCCTATGAAACTTCTTGAAGCTTTACTTGAAGCATATCAATGCATCATGATTGCTGAAATATCTGAAACCTTAGTTTTGCCCCCAAATTGCCAAGTCTTCACGGCAAATTTAAAGCTGTAACAAAGGATTTAATGAAATGAAAAGTATGCCTACATAATGAAATATTATTTAGAACGTTTTGTTTCATTATTTTTTTCATATTATTTACATAAAAGAGAGATTATTCGAAGCCTTATCAAATAAAGGATCCATGTATTTAACATTTTAAGTAAAGGATAGTTTAAAATTGCTTTCAAAATTACATTTCATAAAGCATGCATAATTTTTAACCCATTTGAGCGGCAACAGAAAGGCATGCAACTCTGTACTCTAGATTTTTTTTTTGCCTCAAGAATCAGGAAACAAAAGCGACTGATATTATTCAGTTAAATGATTTTTAATTGCGTCAGTCTGTCTACTGGGAATTCCATTGGGAAAAGAATTTTTGATTTTAAAACTTAAGATTTCCCCTGATTACTTCCATTGTCACTTTTCGTATTAGGCATTATTTTCGTCTGACATGCTTTTAAATTTCAATTCTCCTCAGGGATCTCCAGAGATATTACAACAAATTGATATCCTAATAACTGATTCTAGATTATAGAAATAGGGAATTCAATTTATCAATGTTTAATAAGCTTGTCCGTGAATCTTTGTCAACGTTAAATAATTTTACCCCACTATTCCCGCTTGTAATTTCGGTCCTGGCAATTTTATTTTATCTCGATAAAAAATATGAAGTAAAGCCTACAGTAATATTTCACATATTCTAAAGGTTAATCTTGCAAAAGCGGAGTTTGAATTTTTTTCTTTCTGGTGTTCCCCGCTCAGTTATTTGATAAAATTTATATTGATGACCTGTTATAATCTATTTTGTCTTCGCCTTCCATTTTGTGGTTATCACACAGAAGGATGTCCGCTAAGGATATGTTTGCACATGTGCCCGGGCTCATATCCCGGAAAAGGTCTAAAATAGTTTTTCAAAATTTGCTTACATCTGTTTTTTCTATTTTTTGTTAAACTTTTCCTAATTAAAAAAAGTTTGCTTTACCAAAATTTTTTTCGTTGTATATATTTATTTTTTATTTGAAGAAAGCTGGCCGCAGTGGAAAACTTTTTGCGCACCATTGCTCCAGATCTATTGCGTACTGCGCAAAGGAGAAAAGATGATACAAAGACCAGAGATCGTAACAGTTCAGTTTTCGCAAAGTGGACGAGACTTTATAGATAAAAGTAAACTAAATTTCAGGTAAAGGCCTACTGGGTTTCTCCAAGCTAGTGGACGTAATGCAGCTTACTTTTATCTACAAAGTCTCGTCCACTTTACAAAAAATGAACTGTTACGTTCTCTGGTCATTGTATCACCTTTTCTCCTTTGCACAGTGCGCTATCGGAAAGATCTGCAGCAATGGTGTGCAAAAACTTTTCGACCGCGACCCGCTTATTCTAATAAAAAAATAACTCGACACAATAAAAAAATTTCTGTAATAGCAATTTTTTTTTAAATTAGAAAAAATTTGACAAAAAAAATTTCATAGCTTCTAATGAAACTACTGCGGGTTATTAACATAGGATTACTTATTGTTGCTTATCTCTTTGTATATATATATATATATATATATATATATATATATATATATATATATGTGTGTGTGTGTGTGTGTGTGTGTGTGTGTCAAAATTTTGACGCATTTTGGTACTTTTCTTTTTAACTGTTTACTGTCTGCCCAAGCGATACAGACTGGATTTGGCACGCTGCCAACATTATAACTCGCGACGCAGGGCATCTGAAATTTTGCTTTCCGTGGGACTGTTATGGAGAAACGTAATCCTACGTTAAAATAGAAAAAAAAGGTATAGGCAAATTTTGGCAAACTATTTTTAAAATAGAGGGATTTTGAGTATACATTTTCTTTGTCCAAAATAACAATAAAAAAAGTCATGCTTACCTTCTTCACTTGTTTTTCCCAATTCACGCGTGACTAAAACTGCATATTTAAACACAAGGTGAAAATAAAAGAGAAAGGTTTAAATATAAGAAAAATATTACTCACCTTCAAATAAATTTATATCCTTCAAAATAATCGCCAAAGGAGTCTATACAATTTTTCCAATGTTTCATCAAGTCATAGAAACACTGTTTATAGGCGTTGGAACTAACCGTTCGCAAAATAAGCTTAACGTTTGATTTAATATCCGAGACTTGTTCAAATCTCTGTCCTCTCTTAAGCTTCGGCAAAAGGAAAAAAACCAGCTGACGATAAGTCGGAAGAATATGGTGGGTGATTTATCACTGCAATTGAAGGCTTAGCAAGATATTGTTGTACAGAAATTGCTGTAAGAGGCCTAGCATTATCGTGTAAAAGAAACCATTGCCCAGAATCAAACAGTTACTTCCTAACTCGCCTTATCCTGTTTCTTAATCGAAAAAGCCCCTCCTTGTAAAAATACTGATTAATTGTTTAATTTTCAGGAACAAATTTGTGTTGAATAAGTCCTTAGTAATCAAAAAATGCAAAATCCTTGAAAGGACGGAGATTCGAAAACGCCTCGGATATTAAATCAAATGTTACGCGTATTTTGCGAACGGTTAGTTCCAACGCCTATAAAAGTGTTTCAATGACTTGAAGAAACGTTAGAAAAATTGTATAGACTCCTTTGGAGATTATTTTGAAGGAGATAAATTTATTTGAAGGTGAGTAATATTTTTCTTATTTATAAAAATTGTCCGGTTACTTTATGGGCGCACCTTGTATTAGTGTGTATTTGTATTTCGTTTAGGTAAAAAACAACAAAAATTGAAAATTTAAAAAAGTGCAGGATTCCAAAATCATAAGCTTCATATTAAAAGTTTTAAAATTATAAACCTCATTTATTTATAAAAAAACTAAAACAGAAAAAAAAAATTAATGAGATGGACCTCAGGTAATTTATGTTCAATACTTAGGGAAATATTTGAGAGTACTTCACTCGTATCATCTTCCTGTTACGTCTTGATAGCTCTTTCGATTTTATATGTTAAACACACTTTGGATTTTATATATTATCCATATATTATATGATACACATTTTGAAAACCCAGTCTCGGGTCGAAGCGAATGGAAGCAATGCAAGTTATAGCCTTGCATATTGTTTGACATCGTATTCAACAATATCATATCATTCATTTTTTAACATATAAATTATCTAAATAAAAATATTTAAAAATGTGTAATTATAGAGAATTTAAAGCAAACTTTTTAATTAAATAATCCAGTATAATAAAAGTTGACTTCAAACTATCCGCGACCCCTCCAATCTTTTTCGAGACCTGTGTGGGTCGCGACCACCAGTTTGCGCGCCACTGGTCTGGATTATTGTCCTGGGTCATGTGGGAGAACGAAAACAAGATCAACAGAGACATATTAAGTATTATATATCTTAATATATCAGAGATATATTAAGTATTATCTTTCAGTGGATTCCATCACATGTCGGTATTGAAGGCAATGAAGAGGCAGATTTGCTTACAAAAAACGGAACCCGCATTCAGCACGATATTATACCTGTTACACCGGATACACTCAAAAGACACGTGTTTGAAAAATTTAGAGAGGTAAGCATCTCCGATATGGTGGGAAAATTGGAAGGTAAAACCTGGGAGAACATTCAAGACTGTTGGAAATCGTATGACCACACACTCCGCAAGGAGGCAGTAGCAAATTTGAGGCTACAGATTGGACACGACTGCTTGACAGAACATCTGTACAAAATGGGTATATTTCCTACCAACGTTTGCCCGATCTGCAGTGCAGGCGTTATGAATTCGGATCAAATCCTAACTTGCCATGGACTTGACAGAATCTCCCACAGAAACGGAGACATCAGCAAATTGTATCGGGATGCAAGGATCAGTATGAAACTCCCTTTCAGGTTGAACTTTTTCATTGTGGATATTTTTCTAGTTTATTTTGTTTCTACTTTTTATTGTTGGTTTCTAGTTTATATTGCTGTTTTGTTTTCTCTTGTTTCCCGATCCTTTGTAATGTTGTGAGCTGCTTGATCTGTATGGATTAATTTCCGGAATAAAGCCGTATGTAACACATATTGAGTATTATAAACTGGCTACTCAATGTCAGTCCGAGTATAAGCCATGTGGTTCTATGTAATATTTTAAAATGTATAGAGAGTAAACCAGTTACCCTTACAGGAAAGTTTCTTCCAGCCTAGAATAGCCTACGCTTCAAACCAACCATATTTAGACAGTTTGTGAAGTGTTTATACACAAATGCCTCGCATTGTTTATTAAAAGTTTGCTTATTGGTTATTTTTTACTTTTTGCTTTACCTAATTCATCATTGTGACCACCGTATTTCTGGGTTTGCGGTAACGTTCTCGGTTTCGATGCTGAGGGTACTCGGATCGAATCCCGGCGCGCGCCGTTAAATACCTCCGTGCCTAGGCCGGATATGAACACGCTAAGTCCGTAGACCGGAAAGCCTCTCTATGAAGGTCAGTGAGGGTGGGAGAGGGTACGATCCCCCCCCCCTCAGAGGTGGCCCTTGGGGGTGCTCAGTCAAAATTGAGGTGGCAACTAGCTAAGACGGACTCCGACCCTTGTGGTGCTATTCAAACCTGAGCCGCACAGCCTATATGAACCTGGTATGGAACTTTCAGCCAGGGGCCATAAGAAACAACAACAACAAACAACAGTATTCCTACCACTTTAGAGCATAAATTTTCAGAAATTTTAGTTAACTTAGTATATTATTTAGTATAGTATTCGAAATTTACAACCTGTACGAGGTTTCCGAAAATGTGTTCCTTTCCGTCAATTATTCAACGCGAATGAATGCTTGATGGGCTTTAGCTTACGCAAGCTAGATTAGATCCGTTCACTTGAAATTCATCTTACATGAATTGTTTCAATTAATAAAAGGAAAAATTTTCAACTACCGAGAATTCTGTAAAAATGCAAATGTCCAATAGTCTAGACCAAACAATGCTAAAATTACAGTATCAAAAAATTAATTTCTCAAAATCACAATGAAGACTGTAGTTTTTTAATGCCCCAAAAAAGTTTTTAGCACACAACTTAAATGTACCTCATGAAATAATCATATGAAAAATTCGGTTTTCTGTCGGATACATAATTTCTTTTGCTAGCCATTTTCCGAATACTTCGTTGAAAGTGATAAATCCAAAATCTAAATGAAGCTACAAAATAGCACTATTTATTCCAAAACTTTTGAAGGTAATCGTTCGCATTCACATTTACCGGTCTTTGCGGCTGAACGCGCTCATGTAAATTTACAGATCACTAGACTAGTCCATGGCTGATAGTTGGCGTTATTCAAGCACGTTGTATAAATCTTGGAATAAGTAATGTAGGTTTCATGATTTGCATTATTGTGGACCCATTGTGTAGTAAAAACTCATGAATTCCTTTTAGACTTTTATCTTAAAATACCCCACAATAATCGGCAGTTTCTTCTCCTATAAGTGCTTTGGAAATTTCTTTATTTTCTCTGCGATTTTATGTAAAGAATCTATAAAAGCAAAGATTAAATTTAAAGTCCCCAAAAGTTTGAAGAACCGTCTATCATAAAAAATTAAATGACTTGAAATAGTTTTAAAATATTATTTTAAGTTTTAAAACTCATTATATGATTTTCTTACATTTAAGATTTCGTAAGAATATATATATATATATATATATATATATATATATATAAATATATACACAGTGGAATCTCAATCGATCGTTCTCCGAATCATCGTTTTTTCGCATATATCGTTTATTTCACTCAGTCCCGACGATCATATTTTCGTTGTTATGTTCCCGCATATATCGTTTTTCCTCATTTATCGTTCAATTCAGTCGGTCCCTTGAAAAACGATAGATCGAGATACCACTGTATATATATATATATATATATATATATATATATATATATATATATATATATATATATATATATATATATGTATGTATATATATTGGATCACCAAATATGAGAGTATTTATTGATCAGTAAACTAGAAAATGTCGTAATTTCTACGTCGGAAAGTTACATAAAAACAATATATCTATGAGGACTTTTATCTTAACTACAGTGTTCCATATTTACTAGAGGAAATTTTATTCCTTTTAAATTGTAGAAACAATGATTAGATGACATACAATGTATAAATAATCATAAAATATGAATAATTTTCTCAGTTCTATTATCTGAAATAGCAATGTAATCTTCAGAATATTCAGTAAGTATTTTTAATCTCAAATATGGATTGAAGATTAAAAAATTAAACAGTAACTAGTATTGTTCATTTATTACATTGTAGTTATCAAAATTATTAACAGATACGCATAAAAGTTTTTGTACACGAACGTTTATTTTAGAT
>OU015495.1:4043307-4378307 GCA_907164885.2 Dolomedes plantarius
GATAAAATATATGTATATTATTTTTAAGAGATATTTAATTATACAAATTATTTTATCAACAATTTCAAATTTTTCCAATCAAATATCTGTAACAAAATTATAAGACCAATAGTTAAAACAAATTTTTTTAATAAAACTAATATGATGTTGATCCACCATTTTTCTGAATAACTTCAAATACTAGATTTTTCATTGAATTAATTAGGTATTCGAGCAAATATTTGGGAATTTTGTCTCATTCATCCATGATAGCTAGTTCCAATTCATACACAGAATCATACTGACGGTTATCTGCGTACGCTTCTCAATTTTTTCTTTTTGAAACCAGTTTTTAGTTGATTTAGATACATGGCATGGCGCATTGTCTTGCTGAAATTTCCAGTTTGATCCTCCTAAAAATGGGCCAAAAGATATAAGGTGTTGGTAAAGCAGTTGTTGATAACAAATTGAGTCCATTTTTCCAAGAACTCGCTTCAGATCACATTTCCCATCATATGTAAAATCTCCCCACACCATCACAGAGCCACCACCCATCTGTCTACTGAAGAAAACCCGAGGTTCCGTTCGTAAATCATGCCAGTAGGAAATATTACCGTCCGGGCCATCCAAATTAAATTTTTTTACGTCGGAAAATATAATATTTTTCCAAGCAGCGACCCAGGTCATGACTTCCTTTGCCCACTTCAGCCTTCCTTCTTTATGGTGCTTTAACCGTCTTGGTTTTCTTTTTAATTTCCGAAGAGCAACATTTGAATTTGATCTTAAAGTGCGCCTGACTGCCTGTGAAATAGTTTTACTTGTCTGCTGTGTTATTTTACGAGTAGACAAGTTCTGTTTCGTTGCAAGCTTGAAAATTCGTCTATTAACGCGAGCTGATAATTTACTCTTTCTGCCAGATCTTTTATATTTTCCATAAAAATCTCTTTTACTTAAAACGTTATGAATAGCAGTTTTAGAACGTTTAAGTATCTTACTTATTTCACGTTCCGATTTTGCAGAGCCCTTAAAAAACCAAATTTTTCAAACTTCTAGTTCAGATAATTCTCTTCCACACGGCATTGTGAATTTCCTCATAAAAACAAACAAATTAAATTCTATTTTCTTTTACAATATTATCGTTTGGACTTTTTTGTGATGTAAAGTTACAGTTTATCTACGATTTTGAAAGAAAAAATAAAATAGTTTTAAAAACGCAAACGATTTTAAATAAAAAAGTAAGTGGTCTTATATTTATGTTACACCGAGATTTCAAAAAATCATTTTCTGTGTGAAATTAACTCAATTTTTTTTCCTTTAAGCGATTTATTTGAGAAAATATAACTTTTTTCACCTGCTTCAAATTCTAAATTTATTCATATTATGCAGAGTAATATTAAAATGAGTGATATTTTGGGTGGTCTTATAATTTTGTTACACACTGTATATGCATATATATATATATATATATATATATATATTGATTGTAAAGAATTCGCCGAATGGTAGCGTGTAAAGGACGACGATACAATCAAGTAATATATTAAATTGATGTTTATTTGCATATGAGATGATTTCGATGCAATATTC
Source organism: Dolomedes plantarius (assembly GCA_907164885.2). Lineage (NCBI taxonomy): Eukaryota > Metazoa > Arthropoda > Arachnida > Araneae > Dolomedidae > Dolomedes > Dolomedes plantarius. The sequence continues at coordinate 4,044,874 of OU015495.1, forward strand.
TTAACAACACAAGATTATGCACTCTAACTTACGGGCGGAACCAAATTCAGCTGAAGAACACCAGTCTAAGTTGTACGTCGAGACGCAATCAGAGTCTGAAACACATTAGTTATATTGCTTCTTATACGGAAGCTTTGTACGACGCGCAGCAATTACTTCTGCTAGAAGTTACATACACAACAGAGAACCTAATGAACAGATCCGTCCGGGATCAAAAAAGAGAAGCTATCTCCTATAGCTCTTCAACTAAAGAGCTATACATTTCCTTCTGGGAACAAGTCGACAGAAGTCGACAGAAGTCGAACAAGTCGACAAATCTTTGCCTCTCACAAGGACTTAAAATATTATTTCAACAAATTCGCTTCGTCTGGGAGCGATCGATAGGATGTCGAATTACTTTACCTATCACAAGGACTTACGAAAACTCTTAATCACGGCTGCATGCCGAAGTAGCTGCCTTTCAGACGCAGGTCTCGGAGCTATCTGAATATTTCTTTAGTTCGAAGCGACGTAACTCGTAATTCTAGCGCTGCGATCACTCGATATTTAAAAAGGTTTTAATTGGCGCCTTTAAAGTGACATCACTTTTCGGAGGTCCGATCGGTGAGCTACTTCCTTCGTCAGAAGATCAGCTGATTGCTTTAAGTCGCTTAATCTTCCCCGATCATCATCCATCAAGGGCCTGACCGGAACTAAAGTCTTTCGAACTTTATGTCTAAATCTTAAACGCACGGGCTCCTCGCTTCTAGGTTTGCATTGTCTGGGAGCGCTTTGTTCTACCGCTTTGTTGTCTAGCTGCGTCGCCACGGAATTTCCTGGTTGTATTCTGTTGGGACGTGACTAGAATGACAGGGATTTGCTCTAAATTGTGAGAATCAATGGATTCTTCACTATATATACGTAGGTCAGGAATCAGCTGGCTGAGCGGGATAATACGAAACAACAACATTTATTTAAAAGTTCTTGGACGACACATTTACACATTTATATTTATAAAATAGGTCAATATAGCATTACGTCTTGAAACTTGTCTCCTTTAAAACAATAAAAGCCGTCGTTTAGACTTGCACCTAACATTACACTTAAGTCCGTCCTATCAGCACTAGTTCTGCATTCGTTCTGCTCGGTCTGCATGTCGGTCTGGCTGTTCGGATTGCTCTGCATACGATCCACCTTCGTTCCCCTGCCTCTGCTTCTTCTTCTCGCTGCTTCTTCTTCTTCCCTTCACGAATGAAAGCTCAGTCTTAAATGGAGCGAAAGCTTCCCATCAGCATGACGTCACGGACGAATAGATTATGAATAATGAGTAGGGGGAAGGTGGCTCACTCTACACACACACACACATATATATATATATATATATATAATAAAGTCCCACCTTTATTATTCAATGCATATTCTAAATTTTCCCGTTAACGTTTCAATAAAGTATAGCCTCCTATTTCAAATTATGACCTAAGGATTAGCGAAATAACAAGCTAAATTGTCCCTTAACGCACATGCGCTAAACAGTAAGAGTTGATTTCAAAACATGATTCATCAGTACGAGTTTTTCTCGCGCATTCCGAAAGATCATGCGACTTCTGATGCACGAGGCAAGATGGTCACCGATAACCAATTAGAAGTTTTTGGCCCCCTGGTGTAGAAGGTCATGAAACATTCGTTTAAGCGAGAGCAAGGGTTCTCCGTGGCTTTTTTCATGACTGTCCTCGTATGTTGATGTTGTACCGCCCATGTTTTGTGTCATCTCCGCACTCTTTTGTCTTGTGTGTTCTATCGCTGCGCGCCGCGTCCTTTCTCCGTCCATCAAGATGTAACGTAGCTAAATACTCCTGCAGGTCCAGAATTAACATGTACTGCTATGTGTGCTGTAACTTACTTCAAAACGCCGTCATTGTGTGTCCAGAATAAAGCCAGTCCTAAAAATCTATGGGGATTCCTTTCGACACGACTACAGAACATATGTGTGTGTGTGTGTATGTATGTATATATATATATATATATATATATATATATATATATCAGTATAATGGAATCCTTTAAATACAATATATATGTGAATTTAATAACTCCTGTACTCTTAAATCTCAGCCAAAGTAAAGAAATTAAAAATTTAGGAAAAATCATTAATGCTGAATTCTTATCACATTCTGTGTAGGATTAAATGATAATATACAATCTAACAATAAGTTATTGACATCCGTGCCGAATGGATCTCCAAAAAAATGTCATATGGTTTCTGCGATAAATCCTAAAACATTAAATTGCCGCTCTAACATAGATGGTTAACCAGTGTCACGTATCTCAGAGGAGTCAGGGAAAACATTTTTGCAGATATTTGGAGAATGATTTGGTAAAATATTTTTCACAAAGATGTTTTCTAAAAATTTTTAAAGCAGTATTAATCATGCTTAAAAAGAAACTCGGTGGCTTTAAAAAATTCTTGCCGACATATTTGCTGTAATTTTGTACTTGAATTTAAATGTTGAAACACAAGTGGTGAATAAAACTGATATTGTCAAAAATGATATAATTTAAGCATCGGAAGCGAACTAAGAGATATTATATACCGAAAAGGATGTTATATCTACAATAATTTTATCGCGATGTCAATATGATTAATTTTGGATTACGTACAGAACGGACTCTACATTTCTGAAGGACACTGGTAAGGGGTAGGGGCAGTGTTGCCAACCTCTACGAAGCGCCTCCTCCTAGCGCCATCTTGAAATCCCCCTAACACCAATTTGAGATCACCCTAGACCTCCCTAAAAGAAATTCTGGTTCCAAATAGGCATCCTGTTTGAGAGATAATTTGAAATAAATAGAAAATACACACATATATGATGAAATGGAGGTTTATTTACATTTGACATAATATGTATGGAACTTATATTCTAATAAAAAACGCGTCTCGATTGTACAAAATATTAAAAAATGCCCCCCCCCCCCACAAAATGCCCCTAAAAAATGGGGCCCCTAAAAACACCCCTTTTCGCCTAACTTACCCCCAAATTTAGGAGGAAAGCCCCAAGTTTGCAACACTGGATTGTTGGGGGTGGGGGCGTAGGGCGTCGGGGAAGGGGGCAACAGTTCGGGTGGATTTTCTAGTTGTCAGTAAACACCATGAGTTGGTCCCGTGAACATCACATTTCCGTTACCGAGGCGTCAATTTAGAAACAATGATTCTGTAACCGCGACATAGAGGAGGACATTTACGACGTGCTTCGGGCTTTATGCAATTCATGCCGTTCCTGATCGAAAAACAATCATGCGATGGGTGACAAACGCATGGGTTGCAAGTGGGTCTGCATGGCCAAGGAAACCAAGTGGTCATCGTCGGAACATTAGAACACCTGAATATGTGCAACAAGTCCATGAATGCATTCTTTGTGAGGACGTTGCCGCCATTAGGCATAGACATAGGCATAATTAACTTTAGAGGCTCCTGGGAGGAAGAGCTCCATATCCTCTGTATTCAATGTGGAATGTATCATGATTGCCGATCTCGAAAAATTTATTATAATAGTCTGAGAGTGTGCGTGAAGAAAGATACGAGAAAAAAAGTGAATTAAATTAAATTACAAAAAGTTTTAACAGTTTAGGTTGGTAAGTAATGAAGGAATAACTGGGGGTGTAGAGAAAAGATTAATAAAAGAGAGAGGGTATTTTGGAAAAAATATTTAACCCGAGACAATCGAGAAAGATTCAAAGAGTAAGGATGGCCGGACAGAGATCCAATGAGAACGAATTCTACGAAGAGAGATAATGGGAAATGAGTGGGCGGAGCAACATGAATGGAGCTGTGGTTGATTGTTCGGAGTGATAGTTCGGTAACCAGAATTAGTCAAGCGAGTGGGGGTTTGAAGCAAGGCGAGGGAAAGGAAGTTAGCTGTTGGGAATGGGAACAATTCCAGGGTTTATTATCAGTGTGGCCTTAGGCCACCTGGAAAATTCTCTAGTGTCATAATCTGGAAGGTTGATTAGGTCTTCATTATTTACTGCACATAGGTTATCATAAAATTTTATTGCGAGTAATTTGATATGGTGTCTAATGGGCTCTATTGTAAAATCTCTATGAATAACTTCGTTGCGGAGGTACCAAGGAGTGGAGGCTATTTCCAGTTTTTTGCCGCACAGAGACGACCACCAGAGTGATGGAAAACTTCAGAGAACGGCTTCGGCAGTGAATCGCTAATAACGAGCGCCACCAGATTGATGCTGTTTTGAAAACCTACTGGAAAAAAATTAGATTGTTAGTACTTTTCTAAAATATAAAGCTATTTCTGTAAAGGGCTGCGTTCGTTTTTTTTATTACCCTGTGGAAGTCCATTCTGCCGCATCCTGTATGTTCAAGCAATATAGCAAGATTTCCCTTTGTAGCATTAAACCATACGTTTTACAACTTTCAACAATAAAATGTAGTTTTCCAATGCGGGGCAATTCGCACATATACCGCGAAGATTTGTCGTCTTCTTTTCATATGGAAGCACAATTCCAGGGAGCCACCATACCCACTTGGTGTGACCACAATTCAGGCCAAGCACCCCAAGGACCAACATGTCGGGTTGTTTACCCTGCTATCACCCCTGCAAATCAGATAGAAGGAATTTTTGACACACACATTTAACGTGCCTATACCCAGCGTAGACACAATGACATTCAGTGGCGCATAACAGTATTCGATTCGACTTACCTCAGTACCGAATCCCGGTGCTGAGGTGTTTATATCTAAGTTTTCCTGTTGTGTATATTGTATTTAATGAAACATCTAAGTAAATGTTTGAATTTTTCGAACATTAATGGAAGTTCATTACTGAAAATACAATAAAGTATTTAGAAAAATGTCAAAAATTTAGTGTAATATAAAATACTTGAATTAAAAAAATTAAATTGTCTCTTATTTAAAATAAAAATACACCCTCTTCAAGTTGTATCAAAATATAAAAATCTGGAATTAGCGAAAATTTTCACGTTTCATGTTCCAAACAAAGACAGTATCTAAAAACTAAACTATATAATATAAATCCCTAAATTTTAATTGAAAATGCCTTGTAAAAATGAAAAAGTTTAGAATATATATATATATATATGTGAGGCGGTGAAAGACAAAGTGGTGTAACTCACATTTTCAACTTTTTTTATTTGAGAGCAAGAACGTAATCTCCATGTTCAATTTACTGGGGAATTCAAATAATTATTATTTGCAATATATTATAATAGTTATTATGAATTATAATTTGTTCAATTTGTAGTGTAATTTTCTGTAGTTTTTGCAGTAAAACGCTTTGGACTTACACAAATTGACTTACTGATTTACACCACTTTGCCTTTCACCGCCTCATATATATATATATATATATATATATATATATATATATATATATATATATATATATATATATATATATATGCATTTAAATTTTCTATCAATTTCTATTTTCATTTTAAGACATTTTTCCATATATTAACAGAGACATTGAATAGAAAATAATTTTCAAAGTATGGTAAAATATTTTTCAAACTATACTGCTTGAAAATCATTATATTTCTTTATTTTGACATCTTTTCTCAAAATGAATATCAATAGCGAAGAAACTGCTTTTGACATACTCAGGAATGATTTATCTACGCAAGTCCTGGAGCATCCCTCGAAGTAAATAATATAAAGCGATGACATAAGGCGAAAGCTATCTGAATATTCAAATAGCTTCCAAACAGTTATTTTTTTGATAATTAGAGTTAAAATTTTGAATCTTTTCAAACTCAGCTCCTTTTACTGATATACTGACCTCCCCCTAGTTCTTTCTTTCGTAATAGTTACAATATATAAAAGGATGGATACTGCAGTTTCATTTTTATGGCTGTAAGGGAATTTAATGACACTGGTGCTGATATATTTCAAAATAGGAAAAAAACAAATTAGAAATAAATTCTCTTATAAATGTTAAGATTAGAAACTTTGATTTAAACAAATGAAGGCTCTATTTGGATAGTGGCCCAACTCCACTTTTTAAAAATGGAGTTAGCCTCACTTTCATTTTCATACAACTCATTTCTATCTTATTTTCAAACTGGTACACCTCCAGCTTATTTCTGCTGCCAACAGAGGGCATTACAAATCAGACTTCAGCAGTCATTTCTTAGCACTCATTAGACTTTAAGACTCTGTATCCCAAAGTGAACACGAATGGAGTTGGACTACTATTCAAATAAGGCTTTCAAATATGAAAACAAGTGACAGATATAAATTTTAAGTGGCCTGGATCATCCTACTAGTTGGCGCGTCGGAATTCCGTGCAGAGAGTTTTCGGTTCGGATCCTGACTGAATGTTTACGTGTCTGAGCCGGGTATGGGCGCGTTTAATTTGTAGGTTGGAAAGTCCTTCTGGGGTGCTTTTAGGAGTGGAAGGTCGGTGCGGGCCAACCAGTTGTCATCCCCGGGGATGCGCGATCAAAATTGTGGTGGCCCCCGGCCAAAATCGGTCTCTGACCCTTATAGTACCTAGTTGCCTTGAGCAAAATAGGAGCGTCAATCCCTGCGCCCTCGAGTCTTCAATGGACCCAGTTAGGATTTATCCGGCCAGGGAGTATTAGTAATAACAACGACATATTTGAACTAATATCAATCTCGTGTTCTTGTCGTCAGTAACATGCTGGGAAATTTTCTCAATTTTAAAATCCTAAACCTATCTTTTATCTGAAAACAAGATGGAAAGATCATACAGAAGAGGCAACAAGACCTGCTACAGACAGAAGACGATTTATCAAGCACAAGATCAAAAAGACATGATCTAATGAACCATTTAAAATGTATCTACGTGCAGTGAACAGCTTTTTTTCTCGTATGTGAGGAAATTAATTTCCACTCATACAACTGCCTTTTGTATTGCACTGTTGCCTTCAGACAGTTTTTAGACGTTTTCCTTCGATGCATAGTAATCCGGAGAGGAAAATATCTGCCAGTCGTCCATTGCTGCTATGATGCCTCTTTTCTTTACTTTCGATTGAAAGTACGTAAGAGGGTCGTCCAGTGGCTGAGTAGTTAAGGCCTCAGCCTGCCGAGAGCGCGGGTTCGATTCCCGCATAAGACTTGGTTGTGTTCTGGGGAACCGGCCAGTCTTCCGCCTGCTAAAAGATGGTCTAGAAAGGGGAGCTCCAACCCATCGTCCACCGCCGGTGTCATCGTTTGTTAATAAAACTTCTTCTGAGACTATTTGTGTTTCTATTTCCTTGTATTCATATGTACACCGGACTGGGTTGTAAAGTCGTCAACCCCCACGGACATTACCCCCCCCCCCAAAAAAAAAAAGTAAGTGTGTAAGAGGTGCCTCTGTAGCTTTTAAAGCTCGTTTTCTGTATTGACAATTTTTACAATTGTATCTGTAGGAATTTACCTGAGGCGGACATAATGTAATTCAGGCATGTAAATTCCTTTAAATTTTTTAAAAAATTTCCTTTGCTGCTAGATGTCATATTAATGTTCATAGTGTTGATAAAGGGTGCACATCGAGTTGAAATTCATATTCTGCTTCCTTCTGAGTTTATTTGTAAAAAATCCCTTTTGTTTTACGCCCAGCTATTTCTTTCGGATGAGAAGGCATTCTTACTTTTGCCCAAAGGATAGCTAACTGCTCAAAGTATTTCTTTTATTTTTGCTGATTCTAATGAGTGAATACACCAATAACTTACTTTACTCAGTTGTAAGCTTATGATTTGATATTATTTTGAACTTTATAATTTCCAGACATATTCTAAAATTATGTAAGCGTGTTGCCTATTTATGCGTTATATTTTTAATTTGAGAGGACATTTCTAAGGTTTTTTTTGCAAAGTATTACAACATTGCTTGGTAAGGAAGTAGGTTAACATATTTGTATAAATTCGGGATTCGATCCCTGGATCAGAAGTTTTTAGGGGCGAGACTACGACACAGACTGTAAGTCGCTATAGCCAACTGGGAAACATATATTTAAAATTTCTCAATATTTTTAGAAATTGCCCATTTTCTTACTAAAATCTCATATATTACTCAGTAAATTGTTTCATATTAATCTTCCAAAATGAGACAGGCCTGATTTTGGCCTGTATAAGATTTCGTCTATATAAAACGTTAATTTCTTTTGTTGTTGTAGCTGAAAACAAAATTTAAACTGCCCCATAGAAAACTTTATCACTCATAATACTTTCTTTTATTCTACGATTTCTAAAATTGCAACAGTGTAATCTGACAGTCAGTCGCTCATTCTAAAATTAGAAATTTTTAATTCTTCCTCTCCTAACCTTGATCCAACGCCATAAATCTTTTTATGATCTCTTTAATAAGCGACTTCTTAAAAATAAAACTCTTAAATAATCTGGCAGATATTTTAGTTGAGAAACTCTCATAGTTACGACTACATATGAATCTCATATATTTTTAATTCTTAACTCTATTCTGCTATTTCTTATATTTTCGGCTGTTAAAATATTAGTTATGCTATCAAGTTTTAACATTATCAAACAATAAAACACTGAATCTGTAATTACGTTTTATTCTGTGTCACAATTCCTTTACTTTCTAAAAACATTAATTAGATGCTCGGTGGATTAGAAAAAAAATGCAAAATTTTCTTCTGCTATAATTTTTACATATTATAAAGCATTAGAATTTTTTTAATCATGCTGCAAAAAAAGTTTATAAAATTTCCAGAGATTGTTTTGATAACTGGGAGGATCTCATTTTTGGCTAAAAAAAAAAATTGGAATTGAATCTCATTTTATAATTTTGTCAAACGAAAAACTTTTTAATGAATATCAATTTTCTCTAGGGAATTTTTTTAGACATGTTTTAAGAAGTCAGTATCATTAAATCTAATAAATTCTAATTGAAATTATGATTTTTTTAAAGAAATGCAATCCTTTTTGTTCCCTTTTCGGTAAATGAGAAAATCTTACGATTAGACATTAAAAAAATAAATAAAATGTGTAAGAAGTTTGTTCAAAGGAATATTTTTATGTAAATCATTATAATCATTATAATCACATGACATAATTCAATTTATAACTACCCCCTTATTCTCCCTTTTTAAACTATATATATATATATATATATATATACATACATACATACATATATACACGTATACATACATATATACATATATACACATACATACACGTATATATATATACATACATATATAGGTCAGCTTGAAAAGTTAAGATTGGGCTATAATGTGTTCCAAAAATTCACTTTGACTTAACTGTATACTCTCATTAATGCACATAATAATTCTTTTTAATGGACTGTAACGTTTCTTTAACGCATCAATTATAGTTAGTGGGAATATAAACGACTTTAGTTTAAGAGTGAAAATGTTTTATCCCGTAATGAATAAAAATATCAGATTTATATTATTAATTGACACAAGATGTTAAAAAAGATTTGTTACATGGATGTTAAACTTACAGATGAGTGCACAATGTTAATGGCATTCTATTTACCATTTATTGATGTGGCAGAAAAACTTTTCTCTTGAACAGTTTTTTATAATTTCTTCCTCCCTTTCAACCAGCTTTATATTTTATTTCTTGAATAATTTAAATGCTACAACTTTATGCGATATTCTATTCAATTGTTTTCAATATACTTAATTTATTTTACTTACTTCTTTTTTTACATTTTTCAATGTAATTTAATTTAGTTTATAGTTAATTGTATGAATTCGACAATACACATTACTTTTTTTTCTGTTTCAAAAATACTATTATTTTTTTTTCGTGTGTATATGTTTTTGTTTAAGGATTTTTTTAAAATAAAAGAACCTTAAAGTTACCACATTAAAGTTGTTAGATCTTTAAATTATCTTCAGGATATAACAACATTACGCGGTAACTAGTCTGTAAAATTTATAAATAATAAAACACGGACTGAAATATCCCACAGCCACATTTAAAATTAGCTTAAGCTGTAAAACCAAAACATACGCGTTTTACAGCGGTGTTTCGTTTTCATACGTGGCTTTTAATGTATGAGTTACGGTAATAAAATTATTTTTGTTCAATTTCATTTAAACATAAAACCTTCCGGCAGAGGGCACTTGCCCATTTAGTGAGTTTTTGACATTATTGCTTTTTTGTGTTTCAGTATCTTTAATTTTTCTTGCTTACTTTCAGTGTGGCAACAGGTTAAATTATTGAGTTTGATTTTGTGTGTTCTTTTAGTTTGTGATATATTTTCAAGTGAATATTTCTACGAAATATTAAAGTAACTTAAATAAAATTTCAAGGCAATTGAAGTTGTTTAATGATGCTTTCAATCTACAGTTCATTAATATCGAATTTCAGTTTTTATACATTGGTCCGTCGTAGCAGGAATAAGCGGCTTATTAAGCTTTATCTTTAAGCCTCTTTAGACAAAACTTGTGACTGTCTTGAAAACTAACTTTTATTTTGTTTTCTGAAAGTGATTCATTGTGTCTTAAGGAAAATGGATAAACTAAAAGCATTGCTAACCAAAAAGTGAGTTTTAAAAGCAAACTTAACAAATTTGAAAGAGAAAATTGAGGTTTCTATACAAAAGGCTGATTTTGTAGAAATCGATGTAGCTCAGGAACGGTTGAGTGTCATTTCAGCAAGAATTACTGACTTGTTTGTAGACATTTTTGTACAGTGTGAAGAGTCAGATGTTGAGAAGTTTGTTGCCGAATCTCAAGAAATTCAAGACATCGTAGACGATTTAAATGTTGCGATTCTGAGAGTTCAAGGAAAACCAAAAACTGCTCATTCAACTTTTGCATACTCTTCAAATAGTGTGGACATTAAATTGCCGAAATTAACTCATCCTACCTTTGGCGGAAACTTGGACGAATGGTTAGCGTTCAGTGATCTTTTTCAAGATTCAATAAAAAATAACGATAAATTATCTGATGGACAAAAATTGTAATATTTAAAGAGTTCTCTAAAAAATGATGCATTAAAAATTGTTCAATCTCTCGCTATAACAGATTCAAAGGGAAGAGTTCCGTATCCTGTGCCGCTTGGCGCTATTTGGCACGATTTCTGATTTTTCCGCGTTTCTCGGAAAACTCAGATTATTGCAACCTATCTAAGCGACGCCATCTTTTAAATGTCACTTAGACTTAAAAACAAAACAAATAGAAACAAAATAATTTTTATAACAAACACATATTTCTATTCTATTTGTTTGGTAACCTTTCCAACTGTCAGAATAAATTGTACTACCATCTGCAATGTTTTCAATAATTTTACCAAGAAGGGTAGAGCCATTTCTATTAGGAACAGTGACAACAAACGAATCTTTAGTTTCTCTATATATATACCACCAAACACCCACTGTTCGGGTAATACTCGACCGCAATTATTTTTACGTTTAGTAAACAAACTTTCATCAATTTCCACAATGCAATCTGGTCCACCTACCTTCTTGTTTGGTTTATTCTCCATATCCAAGACACATAAATCACGCATGTAATTGTTCCAATCTATAACAGTTTTATCCGATAAATCTAGTTGATTTTCACAAAATTTAATCGACGTCAACTCCTTGCACCAGCAGTATATGAATCTCAAAGTTGAACAAAATGGAATTCTGCTTCCCTCAAACCAGTTGTCTTTTCTAAGTCCCACTTGCTAATCACACTGTCTTAAATTACATTTCCAAAACTTACGTTTACCAAAATAAAGTTTCATGTCATGGAAATTGGTAAATTTTCGTTTTTTTGGTAAAATATTTCGCTCCTGAAAAAATAAAATTACATCTTCTGTTTTTGGCAAATCCCAAATACGCATTTTCGTAGCACTAAAAAATGGCCTCAAGAATCAGCAAACAACAAGGCAACAAGGAATCCAAAAGATAACTGCGTGCGCTTGCGAACAACAGCCGGTAAAATGCTAAATGTTGTTTTGTTTGCATTACTTAACCTGCGGTAGTTTCAGTAGAAGAGATAACCTGAAATTATATATATGTGTGTGTGTGTGTGTAGATAGATAGATAGATAGATAGAAATTATATATATATATATATGTTATTATATATGTATATATGTTAGATAGAGAGATACAGAGAAACATGCATAAAGAATGCATATATATAGAAACTTTTGCCGTAAAAGTCAAATAACCAATGCCGAAAAAGTATAACATTTTACCGACAGATTCTATTAGAAATGTCCGTACATCAGGAGCTCATTTCTTATGACTTCTCTCCACAAACTCTGTAGCTGCGGTGGCGTTAATATCTAAGTACCCGAATAAGAAACCACCATAAAAACATCGTAATACAAACGAATGATAATATACCATATTGAAATATTTATCGCAAAAAAAAAATCGCCAAATTTCCCGGCACAGGATACGGAAGTCTTCCCGATTAAAATTTTCAGATTGCTTGGGATCTTTTAACTGATAGATACTCCAACAAAAGAGACATTGTGTTTACATATATTGACAAGATACTCAGTCTTTCACAAATGACAACAGATACCGCATCTCAAATTTTATCTTTGGTTGACTCAACGAAAGAGTGTGTGCGTATATTAGAAAGTCTTAACATGAAGGTTCAAGACTTTGCAGATACCATTTTCCTCTATATCATCCAGTCCAAACTCAGTTACATTACAAGGAGCTGGTGGGAACGTGAAATGGAATACAACGAGATTCCTACCCTTCAAGAGTTGCTGGAATTTTTAGAGAAACATGCAAGAACAATCCAGAAAAAGAGCAATGACAGAAAAGTCCAACAAGGACATAATTCAAGGAGCAAAAATGCAATTCATCATTCTAGAGTTTCACTATTTTCTTCAGAGGTTAAAAGTCATAATTTGTGTGCTTATTGCAAGGCTTACCATTCCCTACCATTGTGTTATGCATTTTTGAAACTAACTGTTAAACAGCGTTCAGAATTTGTGAAAAAACATAATGTTTGTTTTAACTGCTTGATCTCTGGTCACAGATTAGTTCAGTGTAGAAGTAAGTACAATTGTAGAGTGTGTGATAAAAGGCATCATACTGCCTTGTGTTTCAAAACTGGTCAAGAGAGATCAAGAGAGTCCCAACATACTGTTGAGTCAACAGTTTCATCTGATGTACAACAATTCATCCTACAATCTCAGACCAATTCAAGTAGCGTATTAGTTTCACGTACAAAGGCTTCCAATGTGAATGATTCTATTACTACATGCATTTCTGAACCCAGAGTTCAAAATCCTGTGCTGTTGTGTACAGCCGTTGTTCGAGTGCGAGATTCTGAAGGAGGTTATCAATATTGTCGTGTCCTCCTCGATCCTGGTTCGCAAGCCTGTTTTATTACTGAATCTTGTGTAGAAAGGTTGGGTTTACAAAAGAGAAAGGCTAAGGTATTGATTTTTTGTCTTGGTTCATCAAATTCCAAAACAAATGGAATAACAGAGATTAATTTTATACCACATTACAAATTCACACCCACTTTCTCTATCCCTGTGTATGTGTTAAATAAAATTGTTGGTGAACTACCACATTCTTCCATAGACCCATCTTATGCAGAATTATTCAGCTATATAACCCTTGCAGATCCAGCATTTTATAAATCCAGTCCAGTTGACATTCTGTTGGGTGTAGATGTCTCTTTACCAATGCTTATGGGAGAGACATTAAAAGGCGATAATAAACCGTTTGCTGTTAGATCCCAGCTAGGCTGGATAATTTCAGGAAGTGTGTCTCTTACAGCAGACAAGCAAACTACTATTCACGTCAACAACATCCAAATGGACACTGATACTTTAGTGTCAAATTTCTGGAAACTTGATACGGTTCCTACAGCAAACCCATTAACTGCATCTAAGAAAGCCTGTGAAAAATATTTTCAAAATACTTACACCAGAGATTGTAACAAATATACCGTGCGATTACATTTTCACTCTTCCCCTGATCTTTTGGGTAACTCCAAACAATTAGCCTTACGTCGTTTGCATTCCCTTGAGAAAAAACTTTCTTCTAACTCTGATATGTATGAACAATATAGAGACTTTATGTCTGAGTATTTGGAACTTAAACACATGGTAGAAGTATCCGAGTCAGAGCACAATAATAAATCAGAATACTACCTTCCTCATCATTGTGTAATAAAACCTTCAAGTACAACTACCAAGCGAGTTGTTTTTGATGCATCCGCCAAGACTACATCAGGCCTGTCACTAAATGATATCCTAATGGTTGGACTCAGAGTGCAACAGGAATTGGTTCCTATTCTTCTAAGATTTCGAACATATCAAGTTGCACTATGTGCCGATGTTGAGAAAATGTTTCGAATGGTTCAAGTTCATTCTGAGAACACTAATTACCAAAAGGTCTTGTGGAGAAATAATCCAAGTGACCAAATCAAAACTTACCGGTTAACAACAGTGACATATGGCACAGCAATTGCACCTTTTCTATCAACACGTGTAATGAAACAGCTTGCTATTGATGAAAAGGATACATTTCCCTTGGCATCTTCTGTTTGTTTGAGAGATTATTATGTTGATGATCTGCTTTCTGGTTCAGGGTCAGAAGCTGAAGCAGCTGATCTAGCTAATGAAATGTTGCACATGATGGAAAAGGGTGGATTCAAGCTACGGAAGTGGATTTCCAACATACCATCTGTTTTGCAGTGTTTTCCTCCAGAGTTAAAAGCTCCAGTTTCTTCATTTAAGATAGACAGTGACAATATGGTTAAGGTGCTTGGTGTTATTTGGTGTCCAACTTCTGATACTTTTCAGTTTACAGTTTCCATCAATGAGAAATCAGTGTGTACTAAACGGACAATTCTCTCAGAGATAGCTAGAATCTTCGATCCTTTGCGTTGGTTAGCACCTGTGGTGATTGTTGCAAAAAATCTTCTGCACGAACTGTGGAGTAACAAATGTGGTTGGGATGATGAAATAAATGACGAGTGTAACAAGAAATGGAGAAAGTTTCAGTCGCAACTATTTTTACTTACAGAGTTTAAAATTCCAAGATGTGTACTGAGTTCCAATGCTTCTGAGATAGAAATTCACGCCTTTTGTGATTCTTCTGAAAAGGCCTACTGTTCTGTTTTTTACATACGTTCAGTTGCTTCTGATACTTCTGTGAAGGTTTCTCTCCTAACATCAAAAACTAGAGTTGCCCCTCTAAAGCAACAATCACTTCCAAGGTTAGAACTTTGTTCTGAATTACTTTTGGCCAATTTACTTGAATTTGTGCTGACCGTCCTCAACATTCCAATCAAAAGGTATTTTGCATGGACAGATTCAAAAGTTACACTTGCTTGGATATCTTCAGAGCCTCGTCGCTGGCTACCCTTTGTAGCAAATAGAGTTGCCAGGATACAAGAAGCCGTTCCAGGTTTAAAGTGGAGCCATGTGCCAGGAAATCAAAATCCTGCTGACTGTGCTACAAGAGGACTTTTGCCTTGTGAATTCCTTCAGTGTGATATGTGGACATGTGGTCCAGATTAGCTCAGACAACCAACTATACCATACGACAATGATGATAATGTGAAAGAATTTTCTTTTAGAGAATTGCATTTAAAAGAAGAAAAAAGGAGTTTCATTTCCACTGCTGTTCAGTGTCAAGATGTTTCATTCATATTTAAATTTTCTTCGTGGTCGAAATTGTGCAGAGTTACAGCTTGGTGTTTACGTTTCATAAGAAACTGTTCTAAATCTTCTGAAAAGATTTTGGGTTGTCTTACAGCAAATGAGCTATCAAAAGCAACAGAGATTATAGTTAAATGTGTTCAAAGCATTGAGTTTTCACAAGAGTTAAAATGTCTAAATTCTGGAAAGGATTTAAATTCATCAAGCAAAATCTTATCACTATGCCCTTTTTTAGATGATAATGGCATAATTAGAGTCGGTGGTCGACTCAGAAATGCTAACATATCTGAAGATTGGGTGTTGTTAGATATGAAACACCCAATAATCATCCCTCGAAACCATCATGTGACAAATTTAATTCTGCAATATTTTCATCTTCTACACCTCCATGCCGGACCTCAACTATTGTTAGCTGTTATCCGTCAAAAGTTTTGGATACCTTGTGGAAGAGATGTTGTGAGGCGTTTCGTGAGAAACTGTATTACATGTTTCCGACTTTCTGCTACTCCAAATACTCAACTTATGGGTGACTTGCCCCTTTCAAGAGTTACACAATCAAGAGTTCTTGCTGTCACTGTTGTTGATTATGCAGATCCTTTTCTATGCAAAGAAAGATCTGGTCGATTTAAAAAATATTTTAAGATTTATGCTGTAAATTTTGTATGTTTCTCTACTAGGGCAATCCATTTTGAGATGGTGAGTGACCTTTCTTCCAAGGCTTTCAGAGCAGCTTTAAAAAGATTTATTGGCCGACGTAGTAGACCAAGCAAAATATACAGTGACTATGCAACTTATTTTGTTGGAGCAGACAGCGAGTTGAGAAGAACAATGAAATCACTTCTATCCTCTTCAAATGATGCCAGTGTTGCAAGTTTCTTCGAATCACAAGGAATCAAGTGGATCTTCAATCCACCCTCAGCTCCTCATGTTGGAGGCCTCTGGGAGGCTGGTGTGAGGAGTATGAAATTTCACATCAAGAGAACCATGGGTGATGCACTTCTAACTATAAAGGAGTTCCTAACTCTGATTTACCAAGTCGAGGCTTGTTTAAACTCAAGACCTCTTTGTCCAAGCTCAGGGGACCCAAATGATTTGTCAGACCTTACACCAGGTCACTTTCTTGTTGGTGCCCCCTTGACTGCTCTTCCAGAGCCCGACTTCACAAACACTCCAATCTCACGCTTACAGCGTTGGGAATTTATGCAGCGACTTCTACAACAGTTCTGGCGACGGTGGAGCAGTGAATACCTAAGCCAGTTGCAGCAACGACCAAAGTGGTGTTCATCTAAACCCAATATTACTATTGGTGATCTCGTTCTCATAAAAAATGAACTTGTCCCTTCCTTACACTGGAAACTTGCTACAGTTTTAGAAGTTCATCCAAGCAAGGATGATAAAGTTAGAGTAGTAACTGTGAAATGTGAGAGTGGACTCTTAAAAAGACCAATTTCAAAACTATGCAATTTGCCACTTGATTAACTAGATTATGGTTATGGTAATGATTTTTTTCTTTTCTGTTTGAAACCCTTGGGTGGTTTCAAGGTGGGGAGAATGTTCGATTTCATTTAAACATAAAACCTTCCGGAAGAGGTTGCGTGCCCATTTAGTGAGTTTTTGACATTATTGCTTTTCTGTGTTTCAGTATCTTTAAATTTTTTTGCTTACTTTCAGTGTGGCAACAGGTTAAATTATTGAGTTTGATTTTGTGTGTTCTTTTAGTTTGTGATATATTTTCAAGTGAATATTTCTACGAAATATTAAAGTAACTTAAATAAAATTTCAAGGCAATTGAAGTTGTTTAATGATGCTTTCAATCTACAGTTCATTTAATATCGAATTTCATTTTTTATACAATTTTATAGAGGAATCTGATAGCCAAGAATCACTAATGAGTAACCATTTTAGAAATCCTATTCATAAAAATACATTTGCATTGTTAGAAGTATTTGATGCGTTATAATTATTATTAAAACAGTTTAGCAGTTTCCCAATCTATTTAACATACTATCAAGGCTTTAATACTTGTACATGCCTCCATTTGTCCTGTACCGCTATATTTTCACCGAGATGGCTGAGGTATGAAGGATCTCACATTCTGTATACTTAAATAAATTAATCCCATCATCTGATTATGTACACGGTACTAAGGCACTGATTCCTATCGATCTGAAGAAACTGTAATGCTGAAGATAACTAACGATTACACATTGCGGTATAGAACATAGAAAACAAAATATTACGGAATAGAGGCTGTTTACTGATAGTGTCTGGAATATTAATCATGAACTGACTTGTTATTAATGAGTTATACTTTCATGAGCTTTGAGAAAAGAACCAATAATTTTTTTTAATTTCTTAGCATTAAATATATTTTTATGGAATTCATTGAAGCGAGAACATGTGCTAAAAGCTATCTTTTTACAGCACTAAATCATTTATTTAGTGGTTTTTATCATATCGTTTTTTAGTACTGTATAAGTTACTATATACTTAATGATCCGAATGCAGAGTCATATTTAGATGCTTCTGTATAGATAACAAGAAACAAGATAGGGGTACTAGTAAATGCTCAGTTCAGAAAATTCGTACTATTTTCCCGTGAAAAGGAAAAATCAAAATGTTTTCTTATACATTTTTTTCTGTTTTTAAAATGCTCACGGTGCCTTTTTTCGCTTATATTTCTATGATTTGATATTTGGTTTTCTGTTTGGCTCAGCATGTTTATTGTGGACTTTGAATCACTAGAATATATATATATATATATATATATATATATATATATATATATATATATATATATACCGTATTTTTTGGACCATAAGTCACACCATTTTACATAAAAAAATCGACTTAAAATTGGAGTGCGTCTTTAAAACTTTAAAATAAAGTTTTAAGGTAACTTTAAAATAAAATGGATATTTTATAATATATATTTTATATACATGTTATATATATTTTAAATATATTATTTATTATATATATTTTTCATCTTTATGTATGCGTGTATATCTCTCTCTCTCTCTCTCTCTCTATATATATATATATATATATATATATATATATATATATATATATATATATATATATATATATATATATATATACAGGGTGTCCATAATTAAACTTCCCTACTTTAAAGTCGTCTACATCTAAACTATTGTTCAGAAAGTTATGAAATTTTGTGTAGGATTTATTGAAGGGATGGGAATTTGTTTGAGCAAATAAGAAAATTAGTTCAAAATTTCACCCCCAAAGGGCGTTTTTGATGAATTACACATTTACGACTGGTTCTTTACTTAAGATTTCCCCTTTTTTTTATTCATAGGTCACCCTAACACAATAACTCATACCCATTAAATTTTACAATCTTTAAAGTGATTGCAAAGTCGATCGGAAACTTGTTCGATAACTAATTTTTGGACAAAAGATTTGAAGGAACGAAGAAGAAACAAATATGCAAATTAATTTTGCTTCTGTATTTCAAAGTTGTGAACTGCATCGATAAAATAATCTAAAGCAAGATTTTCTCGTACTTCCGCAGAGCAGTCTCACCAGACGAGATGGGAAAGCCTTTCGACGTCTGATGCAAGTTCTTGTAGCGATTCAATTGGCTTCTGTTGGCGAGATTCGAGCTAGAGCCGGCTAAACACTTCTCGCCAAAGCGTAACATCAAAACAGTTGAAAGTGCGCCAAAGTCTAATCGCTGCTTTTCTGGAATCGTTAGCAAAATATTCTCCGCTTCGGCACGCAGAGATACAGCCAATTTACAAGCTTTTGTTACAGATTCCCATCCGCTGGCGTCCGCCACAATGCCGAATTGAGTTTTGTAAACTTGCCAAGAAGATTCTTCCATCATAGGTTGACAGCTTAATGGATGGCCAGGAGGTTACAGATATACAGTTATAATCTTCAGTAACATAAGTATTTGACAATTTCTGTTCTAAAATCTGTACTTTTCTTGAAACGTCGGTAAATTTTCCCTCCATAGTTTCAAATTTGTTGTCAACTTTGTCAAATTCTTCCTCCATATTTTCTAATTTGTTGTCAACTTTATCAAATTTTTCTTCTAAATTTTCTTTTATAACGCCACATTTTTCCTCCATATTTTTAAATTTGTTGTCAATTTTATCAAATTTTTCTTCTAAATTTTCTTTTATAACGCCAATATTTGCTTCAAAAATGTTAAATTTGTGTTCTACATTCTGGAATTTTTCGTCAAATTTGTCTTCTATTTCAGTCACTCTTTCATTCACGGTAGATATAATTTCACACTTGAATTCTTCCCGACCAACCAATATTTCCTTCTTTATCTCTTCGTGACCTGCAGATATCCCTGCCGATATTTCTTTCTTTATTTCCTCTTGACCTGCAGACATTTCTTTCTTTATCTCTTCTTGACCTGCAGACATTTCTTTCTTTATCTCCTCTTGACTTTCAGCCATTTTAGACACCGCAGCAATAATCTGTTGGAATTTATCTTACAACTCTTGAGCTTCAACAATCTGGTCAGCCATTCATCTTGTAAAAAGCATTCAATCCCTACACGACTGACACCAAAATGTTCCGTTTTCTGGGTTCGATGGGACTAAATAAATTCTCTTCAGAAAGTGCACACAATAAAATTTATTATTCTATAAATTCTTCAGGCGCATATCCAGTTACTAGTAGAAAACACGTAACAACTGTCTTCTATACAACAGAAAACTCTAAAAACACAAATTAGGATAACAGTCTTCAATACAATATGCGCCTAACTCACTTTCAATACATTCAATACGCAGAAGAAAAGAATACTCACTGACTTTCAATGCCAATCTTAGGTATATTTATAAACTCCCAAAGCGCCCCCTATCGGCCGCCATCTAGAAATAACTGGAAAATTCCAGATAGGCATAGAAGGTTGGTGACCATTTGGCGCCACATCACCAAATTTGGCGATCAAAATAAGTCCCAAATCCATTGCCAATTTGGCGACAACTCTCATATTTGGTGAGATTACCATAGACTCGTTGCGACTAAACTCGTAAAATTCGTAACAATATATATATATATATATATATATATATATATATATATAAATAATACATATGGGTGTATGGGTGTATGATGCATATAAAAGGATTGTTAAATTTTTAAAATTTGTGTTGACGAATGCTACATACCGTAAAATTTTTTTATATTTAGTTTTATAGATATATTTAGATAGTTCCCTCTCTTGACTCTTTTAATTATCATGAAAATGTGGACATACGTTGTCTTCAAGGAAGTCTTAATGCACACAACTTGACCTCATCATTTGAGAAATCACAACTGTTTTTTTGTTCAGCTGCGATTATCCCCGTATAAAATTACTGCATGATTTTGAGTTTTTTGGTCGGGATTGGAAGGAAATTACCGTGAAGTCCAACAAGCAGGATATTTCTTTTTTGCCTCATATTCTTTGCTCGCCAGGCTCAACAGAAATCATATCTTACAAACAGCGATGTTATTTTTTAACCGCTATACAAATTTGATAGTTAAGAATAATTCAAGAAATTAAGAATAAAAAGATCTCATCTGAATTTTTTCCCTCAGAAACAGAAATTATTTAATTTTTTGTCTTATGAGTCTCTCCTTGAACGAGAAAGACATTTTCGGTGTTCATGATTGATATTAAGCAGGACTTTTACGGATTCTAATGGATAATAATAAATTTTCTGTCTGTCAGAAGAATCTTGTCTGAAGAAGGTAAGACTAGACCAGGGTGACACATCCCCGCCAATTAACGTCTCGCTTTCTTACTTTCGATATGTTGTCACCTAGATTGGTATTATTTTACTGGATATCGGTTTTATCTTCTTACAGAAAACATCTTTTTTGGTATTTTTATTCGAATAGTTTCTCGTTCTAAGCATGTTGGAGAAATGTATACGTTTTCAAAATAAATTCCAATCAAATGACATTTCAAAAATGATCGAGCACTTCTTATGTCATAATAGCTTGAATATAGAATAAAAAGGAGCCCGACTTATCCATAACAAGATTTCTTCAACTGTGCTTCAATCACCTTTTTACCCAACAAAAATGAAAACAAAAACGGCAAATACCTCAAGAATCTTTCAGATTGTTTAGCTTATTTCCCAATCATTTGCAATAGAATTTTGAAAACTTTGCAGTTCTCAATTTTTTAAAAAAGCAATAAATGACTCGTATTTTAAGAAGCAATTGTTTTTGGTATATACATGGGCAGCCTTTTGACGCCTTTCTGAAAAGTAATTTCATTCTATACACATTTTCAACCGTTACGTGATAACACCTCTTGGCTGGAAATTTCTTAATTTAAGGAGGCTATTTATTTTAAGACTTCTTGGGTAGTCACGATGCTTCATAACTGCAAAACATAAAATAAAACTTTTTTGCTATGTATGGGTTTTATTTATAAAGAAAATAGCATCTAATCCTCTGAGACCTGAAGGTCAATACCTGTAAATTCGAAACAAGTTGTTATCATCACATTCTATCGTGGATTTTAAAATCTTTTTTTTATAATTTTATATTTTTCCGTAAATAATTTTTTTGTTGTTGTGTGTTCTAGAACAGACACTCTGCTCTAAAGGACTGTACATGTTACTCCAAAACTAGTATACCCTGTTACGTTCTATCATAGATTTTACACAATGTATCAAAATTTCAAACAATCTTTGTTGAGGAACATTTTCCATATACGATACGACTTATATGATTCATACATTACTACATACTTCGATGCACTATACGACTTTACTTTTTCCTGTTGCAGCCAGCTGCTATTGTTTTACCTCACTACAGAAAATCAGCATCTGCAGTAACAAATTGGATCGTGCAGGAATTACTCACCTCTCTGTTTAAAGTTTATTTTCCACCGCCTTCCTATTTTTCTCTCGCTGATTGTGGTGGCATTTTCCGAAATGGGAATGAGACCAATAAAAAACACGGACAGAATAAACAATATACCCTCGTTATTACTACTTTATTGTTAAAACAGATAAATCTAATAAACTGTTCAGTTTTGAACCCGAATTAATTGCCATTACTTTATCTTTAACTAACTTGGATCAGTCTACACCAAATAATTAAATCTTCTTTATGGACTCTTTTCGGCGCTCGGAGATCTTCTAAGATTCCCTACCAGTTAAAAAACGATACCCAGGGAAATATTTTTTCCATCGATATACTGCATAGGGAGTCTTCGTTTGCTTTCCCGTGGATCCCTTCGTCCGTAGGAATTTCGAGTTATGAGGTTGCAGGCTTATTAGCAAAGGCTGCAGCAATCCCAAATAATGTACTTGACTTTGACCATTTCAAGTCAATCCACCGCAAAAGCCTTAAAGAATTCTTTCTTTGTTTTCCCACCACCTTATGAACCAGGCATTCTCATACACTCCAAGTTCTCCCGTTGTATTGCTTGTTGCACTTCATTCCTAAGAACTGGATATGCAATAGCTATCATTTTTAAGGAGGCAGAAAGGTTTTCCCTTAGTGCTCCATCTGCAAGAGGGAAGAGACAACTCCAGATTACCTACTCATCTGCATGGAAATATATAAGAATTTCTCCACAAGTCAACTTTCCATTGTGGACTTTGTTAATGCATACGATCTCCATGTTTTTGTGCAACTACTTTTTGGGATAGCCAAAAAAGTGTTTGAAAGGTAAATTTGTTGCCAAATAACCCAATGAGCATTTTTTGGGTGTACTTATCAATGTTATTTCCAATACGGCAAGCATTTTTCCCATCGCTATTCATTCATATACTTCACTATATTTGTCCGCTACCTTCTTGGTGTTGTGCTTGCTCAATTTTACAAAACACTTATGAGTAATGGCATTCAAAATGAAATTTTCTCACATCGCTATGGAAACATGACTGGGAAATATATTTATTTGGGGATCGGATGACTGCAAAGCCTATGCAAATCGTATGAAAGTTCAGATAGGATTAAATCGAATTAGTAGAGTCATAAATTACGTATGAATATTTTGCTTGATCTTATGAATATTTTATTTATTCGTATTTCATTCTAGATAAGTAAACATCCTTAAATTATTCTCAATTTGTAAACAAGATTTTAGGTACATAACAATTTAGAGCTATTCATATAGGTTTTTTTATTCTCTGCGACAACATCTTTCGCTATCATACATTAGAATAAATTAAAAGTCCCATGTAAGGATATAATGAGAATGTGAAGCGTGCTACGGTAGAACTCATGTTTACCGATATCAAAATATGAAACTCTCTACCCCCTTTTCAACAAATAGATATTGATTTCAGACTAGACAGTTAAAATATTATTTTTGAAAAAAAATTGGCTCTATTTATTTTTTCAAAATTTATCCTCACTTCAAAGTCTCGTTTTAAGTCATACTTATACTTTTATTAAGATATATACTTTTTATACAGGATAATTATAAAAGACATACTGTATTTAAGGGCTCACCTTGTTTTGGTTATTTATATGTTAGACGCTATTTCTCCATCATTATTTATATCTCATACATTTATGTCGATAGCATCGTCTAGAAGCTCTTTTTTGAGTTCCGTTATGGCATTTCTATTTAGGAATCGGGTCGCTATATGAGATATGATAGTTCCTCCTTTTTAGGTTTGCGCTGCACAAAAATGAATTTTCATTCCTCTTAGTCTTGCCTGCAGTACTTTAGTGCTTTTTAGAGTTTAGAAGATAACTTTATAAAGATTAATGATATCGTGTGTTGGTCTTCAGTTTTTATTCTGAATTCTATAATTTGCTTTCAAATTTTTGCATTATACATACCTACACTTTGTTATAAAACCTGCACTTACTTATAATCATTTATAACAAGTAAATTATGATTAAAGACAAATTGTTACTAACTAATATATATGGCTTTCCCTTCAAAAAATTTATCAAGAAGTCTTTGCGTACAATAATAAAATTTTTGAACTCGGATAGCCAAATTTCCCCAATTCAATACAAGCACCATTATGAATGCGAACAAAATTATACTTTAAATCTTTCATTAAAACCTCTTCTAGGGTCAACAGTATTACGAGTGTTAAAAGCCGCCGATCACAATATAAAAGGAGAAAACTGAAGAAGAAAACTTCAACAGGGATAAATTGAGCCATAAATACAATATTTCTTTAAAAATGGTATTCTAGGATTAATAATAGGATCTTTAGCCCTCTTTTTTTTATCAAAATAAATAAATTTTAGAATTATTTACAAAGTCATAAACCTAGTAGTATTTCCTGCCTGTAATATTTTTTGATTATTAGGTAATTAACTTTTTGAATAAGAAACAAAATATTCCAAACTAGAAAAATATTAGACGTCATTTAAAGAGGAATAACTCTTCAGGCCATCAGCACACATGTCGTCTCGTACTCGGCTCAAACTCGAAGAGATTTTCCCCACCACTCAACTTCCTGCGTAATTGAATGGGACTCCACTAACGGGGCGATTGGCAATCGGCTCGAAGTCGAAGCGGTCTCGATTCGTACTCGTTTCGTTTCTCTCGAACTGTTTGGAACGGGAAAAATCGAGCGTGACGCGCGGAATTTTCGATTATCGATTGAAGTGTTCAACATTAAATTTGTAGGAGAAGAGGAAAAACACCCGGAGTTTTATGACCACAACGTTACTTTCTGTAACGAAAAACGGTACTTTTCCGTTAGCCGGGCGCAAGTGATAAATCGCCAAATATGGTAAGTCGCATTTTCAGCTGTTTTGTTTAATGAATTGTAACTCGCGTGATAGTAATCTTTGAGCACGTGATATTAATTATTCATTAAGTTCATATTTTTATCAGAAATGGCGTGATTCATCGGGATCTACGCGCAAAATATATTCTTCCAGCAATTAAAAGACTGGCGTTTAAATTTTACAATAGTTTTAATCATGTTACAATCATGACAAAAATATGGGACTTACTTGTAACGGAAGAAGCTGTACGTATTTTCCAAGAAAAAGGTATTTTGTCTGAAAATAAGACGTGTGCTAGGAATCATGAAAGGAAGTTATATTTTGGAAATGACATTCGATGGCGGTGTAATGCTTCTACCTGACGCAGCTAAAAGAGCATTCGTCAAGAAACATGTTTCCAATCAACGCGTTTGAATTTTTTTGACAGCTTTGAGATTTATTTACAGTTGGAGCGAAGAGTTAACTTCTGTAAAATGGTGTGAGAAACAATTGGAAATGAATCATAATAAAGTTGTTGACTTGAACAATTAATGCCAGTAGTCTGCGTTAATTCTGTATTGGAACGTGATCGGAAAAAAATAGGAGGGCCCGATTGATGGTTGAGATAAAAGTATGTTTTGAAGGTGGAAAAAAAATTGTGGGACGCGTTCTCCCGCAACAGTGGATATTTGGTGGTATCTGCCGGGACACGAATGAATGTTTTCTGATTCCAGTACCAAAACCGATCCCTTAGCGTACTTTTAGAAGCCATCAAGGAAAATATCAAGGAAGGATCTACGATTTATTCCGATTCTTGGAAAAGCTACAGCACCACAAAACTTGAAAAGGAGGGTTTCCACCATTTTAAAGTGAACCACAAGTACAATTTTGTTGACCCAGAAGCTGCCGTACTTACTTCCTCAGAAGAGAAGGTCCCTGAGAAACAGGTCCTAAAACCAGTGCCATGTCTCTTCTGGCGAGAGACTGACTAACCCAAAAGATCGAGCGTCTGTGTGGAAGTGCAAAATGGAGAAGCAAAAAACATCGGGGAACAGCGCGGCAGCATTTGGAATCATACCTTGTTGAATTTATGTGGAGGAGATTAACAAATGATCCATTTCAAAAAATTCTGAAAGATATAAAAAGTTTTTGGACTCCCCCGTAATGAAGTGACTGAGTTCTTTTTGCGTGTTTATTTTTCTATTAAATGTGTTACTAAAGTGTGTTTATTTATGTGTGTGCTTTGTTGACTAAAAGTCACCAACAAATCGCTTTGTTAAAAGTGTTACTATTAAAAGTGTGTTTATTTATGTGTGTGGGAAGAAAGCTAATAAACTTTGGGGTAAATTTGTTTCCAATTTTTATTCATTTTAATTTCGGGGTTATATAGTTGGGTCTCTGAACTTAATCGTGTTCTATCACATGATTCATACCCGTTGATCTGTAATCTTCTTCCAATGTTTTGTGTGTGACAACGCTTCTTAAAAATTTAGCCCATCTGTTACCTATTAAACTGTTTTAGTAGGGTTGTTTGGTGGAAGACTTTTCATTCTCGCCAATGGCGATACTTAAATGGGCGAACGCCAAATGCGCCCGGCTAACGGAAAAGTACGGAATATTCTAGAAAATACGGAAAACGGAAAAGTACGGAATATTCTAGAAAAGATTGTACAAAAAAGCGTGAAATGAAGTTGCACGAGAAGTCAACTTGACAGGTAATGTATTTAATTACAAACTTTATTAATGCTACATAGTTTAGTTAAAAATTTATTACATTATAGTATTTCTTTATTAATTACAAAAACTTATTACAATCATACATTAAAAAATCTTATTACAATTTCACGAAATCTATTCTGTTTAATACATAAAAAAATAATAATCGAATAAAAAACACAGAGTGAAATTCAATATATTTAATTTTTCAAATCAGTAAACATAAAAATTATGTTTTTAGTTTTGATGAAAAAATGTCAAAGCCTGGACTTCGTCGTGGTGATTGCTACCTGAGTCCCACCGTCTCACCTACACAAACACAAGAGCTTAGCACAAACTTTTGTATCTTAAAAATTATATGCATTTATAACTTCGTTTGAAAACGAAATTTCAAATAATTTTACAATTAACAAAAAAAATTTTATTTTTATAACATTAAAATGTACCGAACTGAAATGTTTTTGACATTCTTTTGACATTCTATAGAATGCTAAAAATTTTGTATCACTTTCTTGCAATTAATGTGGCGCAACAAACAGCCGATGGTGAAAATTCGTTCCAAGTACGGATATACTTGTACTCTCCTCCGAAGCCTTCTTCTTTTTATCTTACGGTACCAATATAACATAAGAATGTCCTCCTCGTCACTGGAGCTGCTCAATTTAAACAAATAAAAACAAGAAGTTTAGTACTTTGCACGTTGAAGACATTCAACCTACTGAGAAGAATATGGATTCGTCATCCCGCTTCGAATTCGAGACGAAACCACTTCGAGTGCGATTCGCCCCGTGTGCGGGTATACTTCGCATAGTTCATGCAAGACACACATCTCGCTTCGAGTTCGAGCCGAGTACGAGACGACCCGTGTGCGGATGGCCTAATTTTAGCTTGAAAAGAATTGAATCTTTGCCTCGGATTAATTATTTTTTCTGTTATTTTTAATGGCCAGTTTCAATAGCGAGATCCAAGCGAAAAAATACATGGTACGAAAGCAAAGCAAGACAAAATAGAAAGGCAAGACTCTAGGCTGCAAATATAAACCCATGCGGGCCCTAGCTTCCCAATAACGTTGAAATCCATAAACAGGGCAATGAGTGGGGCAGCGAGAGAGCTGGGTTCTGTCCGTATCCTCCTAGGGGTAACACAGCATACAAGAATTGTTACCATAAATTTTAATCCAGTATAGATGGCGTGCCAGACAATCATGGCCAGTGGTTAAGACGAAATAAGACCACAGCCTTAACTCGCAGATGGTCCAGTATGTTACGGATTTGATTCCACTACGGTTTTGAAGTGTTTCTTTCCAAAAACTGGTCTTCAAGTCTATCTTTGGGTCGCTTCAGGATAATGAGTTTCATGGAATTGAAATCTGGGTGATGGCACTACCCTTTATGGTGTTGGGAAATAATAGTAGTATAGCGATATCCCCTTGTTTCCCTAGGAACAAGATTGTTTTATCTTCGTGATCATAATAAAATTTCACTCCGGTTACTTCTCGATCAACATAATCTGCTTTAAATTAAACAAATAATTCAGTGATGCCAGCACTGTTCTTCTCCAAAACATCCTTTTGTGAGAGTCCATTCGAAATATAGAAATTGTAAAACCGCAATTCAGTGCATATGAGTTGTAAAATATCCTTGGCAATTAAATGTGCGTTGGAGTCTTCATAGTTTCACTACCGACCGTTATCCTTTATCCAGTCATTCTATTTTAATATTTCTTTAACATTTAACTATAAGTTAAATTTGTCATTTTGTATAGGGTTTTATTTTATGTTAGAAAGCTTATCTAAACTTTTTGCCAGAAAATTGAATAATTACTTTCTTCTTCAGTAATATCAACGCCTTAGCTGCTAACCATTCCATTTAATTTCTATTATACTCGTGCGCGCGTGTGTTTGATATGCTCAACCAGCTAGCTGTCTCATTTTTAACAAATCCTTGGAAATAATTAACAACCTCAAAACTTTTGAAAATTTTCCCTTAAATAGCTTTATAACATCCCTGCATTAACAGTGGGTACATTTAACGTTCTAATATTGAGAATTTTTAATGCCCGTGATGTTTTGTACGTTTTTAAAAATTCATTTCCTGAGATTATATTTAGATGTATCAACAGGCATCCTTACTTTCGCTTACGCTCGCCAAATGGGGGATAATTTTTCACAAACAATTTAAACAGCCAAGCTCATGAAAGTTTCTGCGGTCAAAGGCTGAAACAAAGCATCTGAAGTTCTCCAGGGGATTAGAATCTATTAGTACTTACGACGTTCATTTCGCGATAACAGAAGTTCCTCATTTATCTCCATCGTAAAAAGTAAATAATTCCATTCTTTTATCGTTATGGCAATTCATCTTCTTTCTTTGAAGATTTTTTGTGCTTTAGTTTTTGGATAAGGGAATAGAAAAGACCATACATTTCGTTCTTTGTCAAGCGACTAAAACTGTTAATGCATCCTGTTTATAAAAATAGCAGTCTCTTTTCTTGTGAAAGTAGCAACTTGCCCAAATCACTGACAGATGTTCTCCTACTTCAATAAAAGAAACCTTTTTTAAAGATAGAGTTCTGTGCCATGCTCATGAGATTCCTGATTAGCCGATAAACTTTATTCAAGAGAGATCTATCTTTGGATGTTAAATAAAATTTTTACGCATCTTACAGCATACCGCCAGGAAGAAAATTCTTCGACTTTAAAAGCTGAATATCGATTACAATTTCATAATTCTCTTAGAAAATGTTACTTTTTTATAATCATAAAAACATTATTCAAAACTGATTAACAATCAAGGATATCAAGTTAAATTTGATAAAAGCATTCAGTGCAAAATATAAATGAAAAAATACAGTGATATATATTCGTTCTAAATCAAAAATGCTTAGGCATAAAAATGATACTTCATATGCACTTAATTATCTCTCATAAAAGAGTTTTCAGAATTTGAGGTGATTAATGATCAACTATTGTTTAACTATAACAGGGGCAAGGAAATAAAAAATTCTCAAATTTTGAAATGTAGCTGAGGTTAAAAGGAGATGGGAAAACTCCTAGCAGACTGTATGTTAATTATTGTTTGTAAATTATTGTTTTAATCACTTATTAAATCTGTGTTTAACGAATCCCTTGTTTGAAATTATAACTTTAATAAATGTGTTTTACATTTAAATCCAGTTATGTATATATATGTATATATGTACACACACACACACACACACACACACACACACACATATATATATATATATATATATATATATATATATATATATATATATATATATATATACACTGAAGTGCCACTGAATTAGGGATAGCAAAGCCTATGCAAATTGTGTAGCGCTGCGCATCATGTATGCGCAAGTGAGGGTGCTGTGGTAACTGCATATATAACGCGTACTGTGGTTGTTCTGAATTAGTTGTTGGAATTGCCAGTATGGGTAAACTGCCTGATTTAGACGCCTTCGATTGTGGACAAATCGTAGGTGCGTGACGCATGGGCCATTCAATTTCCAAAATCGTCACACAGCTAGGATTTTCAAGGTCGACAGTGTCAAGAGTATACCAAGAATACATGGATGGTGGAAAAAAACTAGCAATCGGGCAAACTGCAAAGGACAATTAGCCTTGACAGTGCGTGGTGAGAGACGGCTCAGGCGTATTGTACGTAGCCAGCGAAGCCAAACATTATCTCAAATTACCACCTAGTTTAATGACGGTGCCAGTCGTACAGTCAGTAAACGGACTGTGCAACGCTCGCTTCACCGTATGGGTTTCGGGAGCCGTCGACCTACGAGAGTACCATTGCTCTATACTCGCCATCGGGCTGCACGTCTTGCTTGGGCAAGAGAGCACAGAGACTGGAGTGTAGAGGACTGGAAACGAGTAGCATGTAGTAATGCGTCTCGATTCCGACTACTTAACACCGACGGGAGGCTAAGAATATGGTATCAGGCTCTTGAAGCCATGGATCCTGCATGCCTGGCTGGAACTGTACAAGGGCATGGTGGCTCAATCATAGTCTGGGGTATTTTTTCGTGGCACAGTTTGGGATCTTTGGTGCGTGTACCAACCTCCCTCAACGCAATTCGGTACGTAGAGTTGCTGGGTGATCACCTCTATCCGTTTATGCTGTTCTGTTATCCGCACGGTAATGAAGTTTTCCAGCAAGCCAACTGTACCTCTCACAAGTCCCGGTTGGCTACTGGCTGGTTGGATGAGTATTACTCTGACTACTGTATCATGAATTGGCCACCTAGAAGCCCAGACTTAAATCCTATTGAGAATCTTTGGGATGTTTTGGAACAAGGTGTGAAAGGCCATCACACAGCACCAAAGAACCTTACTGAATTATGGACAGCTTTAGTCAATATTTGGCAAGCCATTCTCGTGGAACGTTTCCAGAAACTTGTTGAATCTATGCCTCGTCGTGTGGCAGCCGTTATCAAGGCCAGAGGAGGCCCAACTCGTTACTAGGTAGGTATCCCTAATTCAGTGGCACTTCAGTGTATATATACATATATATATACTATATATATATATATGTATATATATATATATATATATATATATATATATATATATAATATATATATACATATATATACTATATATATATATATATATATATATATATATATATATATATATATATATATATATATATATATATATATATATATATATATATATATATATATATATATATATATATATACTGTGTATATATATATATGCAGTGATTTTCGAGTACAATGCTCTATCCCCAGTGGGTTAGTTTTCTATTCTGAATAGCAACACATGATGTTAGTTCCTGTGATACACATAGAAGTGTCCATGACTGTCTTTTAAAGTTTAGTTGATGACGCACAACCCTTTAGTTTCTTGATGACAGACGGGAGTCTAACTGTAATCACTTGTATGGGCACGATGGCGATCCCTGGCTTGTCTCTGTATGCTTGAAGCATTTCTTCCGACACAATAAACACTCGCGTTGATCATCATAAATTCTTCGTAACAAGCTTACTTCTTCCTGTTCCAATCTTTGTAAGAATCTTGCTAACATATTTTTAAAATATCTGTCATTTTGATGTTATCTTACAGTAAATTCCCAAAGAATAAAACCGTATTTTAACGTACGCTTATCTCCCATTAACGAGATGCAGAATTCGTGCTACTCGAATATTTTTCTCGGCAACAGAACTTCTAGCGTTTTAGGTATCCCGGTACCAAGTGAATATAAAACTATGACCTCTAATGCGTACTCCACACCAACGGCGACGGAGACGAAAATGTATCTTCGCTGTTGCGCGTTGTCGTGGTGAGTCACGACACGTTATTAGAAAAGAGGGATAGGAACACTGCAGGTGCGGAAAGCACACACACAAACAAAACAGAAAGCAAGTTAATAAAAACATAGTAAAAATGCATAGTACATACCCTCGTGGGAGGAGTCACTAATGCAAAGACATGCATCTCCAATGTACCCAGCATCCTTGAACTTGGGTTTCCCCCTTATTATGGGATACCAGCAAGACATAGCTGATAAGTATGGTGACTGAATTTAGTGTCACTAGTAAAATTTAGATACTCCTAGCCCCTACCTGTATTTTGTTTTGGAGGTGCTGAGGCCGTGCATGCAACTATCCTGCCCTATCCGTTTTAACTCTGTATTTCTGCTACTGAGAGGAACGAAAATTTACGATTTCTTTGTAATTTTAATTGGATTTCTGCTGTTTGCTGTATGTATGTTTTATTGATTCCTGTCCTTCATGGATCCCCGGATGTATCTATATTTGTACTTCTGTGACTAAGGACATTCGTAAGCTGGCTTTGCTGCATTGGAAATTTTAAAACAAGTAAAAATATAGAGAAATTCTATATTTGGAATTTTTTTCCTCCAGCTGAACTCTGGAGATGAATATACATTGAATGATCTAATGTATCTAATCAAGATGCATCTAATTGCAAGTTTGAGAAAAGATATGCTGTGAATAGTAGCTGCGAGAATCATGATTTTTGTGGTGTTATATGGTTCTGTGTCTTATTTACCCTGTCAATCCTCTAACGGTCCAGGCACACTATAAAGTAATAGGCATAAATATAAATAATTCCTTTATTTTCTACGTAGAGGTAGACAAACATAGACCGACTTGGGGCTTCAAATAATAACACAACAGTACCGCAACTTGCGGTACTAAGAAACTGAACTTTAAAGTCGTAACGAACCCTTTCAGGCAGAATATACGTTCACTAACAATACCCATAACCATCGGGTTCTGAACTAACTATCGAACTCGTGCAGCCACCTAGGCTAAATACTAATACGTGCTCTATCAGTTAAATACCGCTATTACCTTCAATCTAACTTTTCTCGACTCTTTCGTATCTCTAGTAATAGCGTAACGTAAGCCGTCCAAATCTCCACTCCCTTCTTGGGCTCTTGTCAACTCAGCGTGTGTCACGTAAATAGACCAGACACCTGCTCCGAAATCACTTCGACTGGCCTGCACTGCGCCGCTACCAGAAATTTGCATCTGAGCAACACGCGAACCCTACACTGTATGGAAAAATTAACGAAGCAATATTGACCAAATTGCCAAATAAAGCAAACTGAAAGTTTTTTGGCAACTAATTTTACAGCTTTATCACTCTGATCAGTTTCTTCATTTAAACAGCTTTCATTTGCCCTCTGAAACGTCAGTGTCCCCAAATTCAAGCTTTCAATTTTACTTCGAGACTTCAATTTTGTTCCTCTTTGCCGAACCATTTTCACTATATCTTTCCCAATCGATCTCGATCTCCCAAAAACATTTCGCGCCAACTAAATATTTCAGATCTAGATATATAGAGCAACCTTCGAATTCACCATTTTTTCTTTTCAATTTTTTTATACATTTAGCAGAACTTTTTTTTTTTTACGAATCCAACTTAAACTTTGATCACATACATTTTTTCAATATTTCACTTTTCAATTTTCTAAACTCTCAGCAAAACATGTTGTTTCAAAAATACCCTCAATTTAATCTGTACACATGCTAGAAAGTTGAAGCATACGGTGAAAATGTGCCTAAAAAAATGCCTTTCCGCTGTTGTTTGTGGCATGTTGCCAGACCCTGTAAAAAATAATTAGCCTCATTATTATTCTGACACTCCTTGTAAGAAAATGATCCATTTTGTCTTTTATCCCAAAAGCTGAAGTTCACTAATTAAATATAATTAGTATTTACGCATAAATTTAACTTTTGTCGGGCATAGTTTTTTTCTACAAAGCAATTCTCAATAAACTGAATTCCTATGGAGTTAAATACTGTGATATTAATACTTTCATATTTATAAACTTTCTTTGAATTTTTATCTTTTCTTATATATTCATTTAATATATATATATATTGTAAATAAAATCCCGCTTACAGAATGCGAAGTATAATACACATATATAAAAGTATATACTATATTTTCTGTAATTAAAACACTTTATGTTTGTGTAATGAAGCATTTACTCTACAAAATAACCATTAATTTAGTTTGTTATTTGGTCTACTTCTCGAACTAAAATTTATCTTTATGCCACAGTTTCCAAATATCGTATGTATTCGTCATAAAAATTATGTGAGGAATTATTTGAAATAGACATTTCACAGTAAGCATTTTCTGCTGTTCATCTTTATTCTTATGTTTTAGGGGTTTATTTTACTGCAGTAATGATTATTGAACTATAGTTTATATTTCATTTTATCCATTTATTGCAGATAGGCTACTATAAATTGGAAATCGAAGTACAATTACCCTCATAAAGATAATCTAAAACTAAAAATCTGTCTATATCTTAACGAGCTTAGTTCATAAAAATGTGAAATATTGAAGATTTATTGTTATCAAGAAGAAAAAAATTACAGAAGTAAAAGCAATTTTAGTTCAACGTAAAAAGAAACTGACTTTATAGTAAAAATGTATCTGAAAAAGTAACAGTTGAAGTACAGAGTTACCATTTGTTTCTTTCCAAAACAAATACGTTCGACCTGTTACAAGCCTGAATTATAGGTCCACCCTCCAAAATTCAATACGTGAAACAACCCATATCGTAAATAAGTTTCTGAGTATTTTGCTTTATTCTTTATGATTAACTTGAGTTGTTTTATCTTTTATGGATGAAATGTTACGTTTCTAAAAGTATCATATTGAACCGTTTGTGCATTCTCAGTAGGAAGTACCGGGTGGTTATAATTAAACTTCCCCTATAAACGGCATCCTACAGCGTAAACGGGTGAACGGAATGCAACGAAATTTTGTATATGGGCTATACACGAGATGCGCTCATAGAATTTCGAGAAAAAAAAATTTTAGTTCCAAAATGTCCACAAGAGGGCGCCTTTTCGGGAAAAACATGAAATTTAACACAATAAACAACCAAAGCAAAATACAGAAACAATATTAACATTTATTGAATAGTTTCTGATCACCTTGTCATGGAACCACATTAAGCAAAGGTAAGGGAGAAACAAAAACAGTTCAGTTTGCAGAAACAAGAACAGATTAGGACGAGATTGCACCTGAGGAGCAGTTGTCGATCGTGTCCAGGACGATGTAGGGAAAGGTGCTCAATGTGACCACCGTCAGTCACCTGCAAACATTTGCCATCACAACTGATCAGTTACGATCTGCTGTTGAATACACTGGCC
The DNA here is from genome assembly GCA_907164885.2 of Dolomedes plantarius. Lineage (NCBI taxonomy): Eukaryota > Metazoa > Arthropoda > Arachnida > Araneae > Dolomedidae > Dolomedes > Dolomedes plantarius. Next base: position 4,080,552 of record OU015495.1, read on the forward strand.
ATCGGCTTGAAACTTTTCAGGTGACTGACGGTGGACAGATTGAGCACCTTTCCTTACATCGTCCTGGACACGATTAACAACTGCTCCTCTTGTGACATTTCTTCGTAATCTGTACCTGTTTCTGCAAACTCAATTAGTATTTTTTTCCCGCTCAAGCATCAATGGCGCACTGTTATTTATTTCATTGTCTTTATTTAATGTGGTTCGATAACAAGGTGATCAAAAACTAGTCAATAAATGTTCAAATTGTATATGTATTCCCTTTCGGCTGATTATTTTGTTAAATTTCACTTTTTTCCCGAAAATGCGCCCTCTAGTGGACATTTTGGAACTATTTTTTTTAAGAAATTCGGTGAGCGCATCTCGTGTATAGCCCATATATGAAATTTCGCTGCATTCCGTTCACCCGTTTGTGCTGTAGGATGCCGTTTATTGGGGAAGTTTAATTATAACCACCCGGTAGATTTGTTAACTCTACTTGTCAATTCGTCCAGAACGTGTATTTTCCACAATTCAGTCTACTTGGTCATTACTGCCCGATTCGAATCTACATATTGCTATGAATACTTTATTTAACTGCGCTTGATATAATCAATGTCTGATCTGATCCGGTATCACCAGTAAGTGCTGCGCTATAGAAACATACGCTACCATCTCTAAAGAGAAATTTAATGTTCATTGAAGCCCATAAAAGGTCTACGGGGCTCCAAAAAATATTGAATGATCCTTGCCATTTCTAGAAGTATACACATCTCGTTCATATGCTATCTAACCAAATAAAATAATCCTGGGATATAGAAACTTAAGGTAGAGGAAATCTTCAGTTGTTAGTGAAAAAAATATGATTCAGTAATTTCCTCTCAGCTTCATATGTCTACAACCTCGCGTATAACGAATGGAAAATCTTTTCAAACACTGAAATGTGCAACACTTAATGATCGTATAGATTGATCCATCATATGCAAGCCTGTGAGGTTTCTGTTAATACAAGTTCCACGTATCAGTACTAATTTTAGTTAGAAAAGGTATAACCGCGGACCACTTGAGATTGATAATCTCATTTATGGTCAAACGTGATGTTTCTACGAGGTACTAAATTTGCAAACCTGTGATACTTGCAAAGATGAATAGAAGTTTCTGCTATTACAATAACCTCTTATCAATACTACTTTTAGTTAGAAATGTTATAACCAATTGAATCACTTGATATAGATAGCTCATTTCTGATCAGACGCGATGCATCAACAGGGCACTTAAATTTCTAATCGTCCTGCACTATGTAGAATGTTACCTTGTAACGACCGCTCGTGGAGAGCGGCATTTGAATTTCACACCTGGCTTTCAAGGCTAGTATACAGACCACAAAGCTATCCAGACGTGGAAGCAAATTTCATACAGTAAATTTCGACCCTAATATACTCCCTAACCTTCCTTCCTCGGCCATTGCACAAGATGTTACCTTCTTGCCCCAAGTTATTTTATTTGCCACATATTTTATTTCATTTTTTACGATCCTGTTTTTATCAGCGTAGTTATTGTGGCTGCATAACGATCCACAAATGCATTTTTTAAGACAGTCGGGCGCCACTGTGATGACCGCTCGCAAATCTTTCATCGTGACAGCTTCTTCGACACTTCAGAGTGACAGTAACACGGACAAAAGAAATAAAGCTTGATGCGATAACCCGTATTCATTGAAGTGGTTAGAAAGAAGTAACTCTTTGCTGCTGCAGCTCAACTTGATATTGCCCAATTAGGATCCTTCAGTTAAAGTCTCTGGAATATTGGTCAAGCCACATCCTGGTTTTTAAGGACAATGCTGTCTTGAGGCGTTATTTTACAGGCGTTTGTATATTTCGGTTGCATATACATGCCTGAAATGCAGCACTGCTTGTTGTAATTTTTCAGAATATTCTAAGCTTCCTTCATCATTTTCTACTTAACCCCTTCTGTACCATTGGATCCGCGTATAAATCCATGGCCTGATTCTCCACAAACACCAGTGGATCCACGTATGGATCGACTGGTGACAGAACTCTAAATTCACTTTTTTATGTAATTTTTACATAATTCGATGTAGATATCGTTATATTTCTATATGTATCGATTTAGATATCGTTATATTTCTATGTGTATCGATTTAGATATCGTTATATTTCTATATGTATCGATTTAGATATCGTTATATTTCTATGTATATCGATTTAGATATCGTTATATTTCTATGTGTATCGATTTAGATATTGATATATAAAGGTAACAAAACTGTAAACTTGTTTATGTAATTTTTACATAAATCGATGTAGATATCGTTATATTTCTATATGTATCGATTTATATATATATATATATATATATATATATATATATATATATATATATATATATATGTCAGAACTTAAGTTGGGAAGGGAATAATCAATGTAAATTAAAGGGGACTTGGGAATTAAATTATATTCGTGGCGTAATTCGCCGGTAATTGTTCGTATTTCAAGACGCGAATTGGGAAATGGAAATTCCCCTTTTCATTATATAATCTTGGCGCGTCTGTGGTTTAAGCGTTCGAAGATTAAATCTTATATAATTCTCCTTGAAAGATGTCTAGTTTGGGCTTTGCGCATGTGCAGAGAGAGTTGGAGTTCGGATTTTGGCCGTGGGATCTAGCAGATCGCGGGATAAAAGTCGATGCTGTCGGATGTGTATTTCGCCGCGTCTCTAAATGCAAAATGGCGAATAGTAAGCATGCTGCTTGGAGCATTGGTGCGATGAAGATTAATAAACTAAATTAGTTCCACGGATGGACTTATTTTCATTTATACCACTCACCACCAGTATTAAGATGATGACTGCAAACTAATGTGAGAACAGGCAAACCAAACGCCTGTCATATATATATATATATATATATATATATATATATATATATATATATATATATGAATAAAGGCATCTCATTTATCTGAAAACTACTACTTGATATTTTAAATCTAAATGCCCGAAAAACTGGTTTTCCGTGTAATCTTCATATACATATGCTGGTACGGAGGGGGTTAAATTTCGAATTTCTACGTTATTACGAGCGCCTGCTAAAATGTTAGTTTTATCCATTGCTTAAAGCCATGGTTAGTCGCAAATTGAATAACTTCTTTAAACCAATGACTCCTTCAGTTATAAATTTCAATCCACTATTTTTGCTTTTTCTTTAGTTGATTTCCGTAATTTTCCTTGCCAGTAAGATAAATACGTCTCACTCTCCATCGGGGCAGAAATAATTATAAATACTTCTTGTTTCTTTCTCTCCTTAATACAAGCAAATTGTTTCAAATAAATAATAATGTTAAACATTTACTTTCCTTTGTTCTACTTGTCTCTAACATGACTTTGCTTTTATGGAGAAATGCTGTGATCAGGAACATAATTTGAAGTGAAGAGACTTATTTCAAAACATATACCGTTGCTAAAGTTTTGGGTTAAGATAACAACTGGGAAATATTTTAACTGTTTGAACATCTCATAATTGTACTACCATTTAGCTGAAACTGCTGAATCTTGAAAAAAAGGGTTTATTTTGTTGTGGAAGTAGGGAAGATGCTTCATGCGTAGTTGGTTACGAAGGTTTTTATTAAACTTTTATGAATATTTTTTGCATCTTACATAACATGCTTTACATCTTTTAGATGAGTTTGGTTCCGTAATTTGCTTATCTTGGAGATGAAAAGATTAAAGAATCCTTTTTCTGGTTGTTATTGTGTATACTACTGACTAACAAAAATTTTGACGCTATAATTAAAGTTTCTAGCTTATATCAATTCCCTGAGTGCAATTTTTAGTTTCCTTGCTATCATCTATACATTCTGGCACACTTCAAACCTCAATCAACCTTGAAAAATGTCGTTAATTAATACTCGCCCCATTGAATCACTATAGGATAGAAACTCTGTAGGGAAATCAACTTTTAGACCCTGTAATTTATGCAAAATTTTTCCAGGGTGAATCTAAAATTATCCATTTTCAATCACATAACACTTCTTTGAGATGAACTTGTGTTCAACACTCTCATTTTTTTTTTTACTTTTACGAATTTATAGCTTCCTTTTGAATTCGAATTTCAGTGCAAATTAAAAGTCTTTGATGGATTCCTTTCATTTAGCAAATGCCTACTTTTAAGTAAATTAAATAAATACGAGTTCTAATCTAAAATGGGATCATTCAACATTTCTTCATTTTAAAACATTCTTCATTTTTCTACGCGTATACGAAATTTGGTTTAAAACCGTAGGGCTACTAGATGTGCGGGAGGGGGGGTGGGGAGGGGATTTTAATTAGTTTAAAACACGTAGAATTTTATTCCTTCTTCTTCATCGTAACATTAGTCGTTGGGAGTTAATTTGATAATGTCCTTGAAAAAAAATATTCTTTTTACGAATCTTGCATTTCTTCTCAATTTTTTAAAAATCTTTTTCAGTAAAAACCATTTTTTATATCAAAGTTAATTATTAAACTATGAAAACGTCTTTTTATTCTGTTGAACCAAAATGTGTAGTAAAAATGAAAGATTTTGAGTGAAAAAAGGATTTAAATTTTTACACGATTTTCTCAAAATTTTGGGCAATAACTATAGCACTTGATTCAACCTCTTAAAGTCGAATATTTTGTTGACAGAGTTTTCTGAAAGCGAAAATAAATTTTTAGAACGCAGCGCTACCTACTATTAGCTTCATTATATTCTGTTTTTGCAGTCGCAAACGGAAACTGAATTTTTTAGTCCGTTTTTCGTCTTAACTCTGTCTAGATAAATGATGATTGCGTTTCTTTGATTCGGAACGTAAAAATACGATAAATTTTTTCAAACTTTTTTTTTCTAACTTCAATCAGATTCTAGTTACATAGCTGTAATATCTTAGTAAACAAACAAATTTGACGAATTAAATGGCATTGATGAATAATGGGGTAAATTATAACTTCAACCATCTCGAGGAATGTGTGAAAATTGCGACTCGGAGAGCTTAACTAATATACAGGTTTCCCACCTACATCCGTTAACCCCCCCTTAACTTCTAAACGGTGACAGCTTAGGCCATAAAGTTGGTATCTAGGTATAGTAAAAAGGCTATGCGCTACTAGATGAGATAACTTACAACGCCCTCTATCAGCAAATTTTGGAATTAGCATTTTTATCTCAAAAACGGTACTAGATACGGCGGAAAGGCCAATTACAGAGTTGTTCAGCATCATCGATTTAGTAACAAAAGACACCTTGCGTACATTAATACTTAAAACAGAATGTAGAAAATAAACTGTTTGCCACTATACACATTTGCACTCTGGACTGTATTTCTCGCTGAACATTGGTGCAACGACGTCATAGTGTTGAAAATCACGACCAAACAAATGTTCATTTTTATTACATTCCGTTTTGAGTATTAATGTGTGCAAGGTGTCTTTTCTTACTAAATCGATGATGCTGAACAACTTTTTAACTGACTTTTTTTTCCCGTACCTCGTACTGTTTTTGAGGTAAAAACGCTAATTCCAAAATTCACCGATAGATGGCGTTGTAAGTTGTCTCATCGAGTTGCGCATAGCCTTTTTACTATACCTAGACATCAACTTTATGGAATAAGCTGTCACCGTTTAGAAGTTAAGGGGGGGGGAGGTTGTAACGGATAAAGGTATCCGTTATATGAGGTACCCTGTATATATGAGGGCAATATAGTGAACTACACTGCTAAAAAAAATTAGGGGAGCAAGCAAAGAAGTTAAGAAAACCATGCGAGACAGCCACGTATTGGCATAAATGGGATAGTACACGCGTATCAATGCGCAATACACAAAAAAAGACGTAAAAAAATTTGTAATTAAGCTTTAATTCTTTGAAAATATGGAAAAAACATGAAAAGACTATTTAGGGCAACAATTTGGTTACATGTAAACGATAAAAAAAAGTATTGTTTAGAAATGATGCAAAATTTTTAATATGGAGTGTGGTCTCCTCGAACAGCTAAGACTGCTGCACACCTGTTTTCCATGGATGCGATGATGTTATCGATAAGACTTTGGGGAATACTGCTCCACTCCTCAAGAAGTGCAATCTCCAAGTCTCAGAGAGTAAAAGGAGGCCTTGGTCTCGCAGCAATGCGTCGTCCGAGCATGTCCCAAACATGCTCGATTGGATTCAGGTCAGGAGAGCACGCTGGCCATTCCATACGCTGTATTGTTTCAGCTTCAATCATTTTCTCCACAAGACGAGCTGTATGCGGTCTGGCATTATCATGCTGGAAAACAAAGGAATCTCCAATGGCTGCAGAATAAGGAATGACATGAGGTCGCAGTATCTCGTCTGCATACTTTCGGGCCGTCAAAGTACCATACCGAATGATATGCAGGTCCGTACGTCCACCTATGCTGATTCCACCCCATACCATAAAACCAGCTCGACTGTATTGTGACCTTTCACGAACGAATGTGGGGTTATTTCGAGTGCCCCTTTCCCTCCATACCAAAACACGTCGGGTGTCACACTACAGACTGAATCGGGACTCGTCTGTAAACAGCACTTGGCTTCAATCATGTTGCTCCCAATCTCGATGTTCAGCAGCCCATCTTCTTCGGGCCGCCCGGTGGCGTGAGGTCAACGGAATGCAGACCATTGGCCTACGTGCATAGAGACCTCCCGATGAAGCCTATTACGTACTGTTTGGCTGGACACCCTTTGTCCTGTTGCCAAGAGCAACTGTCTTTGCAGCTGAGTAGCATTGTCTGTTCTGTTTCGACGAGCGGTTAACAGTATATACCGGTCATCAGTTGCTGTAGTGGCGCGTGGCCGACCTTGTTCTGGTCGACGTCTAACATTCCCTGTTTCTTGGAATCGATTCCACAGCCTGGCAACGACACTTCTGGCTACTCCAACAGCGTCCGCGACACTACGTTGTGTTTGCCCGGATTCAAGTCTACCTATAATAGGCCATGCTATGGATTCCGGTAAATCACGTTGTTGAGACATTTTCAAGTCACCTTTTCTCAAAAAGAATAACCGAGCATCGAATTTCACAGTTAAGGCAGTGAAATAGACGTTTCTGCAACATCCCGATTTCCGCCCTTATGTTCTTTTTCTGGTTTTTGTCGTCATGAACTTTGATTTGCATATGAAGTTTTCTTCTTCTGTTTCCTGTTAGGCTTTAAATTATGGATGATTTATTTTATGTTACTTATCGGTGTAAGTATTTGCGTAATTTCGGTTAAACCATGTGCTCCCCTAATTGTTTTGAGCAGTTTAGTAATTGTCAACGAAACTCTTTTTCAAACACTGCAACCTCTAATAGTAAAAAACTGTTAACCAATTTATCATTGTAGCGTACCTTTATCATAAGGATCGGCTATACACACAGCGAGTTTTGTTAGTCTTTTGATTATGGGACCACCCTTGTAAGGGCCCACCACAGAAACATCCATGTTTCTGCCAAATTTCAAGCCCGGGGCTCTACGGTGGTAGCACCCGACTCTAACCACAGGACGCCGTGGGCGGCAGAAACCATTAAGTAAATAATATAAAATAAAAAAAATAGAATTTGACAGTTCAGTCGTGTCTAACATGTATAAACAATACTCTAAGAAGAAACTTTACCCCTTTAGTTTATTATGAATGCTACTAGATATAACTGAATTCATAGCGATCTTCATGCCAAGTGAAATGGCCATAAGGAATATCTTTTACCTTTGTCCTATCTAACGCTTTCCAGTTTTTCATTATGCATGCTACTTGCAATCTATCTTTTTTTAAATCATGTGAAACCCTTTGGAAATGAGACCAGATGATAAAATAATAGGAATTTTTCAAGCTTGCAGAAACTGAAGTTCACTTCCTGTAATGAATATAATCACTTAAAGATATGTTCCGTCTCATCGCATTTATTTGTTCATAATTTTTCTAAGGTTGGTTAGCCATGGATTTCTTGCCTAAATATTTGTAAATCTATACTACCCAGCCTGAGAGGCCATTTAGATGTTTATTGTTAAATGGGCCATTACTATCTCGTAGTTTTTAGGTTCATAGGTTCCACCAAGTGAAGAGGGAGGTGGGAGAAGAGACATTAGGTTCTTGTCCAAAAATTTCAGGGTGATGAAAACTTTGGAAAACGGGTGTTGTGAAGCAGCCTTTTTTAGTCTTAACAAAGGGTCATCGTCTGAGATAATTACTAAGATGGAATAAAAAATTGGCCTGATGGAATCAATTTTTTCTGACCAATTCTTTTAAGGGGACTCACTACCCTTAAATCTTTAAAACATTCGTTTTTGAAAAAAATACATGTTAAAGCCTGATAATTTCTGAACAAAATAAGGCAAATCGCATGAAAATATTCTGCTTAGTTCCGGAGATATTGATATTCTAATTATTTAATTACTGATCAAGTTTATGGTAAGAAAAATTTTAAACTCATTTTTCTCAAAATGTGATTTTGCATCATTCCGCAACTGATATCTCAAAAACTATGAAACATAATTCCATGAAATTTTTGTCACTGCATAATCATGTTATTTTATTGCATCTGAACTAGAATTATTGCAATCACTGCCCATTTTCTTATTTTTTCAGGGGTAAATTAATGCAAAAATTTAAGGAAATTTTAAGTATATTTTGAGAATTTGAAAAAATTTGAAAAAATACTTTAATGTTGAATGTTTTATGTTTAATTGTATTGTGAATTATTTATTTTAAATATAAAACAGGAATTATACATTTAAATGTAAAATTAATTTCATAGTTCTGCGCGCAAGCCAGTATACAATAAAAATGCTTAAAAAAACGAGGTATATCTAAAGCATTTAAAAAAAATTATTTAAAATTATTTTGAGAGTTGAAAATTTGTTTATTAAAATAAATTTATCAATTTATCATATACATAAAATTTGGAAAAATTGGGAGTAAGTTGAAATAGTTAAAAAGTATGAAAATATGCCTTATTTCCTCGACTTCAGAGTCGTGAGTGCCCTTAATTTTAGAGTAATGACGGTTTAGAGATTTTTTATATGACTACTGTCTTCAAATAATGTTCTTGCATGTAGACAATTAACAAAGAAACTCTTCTTGAATCCTCGCCAGAGTAACTGCAGAGGTTTTCCCAAGGATTAGTTAAGGATTGATTTCGTACTCCTCGGTACCTTTTTCGTGGTTCTCTCATAAATCCCCAGACGTGTAGGGAATGACAAGCGAAAAAGGGATGATTCTCCGCACTAGGGATGCGACATCGATAACAAAACATCGATGTTTTGAAACATCGATATCAATATTTAAACATCGATGCTAATAAAACATTGCACAAAAACCATCGATGTTTTTAAACATCGATGTTTTAGAACATTAATTTTTTAAAACTGGTTTTGTAACCTTTAACATTAATGTTACTTCGGTTAGTCGAGGGGGGGGGGGGTGATTTAATTTTACTCTCTGATTGGGCTCACACAAATGACAAAAACTTGGTTGCTTTTGCCTTGCGCTACATTGATGACTCAAAATTCTCGTTGTAAATATCGCCATGTTTTGCCTTCAAATGTCCAGATAAATTCGTGGTATTGCCAGAAGTTTTGAGAGACTTAAGACAAACATTGCATTTTGCCAATTTGTCAGAGGTTTTGCAAAAATATTTCCAAACGGTACTTTTGGGAGGCATCTTACTAATAATATTAACGTCAATTTATATAATACATAACAAAACAAAAACTTAAATGGCTGCTCTCGTGTATATACTATTCATAAAATAAAACCCCATGGAAGGTTCTGGAGTGTCAGGAACATTCCAAGCGCTCTGATTGGTTCATTGGTTGTTGATTGTCATTTGTCTGTTTGCTAAGGAATCGTTCCCTCTTTTGTATTCGTCCTTTTCAGAATTCAAACCTACATTTACTGAGTGTGAAAATTTTGCTACGTGGTAATTTTTTTTATTATGGTACTTTTTCATTAAAAAAACATCGAGACAACGTAAAACATCTAGCAAAAAACATCGATGTTAAAAAAACATCATCTTCAATAAATCGATGTTTAAAACATCGATGTCTTTATCGATGTTTTGAAAACATCGACATCGATGTCGCATCCCTACTCCACACATTCCAATAGTCTGGCACACTATCTCACAACAGACGCTAGTTGATGTTCCCGTTGGCGCATGTAACACAACCGGATGAGGCCTCTCTTTAGGGGGCTCACCTGCAATCCAGGAAATTTTATGTAGCACCTCGTGTTTTTTGTTTTGGATTTTTATTAAAAATGGCGTAACTAAATTTGCAGCAAATAATTTATCGCTGCATTAGATTTATATTGCGACAGACTTTAATTAAAAATGAATTTTAAAACGGATATATTTTTTACTTAAACTAAAAGGGATATACGTAGAAATATGTAAAAAGAAACATAAGTAAATTAAATTTTTAATACAATGACACTGAAAAAATAGCAATAACTTAAGAAATAATAAATTCAAAATACTTGGCAAAAATGGTAACCGCAAAACCAAAATTAGTATGTCTTAGGTAACGCCATCGAAGAGAAAATAAACAAATATTTAGACACCCACACACATATGTTTATATATATGTTTATATATATATATAATATATATATATATATATATATATATATATATATATATATATATATATATATATATATATATATATATATATATATATATATATATATATATATATATATATATATATATATACAGTAAAAATTGTTTATAAGAACACCGGATATAAAAACATATCGCTTAAAAGGACGGAATTATTAGTTCCCGGCCAATTCTCATGTGTTATAATGGATACAAAATCCGGTTATAGTAACATCGTTAATAAGAACATATCGCTTTTAGTGACTTAAAATTAATTGGTGTCTGGGAAAATAAATCGCTTAAAAGAACATGTTAATTGTGAACGGACGGGAAGTAGCAGCACGTTGTTCTTCAACCATTTTATCCATTTTTTTATGTAAAATAAAACCGAATTCTCACGAAAAAATTCGGCTGTGGTCGGCCCTCATAAAGTAGGGGTTGCTAAAAAAGTGTGCCTCCAGAAAACCGTCAAGTAAACAAAACTTGCCAAGAAAAGTGAGCCACCGCCCATACCTCTAGTGACTGGGACATAATGATCGGAAGTGCTGACCCCGCCAAGCCAGTTCCTCAAAACTTCCACCCACCAGTGGAGTCCGGTAAGAAAAATTTATGAGGTGCGGAACCAACCCAAACGGCAGCAGAAATTCCAGACTAGTGACGAGAGGAAAGAGTGCAAAGCATTTACAACTCTTTCCACAGCCGACAAGTCATCACAGTCTGTACCTCCGTAGTCTGTACCTCCACATATTCAATGATGAGTGCAAAACGTAAAACTTTCACGGTTTAGGAAAAAATTCGTATAATTTCCAGATTAGAAAACGGTGAAAAAAATGGAGCATTAGCCAACGAATTAAAGATAAGTCATGCCACGATTTCAAATATTTTTAAAAATACAGAAAAATTAAAAGAAGAATTTGAAAAAGATCGGACTAAAATTAAGAAACTTCGAAAAAGTCCACATGCTGACATAGAAGAAGCCCTTTTGCAATGGTTTAAAATTCAAAGGAGTGCCAACATTCCCCTAAGCGGACCGATTTTGCAAGCGAAAGCAAATGAATTTGAGAAGCTCTTTAAAAAATATGATTTCGTTTGTTCAGCTTCGTGGATCCAGAGATTTCGGGAGAGGCATTCCATTGTGTTCGGGAGAATCAGTGGAGAATCGAAGGCCGTGCCACCAGGAGTTTCTGATAACTGCCTTAAAACCGTTTGGACTGCGTTAAGAGAAGTCTATAAAGACCATGAAATCTTCAACGCTGATGAAACTGGGCTATTTTATAGGATGACCCCGGATAGGACGTTGCGTTTCAAACACGAAAACTGCAGTGGTGGTAACCTTTCAAAAGAAAGGATGGCAGTTATGGTTGCTGCAAATTTAACTGGAACTGAAAAATTAAAGGTTTTAGTGATCGGGATATACAAAAATCCGAGGGCATTTAAAAATATAAAATCGCTGCCAGTTGATTATCATTCGAATTCTAAATCTTGGATGACGGGAGAAATCTTTGAAAACTGGTTGCGGAAGTGGGACCAAGAACTTATTGAACAAAAAAAGAGAATTCTTCTTATTGTGAACAATTGCCCAGCCCACCTACCGGTTCAAGGTCTTCATGCCATTAAATTAACTTTTCTTCCTCCCAACACAACCTCCGAATTACAGCCTATGGACCAAGGTGTCATTAAGTCCTTAAAACTTCATTTCAGGAAGAACTTTATTCTACAGATCATCGACGATATTGAAAATAAGAAAGAACCGTATATTTCAATACTGGACGCTATCATCATGCTAGAAAAGGCGTGAAAAAATGTTAAACCTTTAACGATTTCTAATTGTTTCCGGCATGCTGGTTTTCTTAGGGGTGAAAATCCTTCCATTTTTCAAATTCAAGACGCTAGAGATGAAACGCTTCAAGTCTGGGCTCGAGATTTGCCAATAGAACAAGATTCACTTCAGGAATATGAAGACATAGATTTGGCTCTTGCAACACATGGGAATATAACGGATGAAGATATTGTTGCAGGCGTAAATGCAGAGATTTCTGGCAGAGATGATGATATTGACGACAGTGCCAGTTCAGAAGATCATTTGAACGAGTTTTCTTGCACGAGTTTAAAAGAAATGTTTTCAGCAATCAATACCGTTAATAAATTTTTAGCTTGCAATGACGATTTTGTGAAGGATCCGATAAAAAAAACTGCCAAAGAACTTGTCGCGATAACTGAAAATTCTTTTTATTTACAAGAAAAAAAACTAAACAAACAAATATTGGAATATTACTGACTTTTTTTCGGTAAATCAATAAACATGTAAAAACAAAATATTGCATTATGTATGTACATTCATAATAGCTATATAATTTTATTCATTTTTCTTTTTAACATTTTTAGAACTATGTATTTGAAAAAGTTTAAAAAACATTTATATGAAAATAAGCAGTGTTTTTTCCCTGATTGGGCTTGAACCTCTTAACCATTTTTTGAATGTCATGTTTCAGGTGTAAATAGAAATTATGTGACAATGAATTTGATATTTTCAGCAGTTTTAAGTCGTCTATCGGTTATAACAACTATCGATTATAAGAACCAGTTTTTAAAGTCCCCTGGATGTTCTTATAAAAGATTTTTACTGTATATGTTCATATATATATATATGTGTTTTATATATATATATATATATATATATATATATATATATATATATATATATATATATATATATATAAAATATAAATATATATATATATATATATATATATATATCTATATATATATATATATATATATATATATATATATGTATTACATTCATAATAGCTATATAATTTTATTAATTTTATACTATATATATATATATATATATATAGTATAAAACCTCAAAGCTTCACATGTATTGATTTCTGCAGTTTATCCTTCTATATTTTCTTACTTCTCCTCTTTCAAAGGAGAACCTTCTGAAAAGACACCTTTTTGTAAGCTTTAGACTCATAGCCCTGAATAAACAATGCGACTTCCAGTTATAGATTGTCATATAAATTCATGCGCTAAAATAATAGAACAAAGGATTAACATTTTTAAAATGTATGAAGCTCCTTAAAAGGATTCTATCTCCATTCAGAGTAATCAGAGAGGAAAAATTTTAGATTCTTTAGAAAATTTTCAATTCTTCGATATTTTCTATTAGCTTTTTGTACCCATTTTAATTTTATTTTCACCTCTTTTTTTTTTCACAATTCTGATTTTATCATGTAGTATAAATTTTATCGTAATTTATGTGCTTTATTGTTCTTCAACAGCCGTGTTAAATTGTAAAACTAAAAAACATGATGAAAATATAAAATATTTGATTTATTGTTAAATTTCTCAAAAGAATTATTTTATTAAGCTGTTGAATTTTATTTAATAATCGTAAAGCAGAATATTTTGTCTTCACATTAAAGCAGAATTTATTTATACGATAATGAGAAAAAAGTACATTTCTATACCTAAATTGAAGTTTCGAATCTTTTATTATGAAAAGAGAATTATTTGGATGTTAATTAAATGTATCGTGATTCCAGTAGAAATGTAATCAAGATATCTCCTATAAAACGAGATAAGATCAAATAAATACACATTACCATGATAAATATGATAGAACGAAATATTTTATAACTTTCTGACTAAGGAGATTAGTATTTTCAAATGTAAATCATTCTTAATCTTTTTTCATTCCGATTTCTTAATTAGCATTCTAAATCAATATTTAATTTTACATAAAGATAAACTCTCTTAAAAAAATTTAGATACTATTTATCATGAATGTTTCGTTAAAGCCATCAGTTTTAACCAGGTTTTTAACTCCATTTAAATAAACAGTGATTTATTACATAGTAAGCTCAATACAATATTTAGAAGTTAATTTTGACTCGATAGCTCATTGTTCGCTAAAAACTATTTTAATAATTTAGATTTTTCCTTTTAAATAGTGCAGTTCAAAAAAGATTTGCGTTTATGACTGCAACTTAATTGCAGTTTATTGGATGAAGATTGAAAAAAAAATTGTTGTTTTTCTTGTTTAAGACGGCTTTATGTTATATTAAATGGGGTTTGTCTGTTACTTACAGTCCTTAGATCTGAGTTATTTTGCGAAATCAGGAGTTTTGAGGTTTTAAAAAAATGGGACGAACAAGCAACTAAATTGCCGTCCAGAGAAAAGCTTTACTAGATGTACCAAATTTTAAGTATTGTTTTTTCATCTGAATGAAATGGGAGATTTTTAATTTTGGGGAGTATATTTTTAGGATTTAATTAACCTACTCACGTTATAATCTCACAGTGTGGCTTGGAGTTTAGTGATAATGTCAACATAAAAACTAATGCGCATTTTTCTTTTTACATTTACTAGTATATTTTTTTTTCTTTGACCTCTGGCGGAAATTCTTCCTTATTCAAGAACTTTTTTTACAGACATCTTTTTTATAAACATTCCTTGCTAATTAAAGTTTGAACTAGAATTTTGTTTTCGTCAGAGTTTCAAAACGATAAATGCTTTGCCTTCCCATAAATTTGTAAACAATTCTTTGCGAAATTAAATTTATAACTTTCTTTGAAATGGGAAGCATAGCTTCCAATACCCTTTGTAAGGTTTACATAAGATTCGATTCACAATAATCGAACTTTTAGGTGAATAAAGTTAAAGAAGCCGCTTAAGATATGCTAATTGCGGCATACGTGGTTGGTATAAATACCAAGCAGCTAAATTAATGAAGGGTCGACGAAGTGTTCAGGAAGTGAGAGGAAGTGAAAGGAGGAAGAGAGCTAACGAAGTGAGGGAAAGTGAAACGAGGAGTAGAGCTGACGAAATGAAGTATCGGTCTGGAACTAGGCTTAGAGTCTGGTTTAATAATAGTTGAGTTTTGCGAGCAGCCGCTCGAGGCATAGCCAGGTTGCTTCAAACCTACGCGAGTTCTTGTTAGGCCCAAAGTTTACGTGGCAGCACTTCTGGTTGACTTTCAAAGTACACTCGTGTCCATAAATTAAGGATAATGCCAGCTCCGGCAAATACAGATGGAGTACAAAATAATACGAACACCTGTAAAAAAGTATGACGTATTTCACACCTGCAGTACAGCCGCGCCACCTGCAACAGAAGTCTGCCACATAGTGAGCGGGAAGAGGAAGGTATCAGTCTCTCAACAGCAGTCACTTACGTTGCATGCTTCTATCGAACTGTCTGTGATAAGTTGAAATGTCAGACCTGTCAGAGTTCCAAAGAGGAATGATAGTTGGAGCGCGTTTAAGTGGAGCCTCGATTACGGAAACAGCAAACCTTTTGGGGTTTGCAAGGAGTACGATATCAGCCGTTATGACAGCGTACACGAAAGAGGGTAAGACGACGTCTTCAAAGCACAACAGTGGCCGAAAGTCCAAGCTTGCTGATAGGGATAGACGGGTCTTGAAGCGCATAGTAGCCCGAAAGCACAAGCAGTCGTTTTCCGAGATAACATCCGAAATGAACAGTCATCTCGAGGACCCCGTTTCAACAAAAACTGTCAAAAGGGAACTTCATGCTGCGAACATTTATGGCAGAGTGGCAATTCGTAAACCCTTGGTGACAGCAACTAATGCTTTCAAGCGACGCCAATGGTGCAGAGATCACAAAGGCTGGTCCCCACAGCAGTGGCAACAGGTGTATGGTCAGTTGAATCGTCATTTACCCTATTTCAGACGACCGGACGCGTTTGTGTCTGGAGAACGCCCAAAGAAGCGTTTTATCCTGAATGCCTCTTGCCAACTGTGAAGCATGGGGGTGGCTCCATTATGGTATGAGGTGGGATATCTTGGCGCGGTCTTGGGCCACTTGTTATTCTGCATGGGAGGATCAAATTCAATCACTATCTAAGCGTTCTAGGGGATCATGTCCATCCTTTTGACCAGACTGTATTCCCTGGAGAGCGACCGCTTTTTCAAGACGACAACGCCCCTATCCACACTGCTAGGTGTGTTCAAGAATGGTTCGAAGAGCATGACGATGCAGTTGAACATCTTGCCTGGCCCCCCTCAGTCTCCGGACCTGAATATTATTGAACATTTATGGCAATATTTGGAGTCCAAACTTCGTTCCCGATTTCCACCTCCATCCGGAATTTCGGAATTAGAGACCGCTCTGCAGGAGGAATGGCTTAATATTCCTTTAAATATTGTCCATGACCTTTATGCATCTATCCAACGTCGCATTAAATCTGTACTTCAATCAAAGGGTGGTCCAACCCCCTATTAATAAAGATTTTTCATTATTTCACAGGTGTTCGTATTATTTTGTCCACCATTTGTAAAAGTTCAGAAACAAAACAAACGTGACTTATTCATAAAGCCCATTTAATAAACAAAAGATAAAGAACAAAAAAGATGGTGTATATATGATACCATTCATAAAAACTATGATTTTTGATCCCTGGAGGAATTGTAAAAATCTCCTCTACAAAAACTTAATATTGCATGGTTGGTATGATGGCTAATACATTGTATGTCTCCCATACGATGAAATACAGTCCGTACAACGCCTAAGCATGCGGAGTATCAAATTATCGAGCTGATCTTGGGGAAGATCACTCTACTCAGCAAGCAATGCCCTCCCAAGTTCCGGTACACATGTAGGAGGTGGTTGACAGGGCTGCAATTCGTCGGCCAAGCATGTCCCATACATGCTCTATCGTATTCAAGTCAGGTGATAATGCTGGCCATTCCATACGGGTTATATCCTCATCTTGAAGGCATTCGTTTACGATGTTTGCTCGGTGAGGACGGGCCTTGTCATCTATAAAGACAAATTCTACGCCCATGGCACTCCTAAACAAACGTACATGTTGTTCCAGAATGATATCCCGATAAATGTGGCCGTTCATGGTTCCGATTTGAACATGCAGATCTGTTCTGGAGCCCAGTATAATTCCACCCCAAACAAGCAATGCCTGCACCACCATAACGGTGTCGTTCAGTGATGCTTGTCTTGGTGGTAATGGGTACTTGGCTTTCTCCATAGGAAAGTCCGGTGTGAATCAGACTGCAAGCTAAACCTGGACTCGTCCGGAAAACATAACACAAGACAACTGTGACGGTGTCCACATTGCATGTTCTCTGCTCCAGGCTAATCGCTGCCGACAGTGAGTTGCTGTGAGCGGAACACATCTGACAGGCCTGCGAGCATATAGACCAGAGCTCCGCAACCTTTTATCTTCCACGGCACAACAACGTTTTTACCGATAATTTCGCGGCACACCACAAGAAAAAGCTTGCAAATATATAAATTACAATAAATACGTATATGTATTTATTTGATTAAAAAAAATAGCGCTATGTATCAAGATAATTATAATCATTTTAGTTTTATATAAATCATTTTGAACTGTACACCAACACAAGAACAAAAATATAAAATTATAGTTTACAAGTAAAAAAATTTCTCTTTAAATTTTTATATTAAAATTTGATTTTTGGTCTTTACTTAAGCCTAATAAATCAAAGTTAATTTAAACGTAACTAATTTATTAATGAGATATTTGAGATTGTTTTTATAAATGTGCGTTTTATATTTGGCTCTATAATAGAAAGAGCTACAGTTCATCGTCAAGGCCCTTTAAATATGATCGTTTGTCATTTTCAATTAGAACCAGTGTCGAAAAACTTTGTTCGCATAAGTATGTCGTAGAAAAAAGGAGCAAAATTACAATGGCCTTGTCAGAAATTTGTGTATTTTCTTTCTTAACTGAAATCCAGAAATATGACGCTCGAGCATACATAAAATGTATGGCTAACAAGATGTTTTTGTTTTGTGTATAATTTCGACCCAGAAAAATTACATATTAACAAAAAGTTAGAGGAATATTTTACTTAGAAAAATTTCTATATAATGCGGTGGTTAATTTTTTTATTATCATAATCGATAAAATCACCGCGGCACAGTCAAGATCACCTCGCGGCACACTAGTGTGCCACGGCACAGCGGTTGCGGAGCACTGATATTGACTTCCACCTGAGTACGCCCGCATTCCAGGCGGCCGATTATTCTACCACGTAAAAAATCATCCACATGCGTCCTCTGTGTCGTAACTATTCGGTTATGGCACTGAGCGGCTTATAGAACGCTTGTGAACAATTTTACTTCTTTGCCACCATTCCTTATATACCCCTCTCTTACACTCTCGTCATTGTGACGCACTATCGGCGTCATCTGGTGGCTTCCTGTAATTTGCATATTATTCTTGAAGATGTGTGTGATAATTCTACAGGTGAAATTTTCACTTCAGAGTTCGATTTCCATGTGATTCTGAATTATCCTTAATTTATGGACATGAGTGTATCTGTGAGTATTGCAAGGTGTATTTTTCTTGAATGAGTAGTTATACAAGTGAATATATTGAATTGTATTTCCCTTCCATAAATGCTATATATTTCTCGTACTAGTAGTACGTATGATTTATGTTGAAAAGCAAAATCTATATGTGCAAATATTTAAATAAACATTGTTGTTATGTAAGAACTGTGTTTGAATGAAATTATTTAGAGTGCCACTTCAAGATATACATACCCAAAAGTCAGGGTAGAAGTGCATAATAATTCCCTATACCTCTTTAGGGTACTGGGGACTAGATAACTATAAATTTAAATTTACTTTTACCAGGCTTCACTGAAAAATTTAGGAAAAATTAAAAAAAATTTCTAATCAATCTCTTCTAGTGCTCTACAGAGGAAACGTAACAACCTACCGTAATTTCGCACGTATGCGCCGCATCCACCGTAAGTGGGTAATTTCAGTCTCGCACCGTAAGCGGCGCAGGGACTGAAATTACCTTTTAGAAAAACGAAATCGGGGTAAGCGCCGCACCGGCGTAAAGCTGCATATAAATTTTTCTTAGTTACCGTACCGCAACCAAATACTGAGACACCAGCAGAAATTTTAGGTTATTTCCGTAACAAACTAATACATTTTAATGAAATAAATTCAATATAATTCTAATTTTAAATATTTCTCTTATTAAATTACACTTTAACACTAGAAGCGCCGAATGACACCTTGTTAGCCCAAACACATATGCAAATATTGTCACTTACGTGTTCGAGTGAAACGTCGGCTCATCGCTCTTCCCGCGAGACGGCGTGCCGCACATGCGTAGTAGTTGCTAGTTTCTGGCTTTAAGGATAAATACGTGGCCGGGAGAAAAAATACTCGCCGGTGTGTTGTTCGTTCTCACTCGCTCGCTCGGTTTGTATGCGTTGATGTTATTTTCTGTTACTGCCCTCGCATATATTTTATTTCTATTATGTTTCGTTGCTGTATACTAAAGCTAGTATCGATAACTTTTAATAAAAAAATGAATTCTCAAACCCTACATTTACTTCTTTTTTTAAAACCTCTGCCTAACACACCCTATACCTATAAGCGCTGTAGGTAGTCATTTTGTAATACTAAAAACCATCAAAATGAAAATCTAAGATATACTGGTAAGAATTTCCGATCAATCAAAACCACCAAAGTCATCTTCTTCCGTATCAGAATGGAAAAGTGACAAAATTTCTGGATGAACTTTTGTATCTGG
The DNA here is from genome assembly GCA_907164885.2 of Dolomedes plantarius. Lineage (NCBI taxonomy): Eukaryota > Metazoa > Arthropoda > Arachnida > Araneae > Dolomedidae > Dolomedes > Dolomedes plantarius. Next base: position 4,100,731 of record OU015495.1, read on the forward strand.
GTCATCTGGATCTCCCTCGTTAGAAGAACTGTTATCGTCAGAACTGTCATCGTCGCTGGCATTGGGAACAATTATTTCCGCCTTTCTAAAACAGGAAATTATTGTCTTAATGGAGACACCCTTCCATGCTTCAGAGACCCACTTCGCGACTTCTACGAAAGTTGCCTTTCGCATAGTTCCGCTTTTTGTGTAGGAATGTAGACCTTCAGTTATCCACGATTCCTAGAGACTTCGCATTCGGCATTTGAATACTTTGTTTATAGACAAATCAAGTGGTTGAATTAATTTTGTCAAACCTCCGGGAATTATCGCTAAATTTGCAGACACAGTCTTCGCTGCAACTTTTAACAGGCTCTGACAAGTGGGCTTTCATCGAGTCCATTATAAGTAGCCCTTTTGGATTGAAAAAAGCCCCTTTCCTTTTCCGCCAGACTTCGTTCAACCAATCTCGCATTACTATTTCGTTCATCAATCCTTTCTCGTTCGCGCGAATCACAACGTCATTAGTAAATTCTTCTTTGGGGGAAGTTTTTCTTTTAAAAATCAACAGAGGTTTCAGTTTTTCACCGCTTGCTGTGCAAGACAAGACACAAGTAAATGACGTTTTCTCGTGACTAGTAGTAACAATACTCACTGTACTTTCGCCAACCTTGTTGACAGTCCTGCTTGGAGGACAGTCGAAAGTCAAAGGTACCTCGTCCATGTTGATCACCTGATCGGTGGAAAACTTGTGGTCCTTTAATTGGTCCCCTATAAACTTCAGGAAAGAAGATTTCTTTACCTCCCAATCAACAGGCAATTTTTGCCCCACGGTTGTGCGGGCTTGAACGGATTGAACGGAGAGGTTTTTCCGTTTCATGAATCGGTAGCACCAGTTGGATCCAGCTTTGAAATTGTCTAATTCCATCTTCGCCGCTATAACTCTGGCTTGTAAGCGTATCTTTACTGTTGATATTGGAATGCTCTTACTTCTCTGGGATAAAATCCATTTCTCAAGACTAGTTTCCAGTTGAGGCCAAGCAGCTTTCCCTCTTCTGCGTGCTCTCTTACTTTTCGGCATTTTTAGTAGAACTTTCCTTTCGGAGCGCCATCGCCGAACACATCGTTCATCAACACTGAACTCTCGGCCTGCTGCTCTATTTCCGATTTCTTCTGCTTTGGCAATAACATTCAACTTAAAATTCGCACAGTAGCTTTTGTTTCTGCGTTTTGGAGCCATTTTCTTAAATAGTTTCACAGTACGGGGGGAAAAACTATTTTCCCAGAGAGAGAACGACAGCAACGCACGTGCGTCGTCGCCAAAGTGTGTATGATATCATCGTCATTCCTTTCTAAAATTAGTCAAGAACTTCGCGCATGCGCAGTGATAAACGTCCGTTCAAGTAATGAGTTAGGCTCAATTTTAGTAGAAAAGTGCAAGCTGAAAAGATTTTAAAATCCGAAATCGGCGTAAAGGCCGCACCAGCGTAAGCGCCGCGCCCAACAATTTTTGAACTTTTTTTTACGTATGCGCCGCGGCGCTTACGTGCGAAATTACGGTACTAACATTTAAATTTCTTTCTCTATTACGAAGTAAAATTTTTAAAAAATCTTTAAACCCAAGTCGGCAATCCTTTAAGCTTGCCAGCTGAATCTCCTAATTTAAACCCAGTTGTAAATTTATGTGATAACGTTGATAAATCGGTAAAAGCCAAACATGATTATCCCCAGGACCTGAGTGAACAAATAGAACAAAACACAGTAGAAGAGAGAAAATGAAGATTATTTAAGACTGTTGTGTACTAACCCTATTGGATTCGCTCCCCTCGATGTTTACCTATGGAGAAAATTTGTCCAAGGATTGTCGACTTGGGTTTAAAGATTCTTTTTTAATTTTACTCCGCAATAGGGAAAGAAATTTTACACCTTGGGCATTTTTTTAAAAATGCAAATTGGTGTAATGTGTATTAAACGCTCATAAATTTTTTTGATGGATGAAATTTATAAAATGAGTTGTGTTGCAAGGTGCATAAAAGTTCAGGCTATCTGAAAGTACCATTTTTATTCGATTATCAGCATTCATGTAGATGTAAACAGTAGACACATTTTCTCCATAAATTAACATTGCGGTGAGCGAATCTAATAGAGTTAGTACACAACCTTAGAAAATAATAACATCTTATTGAGGTAGAACAAAATGTGTAATTTATGTACTTTTATGTTGAAAATGAGATTAAATATTTAATGAATGAATAGTTTTCTGTTCAAAGGGATTTTATTTGCTCACACCCTCAGAAATATAATTTTACCTGAAAGTAAAAGAACCAGTCCCTTCTCAAATTTATTCAAGCAATATAATTGAAGAAATCGTTCGAATACTTCCAATTTAGTGCAATAGAAATGTGTCAGAGTCTTATTGAACTTTACCTTCCTCAGAATAATTTTCGAATTTGGCATTATTAAGTCAGTAAATAAACGTTGCTAAAGAAGTATTATATTTCTATACTCTGCTGCGTTTGGAATCAAGTATCATCCCTTGGGATTAAATGGTTTCGCATTTTTAGTGGCATATTATCTTTCGTTTTAAGAGAAAATTCTTAATGAACAACTGAAGGATTTTCTCTTTCAGTTTGGAATATGTCACTCTTAACTTTAATTTAGAACTTATATCCCTGTGAGTAAAATCAAAGCTTATTAAAGAATTCATTCACATTTTTAAGGAGTTGAGGAAAAAAGTTTTGTTCGCTGTGAAAAGAGGTCTACCCATTTAAAGTGCACTCAGCCCTTGAATAACATGGTTAATTGGTTCCTCGTTATTCAAAACCATGCAATTTGAAACTTAAGCTTCATATAAAAATAGACATTCGGTTCCAAAAGTTTACTTTTAAAGAAAACAGTTGCGAAGTTTTTAAAGAACACATTCGTTTTCAATAAATATTTTTAATTTTATTAATAACAAAAAATATTAAAAATTAATTCAACATAAAAAAATCCATTTAAGGGGGTAAGTACCTTTCGAAACCAAAAATCGTACATTTTGACAGGATATTTTCGATTCATCATAAACAAAAAACTTTTGCTTATTTTGATATGAAATTTTTATAACTTGTGCAACATAATACTAGGTTTAAAAATGTAAACCTATTTTTGCAATTAAATAGGTATATTGTTTTAGATAACATAAAATATAAACACATAATTTGAAAAAAACAAATTGACTTACCTCCTGTTTCCCGCAATATAACTTTTTAAAAATACACAGTAGAACCTATATTCTTATATCAAATTATAGGTAAATATTGTCTTTATTCCCTAAAGCTCAAGTTTTAAAATTATATAATATTTCAATATTTTTAAAAATAAAAATTTCATACAATTTTAAAATTAGTAAAATTTTTATGATTTATCATGCTATAAAATAAAATCTTTTGGTTCCATTATCAAAACTGAGCTTCGGAGAATAAAGATCCATATGTATAACATATATGTAAAATTTCATAACTTTCCATTCATAACTTTTTTTTAAAATATAAGTAAACGTAAAATTTTATTATTATTAATCCCTCTAATAACCCAAAGGACCGAATTTTTTCCGGGAAATGAGAGGAACATCCTCATTGCTGGATATATTTTCATTGGAAATATTGTTGCCGCTTGGAAATGGTGGTTCCTTAACAGTTCATGGTTTTAAAAGTGGTCAATTATACTATTTTCAAATTTTGTTTGAAAATTCTTCTCTGTGATGAGGAAGGATCCTTTTCTAAAGCATGAATTGCAAATTTCTTTACCCAGTCGAAACCCTCTTTCACCCCAGAAATGGAAAAAACTGAAGAAGACTTTTCACACAAAAAAGTACCATATATTCAATCATACGAAATATTTTATCAAATCTTTTTTTAAAGTTATATGGTGTCTAAAATATAGTTTTCAACCTATATATCACTAATAAATTATTAGGCCAATTGAATTTTAATACGAAAAACAAAATTACATCAAACACCATAATAACTCCGTCAGTTGTGTTAATGGGTAATTTCCCAAATTGTTCAGTGTTTTTCGAAGGTTGTCGTATTTTAATTTGAGTTTCCTTCTCATTCGAGTACTGTGTTAATCTAGGGTTGCCACAATATACTACCGCATTTTTCGAGTTTCCTTGCCGATTCATGTACCGTGTTATTCAAGAGTTGCCACAATATACTACCGCATTTTTCGAGTTTCTTTGTCATTCGAGTACCATGTTATTCAAGGTTTGCCACAATATACTACCGCATTTTTCGAGTTTTCTTGTCATTCAACTACAGTGTTATTCAAGGAATGACTGTAATTTCGATAAACTGTTAAATGTGCTTATCAGCATAATGTTAAATGTGCTTAAACAATAAAAAAACTGATCGTACAAAAGGAAATAGATTGTTTTCTAAATTACGTTTTGATTTATGAATCACCCCTGGTCATTATGAAACATTGTCTTTGCTATCATTCCCCTTGAATATATAAGCTTGGCTAGCCTTAACAACTTTACAAATGAACCAAAACTTTTACTTTAAATTTAAACTTTTGTTGGTAAAACGAGATTAAATATGATCATACGAAAGAAAATAGATTGTTTTCTAAATTGCGTTTTCACTTTATGAATCAACCCTGATCATAATGAAACATTGTCTTGGCTATCATTCCCCTTGAATATAGGGCAGTGTCTCGCAGCATTTCACATCTCAACTCTTGCAGATTTTACTACTTGTTTGGCGAGGAGTGGCAAACATTGCATAATTTAACATGGCGTTCAATGAGCATTCTTGCAGCTTGTTGAATAAAATGCTCTCAGATTACGCACTTTAGATACGGTATCTAAACAAAGGTATATCACTAAATTAAACATTCATGTACAGCCCGGAAAGGAGTATTCAGTATGTGACCCGTATTTATTGACAGAGGAAGACTGAGTTAAGATAAAAGACGCTGGCCTGAAGTAACTTATCCTGATATCTATACATATCTCAACATAATAATAATCATTCTCAACGAAAGAATGATTATATTCTCTTAAACCTTGCGAAATATTAAAAAAAGTGTTAAAATACCTGTTACATACAATTAATACGAGGAATTTTATAAATAGACTTAAATTATTTCACTCAAAATGAAGGTATCGTCCAAAAACACATGCAAACGCGTAGGAACGGCTTCTGTTTTCTGCCAACCGATAATCACGTGATCTATAGCAGACGAAAACTGACGTATCCAGTGACGTTGCGACGTTTCGCCCTTGACGTTTCGCCGACGTTTCGCTTGGCAATCCTTAACAACTTTACAAATGAAACAAAACTTTCACTTTAAATTTAAACTTTTGTTGGTAAAACGAGATTAAATATGATCTTATAAAAGAAAATAGATTGTTTTCTAAATTGGGTTTTCACTTTATGAATCAACCCTGGTCATAATGAAACGTTGTCTTGGCTATCATGCCCCTTGCATATATAAGCTTGGCTAACCTTAACAACTTTACAAATGATCCAAAACTTTCACTTTAAATTTAAACTTTTGTTGGTAAAACGAGATTAAATATGATCTTATAAAAGAAAATAGATTGTTTTCTAAATTGGGTTTTCACTTTATGAATAAACCCTGGTCATAATGAAACATTGTCTTAGCTATCATTCCCCTTGAATATATAAGCTTGGCTATCCTTAACAACTTTACCAATGAACCAAAACTTTCACTTTAAATTTAAACTTTTTTAGGAATCAACCCTGGTCATAATGAAACATCGTCTTGGCTATCATGCCCCTTGAATATATAAGCTTGGCTAGCCTTAACAACTTTACAAATGATCCAAAACTCACTTTAAATTTAAACTTTTGTTGATAAAACGAGATTAAATATGATCATACAAAAGAAAATAGATCGTTTTATAAACTGTGTTTTCACTTTATGAATCAACCCAGGTCATAATGAAACATTGTCTTGGTTATTCCGCCCCTTGAATATATAAGCTTGGCTAGCCTTAACAACTTTACAAATGAATCAAAACTTTCTTTAAATTTAAACCTTTGTCGGAAAAACAAGATTTTTATTATCAGTGCTTTAAAAATATATTTATTTTCAATTTTAATTTATAATAGTTATATTACATCAACATTTGGACAGCAATAATGGCTGCTTCTTTCCCTGCCTATAAGTCAGCAGTAGCTGACTGGGAGGGCCCAAACTAAAGAAGAAAAATGCTGAAACGGCGTGATAGGTCAAATTGAAAATACCCTGCACGTTCCTCTTTCGTCTCTTAAATTCATCAGTTTAAGTAATCTTATGAAATGCAATATTTCAGCTCAAGAAACATGAAAGACGGGCACAAAAGCTTTACTTAAAATGACAGAAACAGACAAAAAATACCATAAGCAGAAAATTAAATTGAACGCCAGCATTGACGACGTCATAAAGCATTCCTAAAAAGTGAGGTTCGAATAATAAGAAGACAGTATTTTCGTTGCATATATACATGAGAGAAAGTTGAAATCCTAATCTAATTCAATTTTTTCCTCTTAAAATTTGGCGAGATAACATTTCCATTTTCTCAAAATGAATACCAAATTTTGGCATCCCTCACTTTGCTCTCTTGTTGAATGTACGGAATTTATGAAAGTGTTCCTTATTCCCATAGACATGATGTGGGAACAGTACACCATACCATGAATTAACTTTTCGATTAGCTATACAACCAGCGTTTGAAATTTGCGTGCTCTCAGTTCTCTGAGAGGAACCATTAAATAATTATTTATCGATGATTGAGACTACACCTCCTTCATTATAATAGTGTCAATATGTACACACACATACACGCATACATACATACATACATACATATATATATATATATATATATATATATATATATATATATATAAATGAATTTTTGTCTGTTTGTCTGTAATTGTATAGAAAACAACAGTTTAGGAGCAACGATCGTGAAATTTGACATACGGGCGTCTTTAATAACAGACGAGGGTTTTAAGAACTTCGAAAATGGAAATTAATTACCATTAATTTTTGATTAATAAAAAACCAACAATTTTTGAAGGGTGCTGCACTAAATGTAAGCTGTTACATTTTGTGGAATCACCCCTCTGAATATGGCGGCCACGTTAGGGATAACTAGCAAACAGCGAGCGAAAAGATAAAATAAGTAAAATCAAAAAGTTTCAAGTCATATATTAAACCAGAATAATAAATGAAAAGGATAATCTTTCAAGTCAGATTTTATACTCTAAAATAGATCAGATCCATCGGCATATTGACACTCTCGACACGCGATGGAAAATTCGAATCAACCACGCTAAGTGTCACGAGATCTGTTTTAATCGCTACAGCAATCCCCCTCGCCTATATCTTTGTGTCTATTGAAGAGCTAAAGAATAAGTTTCTATCCTGCTAACTTATTTCTGACATAAAACTCCTTTTACATGTATATTCACCAACCCACACAAACTTTCGAATAATCTCAGTGCGGATATCTTTCACTTTTCTCTTTATAATACTGTGTCATCGTGGGGCATACGGAAGACCGCGGAACTTCCTGAAATTTTGACCTGGGTTCGAATGCCGGCCATGTAAATTCTGCTAAGACTGTAATTTCAGCTTTTTAATGTAGGCCCTTTTTTATTTCGGCTTTTATTTTATTATCTTTTGATTATTATTTATTTATTTTATTATTTTTTCAGCTTTTTTATGATATGTTATTTACGTATACTGTGTTTAGTTTTTTAACGGATTTTGGTAAACAACCTTTTTTTTCAGTTCCTTCCATCATATACAGTTTTCAAGGCAAAAAGACAATTTGACATTTTTACTTTTCAGCTTTACTTTTCAAAATTCTTTACTTTCCAAAAGACAATATGACATTTTTCCTTTTCAGCTTTTAGTGGTTTATTATAAATGTATATATTTTATGTTTTACTTTTCAGGTTTTTTGCTCCAATGATAAAGGCTAAATCTTTTCTATGTTATTTATACTGTGTTTAGTTTTTAAATGGATTTTGGTTAACAAACATTCGACAATTTGATATTTTTAGTTTTCAGCTTTTAATGGTACAATAACAAACATTCGACAATTTGACACTGTTACTTTTCAGCTTTGCTTTTCAAAATTCTTTACTTTCCAAAAGACAATTTGACATTTTTCCTTTTCAGCTTTTAGTGGTTTATTATAAATGCATATATTTATGTTTTACTTTCAGGGGTTTTTTTGCTCCAATGATGAAAGGCTAAATCTACCTGAATTCTGAGGAATTTATTGTAAATTTATGTTTTTTACTTAGGAGTTTATTATAAACTTATATATTTTTATACTGGGTTTTCCTTTTATTCATGTATATAACATTTCACGTTTTTTCTATGCTATTTATACTGTGTTTAGTTTTAAATTAATTTTGGGTAACAAACATTAGACAATTTGACATTTTTACTTTTCAGATTTTAGTGCTACAATGATGAAAGGCTGAAATTCCTAAATTCTGTGATGTGTATAACATTTTACATGTACTTTTTCTATGTTATTTATACTGTGTTAATTTTTAAATTGATTCTGGTTAACAAACATACTTAAAATCCCGGGCAAAGCCGGGTACTTCAGCTAGTACATATATACATATATACACACACACATACATATATATATATATATATATATAGATATATATATAATGTAAAAATAAAATAAACAAATCAAACTAACAAAGTTAAAAAGCGAGCATATACTACCAAACAAATTAACTTAAAACCTACCCCAGCAATAAAACTTTTCAATAAACGATTGTGCAGTTGCTGCATATCCTTATATTGAAAATGGACAAATATAACTAAAAATAAATAAACCAACATAGCTAGATAATTATAAGAAGAATGCAGACAAAAAACAGAAATCCAGCACTCAGGGCTCCACGCACCAGAGGCAAGATTCTGTAGTAGTGCCGGAACTGAACCAGAAATCGAGATAACCGACTGGTCTCGTCATCAGGGAGCCTAACCTTATCAAATCGGAATATGATGCAGGTATAACCAAAAAACATCCTAAGGCTCCGAGTTCCCCACTGAAACATTTAGTCAAATGAAAATGAAAAGACAGACAACTTACAGTAAGGGCTCAACGCACCATACATACAAGTACACATACAATTCTAATGAAAACCCAAAGATGCATACATACCCTAATTCCGTCGGTGACGGTTATGGCGAAACAGCAGCCAATTTTACCCTAGTAGTTACGTCACTGCAACAAAATCACAGCTCCACACCCCATTGAAGTTTAAATAAATGTAAACAGAAACCCTATCCTAAACGTCTTTAAAAATTCCTGAGCCTAAATGCCATTTTTTAAAACTTTTAAATTGCCGAAATTTTTAGGGAAATTCTTCTTGCAAAGGTTTTCGTCGAAAATGCTACATGCCTCCAAAAAATCTTCAGCGTTGTTACATATGTTTTTTTATTTTGTATAGTTGTGAGTAGAAGATATTATAATAAATTTTATAGTTCAAGTTGCAATGGAAATTGGTAAACGTGATAATCTCAAAGTTAAAATATAATCTTTTATCATAAATACCAATTTTTAATTTGCTATTTTGAATTTTAATTTTTAAATCCAGATAAGTCGCAAAATGATAATTATCATTAGTCCTGTTTAAAGTTAGTTCCTTTGTGTAGATTTGATTAAGAAATTCCAAATCGTTGCAGATAAAACTTATATGGTCATCAATATACCGAAATCCTAAATTATTTATTTTTAGTTATACATATATACAGGGCTAGATTTAAGGCGGAACCTCTCTTTAGGTACCTCTGTTTATCAATAATTTGGAATACCCCCACTCACCCCGGAAGGTTACCATTCCGGCACCTCTATTTCTAGAAATCTAGCACTGCACATACATACATACTTACATACATACATACATACACATTCAAAATCAGAAACTATCTGCAATGAATATATTTCAAAACTATCAAACTCATTTAAGTGCTGTAATTCCAAGAAAAGTCCCTCCATCTCTCCAAAGAGAACCTCATTAGAACTTTATCTTGAATTCATCTTCCTCAGAGGAATCTAACCCTGAAGTTCTTAATCTGTCCTATTAAGATGGGTAGTTTGAGAGGAATTACTGGTTCCACATTGGGTTCCATTTTATTTAAGATCTGGGATAAGTCCCTCGTTATTTCTAAGCTATTCATTCAGCAAAATGATGCATTGCAACTTTATAAATGCTTAATAGCTTTATAAATTGTTAATAGCTTCTTCTTTATTACTTTCTAATTAGAATTATTAGTCTGAACGAATGTAAACTCTAATTTTTGGTCTTGTCATGTGAAAATGAATTATACTTCGAGAAATGTAGTTTTCAGAATAGAAAATGTCTTTCCATTTGCTTTGATTGGGGAATTATCATTGTAAATCTCCGGCAAACGAAAATTTGAGTTACGAACAAATATCTCATAGACAAACACGTGGTAATGCAATAAATGGGAGAGGCCCCACGTGAAAGCGCTAGATGGGGAAGGATGAATTGTGCAAGTTGTTTTGCTATTATACTTTATTTTTAATATGTAACCTTTGATCGTAATTCAACCCGTTTCCTGAAACAGCCTGTTGAACCCGAGTAGAGAAAGTAAGTATTGTGAAGGAGTTAAGTATGAAAACAAAAAGACATGAGTAAATACAATTAAGTTAAAAGCAAACATAACTGAGATTATTTTATTATTTTAAGCGGAGGCACTTGTCGTCAAACATTCGCCTATACTACACCGCAGTTTACTGCCCATTTTACTATGGAGGCACCATATAGGCGAACAGAATTCACCCTCTATGAAGGAACGACACAAACAGAGGCATTTTTCGTGGCACTACGCTGAGATTCGATCCGAGCATCCTCAGCACCAAAAATCAGCGCGCTGTACCACAGGGCCGCCACAAGCCCATAAGTGAAAGTAAAATAGCATGAAACTTATCCGAGATATTCTTCTTTTGCAAAGACAGACATATGTAGCTCAAAACCTAGGTTTGTAGCTGTAAAGGCGGCCCAAGTGAAATGGAAACTTTTTGTTTTTTTCTGTATTGGTTTATTGGTTAGAGCAGTGGTTCCCAACCTTTTTCAGCTGGCGACCCACCTTTCCTTATCGGAATACCTCCACGGTCCATCGGTCCATGGTGGAGTAAAAAACCTTATTTGTATCTAAACCTTAATATATATATATATATATATATATATATATATATATATATATATAACATAAAAACCCCTATATTCAATTCAAATTCTAAATTGCCTTGGGCGTTGTCGCGATTGAGCTATTTTCGCTTCTGATTCCAAGAACAAAGCATGGGCAGCGTCCCCTCAAAAAATGTAATTTCTAGCGCATCTTTACGTAATAATAATACGTCACCTCTGACATCAGAGTCATAGTTTCAGCCAATGGCTACAGACTTGTGATCACATAGCAAGACGCTCAAAAAGTTTATATAAGTTCCAGTATAACTCGGAGAGCAGATTTTTGGGTGTCTGCTCACGGCCAGAAAACATGTAGTTTTCGCTCCTGGCAAATTTGTACGGGCGGGGCCGCGTCCCCGTCCCGGCCAGCGTCGCGCGATGTGTTCGAGTAAATTTAGTTGATGTTCTACGAAACAGTTTCGGAAAATAAAGACTTTGTATGAACCAACTGCCTTTTTCCTGATGTGTTCCGAGGTGTTTATTGGCCTCTCATTTTACCTCGCCACTCGCTACTTCGATTGCATGTTATGGATACAAAATGTTTGAAGATCCCGGCCATTGCTTCGCCCCGCCACAGTTTCCATTTGCCTTAGCTACGACTACAAAACTGATGATTTCAACGGTCATGTTATGTGCCCGGCTACAACCATTACTATTGTTTTTTCATTACATATATATATATATATATTAAGGTTTAGATAAAAAGCACATATATATATATATATATATATATATATGCTTTTTTGAAGATACAGATTGATTATTGATAAACAATTTGTTGATTTATTGATTTGAAAATGGTTGACAAAATATAAGCACTTTTTCTTATCTTTTCTGATGGTTTATTCGATGGTGTCTGATAGTTTAAGTATCGAGTCGCGACCCACCTGTAACCCTTCCACGACCCACCGTTTGGGAACCGCTGGGTTAGAGTATGTGAACATACAGGGGATAATAACTATATATTAACTACATATCCGCTTCACATTCTTGCCTTGTCAGCTCAGCAAGTGTCCCAGAGCGTCACGTGATTTTGGATTACCTTAGAGGAGAATGTCAGTGGTTGACTTCGGAACCAGTCATAAACTGCGTCCCGTAACTCTGCATCGTTAGTGAGCCTGCGTCCCTTGAGATCCTTTTTTCAGTGGGCCGAAGATGTGGTTGTCACAGGGGGAAATGTCTGGGCAATGGGTAGAGGGGGATATTCGAGGACCTCTCAACGGAAGCGCCGCAGCAAATCTTGTCCACGGCAGCAATCGATACCATTGTGACCACCAAGTGTGCTTGGGCAGGTCTTGGCATGTCCTGAGCTCACACGTTGTTCACGAAGTTCACTAAATCATCTGCAGACTCTACACCGTGACAGACACTCATGCCCATACGCATCTTTTATAGGACGGTAAATTTCGCCTTCATTAACAACTGCCATCAAAAATTGAATATCCACTTGCTCGGCCGGTTTGGACGAATCCACGTCCCGACCTTACGTAGTAAACTTGCTTAAGCACGTACAAACATTACACTGACACTATTCGACGATCACAGCTTTGCTTCATGACATACGAACGTAAAAGGTTAGATCTGAGAATTTAACCACTGCCGCTAATGCAAAAGTCTCACTTTCATATGGGCTAACTTTATACTAGTAAGTCTAGCGGTACATATAATTAAGCGGGTTGACAAAATAGAAAATACGTCAGAAATAGCTCGGGCCTTTGACAATCACTCAAGAATTGAAGCAATCGTAAAACACAAAATTTACAAACATTCCAATGTATTTATCCACGGAAAATACGTTGGAGACAAGACAAACTTTCAGGGAAAATATTTCTAAGCTTTGGGTATGGACATGCTACTATCTGTAGGCCGGAATGTCCCCTCCCCCTTGAGGTTCGTGTATGGGAGAGAGTGTTCTAGCACCTCCCAGATGTCATCCCTGGGGATACTCGGTCTAACTTGTGGTGTCACCAGGGTAGAAATCACGCTCTGACCCTTGTGGTGACCAATAGCAAGTGCTAAAATCGGAATCTTCGCCAGGTCCTGAAAGGTGTACGCGCAAGAGAGTTTGAGAGAAAGAAAGACTTGCCAAATATGGACTGTTTCTTAGTAGCCATAAACATTTCCATATCCTAGAGAATTAGTAAACATATTAGCAACATTTCTCTCACGTCAATGTAAATACACATTTCCGCAACTGATTCCGTCATAAAATCGTTCTTCCATTTACAGAAAGATAACCCAACAAATAAAAATATAAATCGTTGTCCCTTATTCCCTAACGGTCTGAAAAAGCAGTTAACTTTTTACGACCATTCTAGATGCGACAGCAGAAATTTTAAACAAATAATATTACACGATCAATAAATTTTTAATACATAACTATTTTTTAAAAAAATAACATGTCGATATAGTATTGTGTCTAATATTAATTCGTAACACTTTATTACCTAAATCGTAAAAATCTAAAATATAACCCGATTGATAGAGGGCAGTAAAAGTTAGTAAACGTATCATGTTTGTATTTCTTTTTAAATCGAATTTCTGGAGTTATAAACTCCAAGGGGACATTTCTGAGTGTTCAGCAATTCTAATTAAACGGCAAGACAAACGGCTACCACAGCGTCAACAAAAAAAGGCAAAATCAATTCGTGTCGCTACATAAAAGGTGCGAAAGAGAAGAAGAAACTGAGATAAAAGCCAGTTTGAAATTCGCTAGTAACCTTTAAGGCTGCCTCGGGAAAAGGAGAGAAAACGATCCAAATATTAAAAGAGTATTTTCGGAATAAATTTAGGGACATAAGTTCACGACAAGTGTTTAAAATTCAAATATTTTTATGAGAAATTTATATATTTTCAATTGTTTCTTTCGAGCTTTAAACTACGGTTTCAGATTATGATGGATTTAGTTGAAAGATTTGTGTTTTTATTCTTTTAGTCAACTTCCCATAGAATGACCACGCTTCCTAGAAATTTTTTTCTTCCCTTTGTTGATCCATAACGATTTCTTTTTCAATTTTTAAAATATGCCTTAAAAATATGTATTGAATATTTTACGGTATTGTAGAAACAACATAGATTATTTCTACAACACTATGTTTTTAAAAATTAAGAAATTTAGAGAGTCGAAAATATATGCATATTCTTTAAGTACTTCCAATTCTTCCAATGCCTCAGACAGGGACCGACCTAAAAACTAAGGTCTTCCGTGTTTGAATCCCTGCTTTTGAATAGGCTACCACTGCAATTTAGACCGAGCACCATCAGGGGCGACATCTGGTGAGTTCGTACCCTCTTCCAATTCACTACCACCACAGGAAAGAACTTTTAGGCCTACAAATTTAATGTGCCCATACCTGGCGTAGACACGAAGGTATTCATTGACGCTTATCGGGAGGAGAATCGATCACCCTCGGTGCCGAAAGTCAATGTGCTAACTACTAGGATGCCTCGGGCCTCTTTTCCTTAACTATTTAACTATTTACATATTCTCATGAAATTCACGCAATTTTTTTTATAAAGTTCTCTCGAACCTCTTCTTCGAATTCTATAACTAGAAACAACACTACAGTCGAACCCCTTTATAACGCACTTCAAGGGACCAAAGGTTTTGTTCGCTTTATCCGGTGGTTCGTTATATTCGAAAGTTGTAGTTAACGTTAAGAAAAATTCTAGAATTCACAAAATGTATAACTCATTAGTTGCAATGTGTATTCAATAATGATGTATTAAAAAATGATAAAATCTATTAAGAATTATCCTTAATGAATTGAATAGACTAAAATCGATTACATTAAACTGACACAATACTAATTTAATTACGTACAATAGGAGAACGGCGGTACCAAAATTATCGTTCGTTATATCCGTGAGTTCGTTATATACCGGGTTCGCTATAATGGGATTCGACTTTATAACCCCAATTTCATCATAATAGTCGTATGATGCCTCGAAAAAATGCTGTTTAAAAATCATCTTCTGCTCTCCACATTCAAAGATATTTTTCAACATCACTGAGTTGGGAAGTGATACATACAAACTATATATAGCGCAGAATTGTTCTTACTTCCTTTATCACTTTACTTTGTGTGTGTGTGTTCATCATAACAAGTTTTCCGGTTATACTCTAAACATTCCTAAGTCCGAAAGTAATGATCCGAAATAAAAAACTAAGATTACTTTCAGATATAAGTACTTTAATATTGGAAAATCATTAGCGCGAACAACATAAACATTAGCCTTTGAAAGATTTCTCCCCTCAAAACAAATTGCAGATACGTATATTGCTTAGGTAGTGCTTGAAAGTAAAATTTCTATGAGTGCAGAAAAATGATTTCAATTTACGTTTCACATTTTTACAATATAAGTATCTGTAAGATGAAACATAATTCGCCCAGTGTCATTTCTCCTCGATTTCGTGCTTATTTCGATAAAAGACTTTGAAATGTCTTTATTTTTATATACATATAAAGAATAATGACGGAGACATTGTAATAAAAACATATCAACATGTATTAGAAATCATAAAATTGGGTTGTTCATTATTTACACATTCTGAGGTGTCAAATGTATATACGTGTAAAGTTACAGTTAATGGTTGAGAATGGAAAGTCATAAATAATGTCGATACGGTTTCCTGTCTTAGTCAAATACCAACATTGCATGTCGAATCGGATTTTTGTATTCTGTCCTTCAAAAAATGACCTTAAAAAAGCTTTCTTTTTCTTCCCGTTTTTGGGTAATGTTAAAGTAAAAGAACTTCTGTTAATAAGGATCAGATATATCAGGGACATCTGATCCTCATTAAAAGAAGTTTAAGTTAAGTTAAGTTAAGTGTTTCCTCATTAAGAGAACTATCTGTTACAGAGAGATAATTAACAGTTTTTTTTTTGACGTAACATATTTTTATAAAGAAAAAGGTGTGAAAATCATGGTTTTAATATTTCTACACGTAAAATAACTGACACAATCAATAAAAAAGGAAAGAAACGTCAAAGTTTACATTTGACTGGGAAAAAGGTAAAAAATGCATACCCAGCAAAGGTACGTTCATCACTTATTATATCTAAAATCACATCTCATGTTTTAAAAGAATACCCAACCCCCGAACAACTATCGCAAAATCTTTAAACATCTCTATAGCAATTATTAAAAAAATGTTCTTTTTCTGTTCGAACGCGGAGGCACTTGTCGCTAGACATTCGCCTGTATGTACACCGATAGATGGCCATTCATATAAGGGGGCACCGTATAGAGGGCTAGCACTTCCCCCTACAATTCGGTCCCGTAATTTAGAACCAAGTCAAGTGACGAGACCGGTACACTTGACCCCGCACCTCCATAAGTAAATTTGAGAACTTGAAGGACATTGCAGCCACGATATATTTTTCGTGCACCAGCCGCCATTAGTGTACACGGCGATGGATTAGTCAGCGACGGGCATCGAACCAGTGACGTTCAGATCACTGGCTCGCTGCCTTTGCCAACTGGGCCACCGAAAGCTAATCAAAACAACAAACAAACAAAAAAACACGATGTTCACCGCCTAGTGCGAAAACATGTCTCTTAGCGTAAGACTATGTGCAGATTGTTGTATGAATATTTTTTGGCAGCTCAAAAATAGAAATATGTAGTTGCAGCTGATGAGGCTTGGATATATTTATGTGATTGCAATACAAAAACGTTGATCTGCCACTGAAAAAGAGGAGAAAAGGCCTAAAATGTTGGTTCAAAGAAAACGAGGAAAGTTTTGCAAAAGGTTTTATGGTCATTGCTGGATTCTCTTATAACGGTAAACTTATAAGGAAATTAAGACAAAAAATGACAAAATTGACTCGAATTATTATCAGAAATATGTTTCAAGAATAATTAGGTGACTGCCTACGTTGAAAATGTCATTTTTTGACTTATTTGATCAATTCCATTTTTTGCAAGAATCGTGTAATTAAATCTTTTCTCTTTTCAAAACTGGTTTGATTTTCATTCTACATCAATTAGAAGCAGAGTTATCGCTATTCGAAAAACATCTTCTGCTACAAAATTGAAGTGACAACAACTTTAAATGCGTTTTTCTCAGAATTATGTTATTTAGCACAAATCTCTAAGGTTATCATGATATCTCACATAATAATGAATATAACTTGATAAAATTTTCAGGAAATGTTTTAGATCCTATTGTTAATGAAATGACGCACAATAATTGGTGTATAATAGATAGTTTTTTGTTTGGGGCTGTTTTTATAAGGAAAGGAATGACGAATCGGGGAAAATTTCCATAACGGAACATAAAATTGCTTGTATTATTTTTAAATTTTAAAATTTCTCTTAGATTGTAGGTCATTTTGAAGATAACCGTCATATGTATCATGTGTGAGAAGGAAATTAAAATAGTAGCATTAGGATTTCGAGCAGAGTGATAAGTGATTTAGCTAAATTTCATTAAAAATTACTTCAAATTGACCAATTTATAAAAAAGTATGTTATTTACAGGCAAGTTTTTGTTCCTTTTTTAAAATTTTACGTGCTATTTTAACATAAAAGACCAAAAAATCCTTTAGAATTTTTTTTCAAAACTGACTCCGAACGTAGGCAGTCACCTTAAGTAGGCGAGGTAATGAAATTACAGCTATACATATTAAAATGTCTTAACTTCAGATGTTCATTATTTTTTGGTATTGCTACTAATAGCCCCTAGCGGAATAAATTATTACCGCGTCCATTGAAGGATATAGGGCGGAGAGATGCGTCTCCTATTTATCACCATTAGAGTCGGAGGCTGATCTTGGGCCTGATGCCTCCACAATTTTCACCGAGCACCCTCAGAGGCTGTAGAGACAGGCGAGTTAGCGTCACAGGCGCGATAACGTCATTTATCGCAAGGTAAGTGATACTACGGAGAACGTTGGAAGTTATTGTAGACTCCGGACGTGTCTGATATGTTCTACGGAACTTTGAGAGTATTTTATTATATTTTCCATGTAAATATTAGTAGTCTGTAAGTAAATTAGTTGCCCTGTGTTCTGTGTTATAATAATCTATACGTTTAAAGAGTTGATTCTCTATTGGATTAAAAAGGCAATCCTCACAGAGGTGATATAAAATGGGATCGTGCACTCCTCCCACCTCTACAAACCCCATTGAGAATCTTTCCGGCCTACAGATTTGATGTGCCGCTACTCGGCATAGACACGGGAGTATTCTTCAGCGCCTATCGATATTCGAAATGAACATCCCTAGTGCAAAACTTCGACGGGCTATCCACTAGGCCCCTCACCAGTTCTTTATTTATAAGAACTGAGGTGCCCATAAATATATGCTTATAGGTGTAGATATGGTTTGGAAACGAAAAAAAACCCCACCTAATATCGTTTTAGCTCTCTGTGTTAATTAAATATCATCAAGTACGTCGAACTGTTATCTATTGTCGTTATAATAAGGGATAAAATCCTTTATCGTCGTTTGATTTTTATCTCTGCTTCTCGGTAATACTATAAAAATGAAAGAGCTTATTGAGTCGAGGATCATATCAAGAAGGGCTATTAACAGACATTTTTGCATGACATAAGCTGTCTGAAGTTGGGATTATTCATAATTCTTACAAATGGGACAGCAAAGTTCTTAATCGCCGAGAAAAGGTATTTGTTCATAATTGGATTCATGAGTTTATACTAAACTATTAAGAAATTTCCAGGCGGAAATTCCAAGCGGCCCACATGGTGTAGTGGTTAGCGTTCTGAGCTACCATGCAGTGGGCTTCAGTTCAAATCCTCATTTAGGCTTGGTCGTTTTCGTGTTGCCCCATCATAGGGAGCAATACTGGCTCACCAATAGGATGCTCCCATAAAAAGTTGCCAGTAAAATAGCGGTGAATAACAAAAGGTGAATGTCTAACGATTAGTGCCTCCGCATTAGACAAATTGAAAAAAAATGTAACTATTCCCCTCTGATGCCCAACGACCGACATTTTGTGGATTGATTTTCTTGAAAACTGCGATGAATTAGAAAAAGAAATTCGGCATTCAGGCTTTAAATTGAATGTGAAATTTAAGAATTTTATTAAGGTATTTCTAACTTTTCTTGTTAAAATATTATTCTTAAGGTCTCTTTTCGCGAAACAGTTACGCGAAAGTAGACTCTATCAATATAACGTTTTTCAATGTTAAAAAATCGTCATTAAAACGGCCTTAATTCGAAAACGAATAAGATAAAAATTTAATTAATATATACAAAATAAGGAACAATAAAAGTAGTTTGACACGGTCAATAACCGTATAAATGTATGTTTAATACTTTTAAAGTAAAATAAAATCAATAGTTACACAGTCACCAAGTATCAGCTTGGATTTATTAGATTAAAGAAAAGGACAATAAAAAATGTACATTAGAAAATTGCAAGCTAAACAGTTTGAAACAAAAATATATCCAAATTTCAAACAACTATTCATTTTTATGTTTTCCGATTCATTTTCTGTGTTGTAGAGTAGTGGCTTCATAAATACAAGAGGGTCTTCATTAGAAATAAAAGAGTCTCTTCCCTTTATTTATGTTTCCAATTTAATTTTCGAAAATTCAAGTTACTTTTCTCAAGGTCAACTCTCAAAACAAATTAATTATAATAGTTATCTAGATGGAAACTGAGCAATTCCATTCAAACGTCCGCCTTTTCAATAGTTTTAATAACTTTTACTGAGACGAGGAAGTGGATGACGTGAGGCCTCTTCTATCTGTTAACCGGGTCAGTTGGTTGATCATCAACGAGATAGCTGACGGTCAGTTTTATTGGAGAAGTCACTGGCGAGAATGTGGAGAGTGTTTGGATAGAAGAGAGACTGAATTCGACATAAATGCATTGCGGAAATAGGGATGCGACATCGATGTCGATGTTTTGATAAAAACATCGATGTCTTAAACATCGATTTATTGAAGCCGATTTTTTTTTAACATCGATGTTTTGTGCTCGATGTTTTACGTTGTCTCGATGTTTTTTTAAATGAAAATGTACCATAATAAAAAAAAGTTAACCACGTAGCATAATTTTCCCACTCAGTAAATGTAAGTCTGAATTCTGAAAAGGACGAATACAAAAGGGGGAACGATTAGAGACAAATGGCAATGAACAACCAATGAATAATAATTATAAGCCCCAATAATTGTTATTTACAGTAAAGAAAAAATGAGCTTGTTCAGTTTTCCCCAATACGTTGGTTTTGCGTCAGTACTTCAAATTGGTGTAAATATATGTAATTTTCTTTTGTATTATTTAATTTGAAAATAAAAGATTTGTTAATAAATTGCAATAATTTCTTCCTCAATTTTCTGGTAAAAGTAATAAAATGTGTAATGGAAATTCTGCGATATGCGCTGACTCTAGCAACCAAGTTTTGGTCATTTGTGTCAGCCCAACCTGAGAGTAAAATTAACCCCCCCCCCCCACTCCATGACTAAAAGAAGTAACATTAATCTGAGGTTACTAAACCAGTTTTAAAAAATGAAAGTTCATAAACATCGATGTTTAAAAACATCGATGGTTTTGGGGCGATGTTTTAATATTGAATATCGATGTTTTGAAACATCGATGTTTTGCTGTCGATGTCGCATCCCTATGCGGAAATACCAAAGGAGTGTTCACGATTTGCTTAGGTGTTAAATTTTATCCCGACACTCAAAATTTCAATGTTGCTTTCGATCATATTTTGAACCTGCGTAAGTAAGGGTTGGCCTGTCATAAAAGAATATTTTAAAACGAAACAATAAGTGAAATAATATCCGTCATAACAAGGTAATAATACTAATGAGATCTAAATTAAAATTTCAAAATAAAATCACCTCCAATCCTGGTTGAAACTTTGAATTAAAAAGTTTATTGAGGAAATTATTATTGATGAAACTTGACGATCCACAGACTTTTTTGCCATTAAACAGGAAACAGCTACTAGGATGCATTGAATACCACCTCAGAGTATCCGAACAGATGATCTGACCATTATACTTTCAAATCATGTATAGAGTATAGCTCACTTCTACCCAGACTTGGGTGTATATAATTTGAAGTGGAACTCTAAATGAATTTGATACAAACATAGTTTATACATGAAACAATGTTTATTGAATTCGTTGCACATATAGAATTTGTAAGGTATACATAAGATTCGATTCACAAGAATCGAACTTTTGAGTGAATAAATTAAAGAAGCTGCTTGAGATATGCTAATTTCGGCATACCCGATTGGTATAAATACCATGCAGCTTTATTAGAAAAGAGAGGTTGTTAAAGTTGATAGATAAGCGAGAGGGAGCTACGAGGTAAGCTGCTCCAGGTGTTAACAGGTACAAGAAGTTTTATTACCCCCCGCCAAAATTTTTCACGAGTTTCAAACCAACAGCGAAACCAGTATCGCGGGCGAAATAATAGAAGCTCACGGCGTTACAATGAAATTAATGCACTTAAAGTAAATAATATGCAAGCACCTTACGTGCACTGGCAAGTTGTTTCTCATGATATGGTTCAACCTGTTGAAACTGTGTTTGTATCAAATTCATTTTGAGTGCCACTTTAAATTATATACACCCAAGTCTGGGTAGAAGTGAGCTATTCTCTATACATGTCATGATCAAATCTAACGATCCTCACAGTTGCCGAAATCAATCATATAATATAAAATATTTTTTGTTGGGTGAAATAAAGACAAAAGCCCATCAGAGTCCAAGGCATTTTCTATTTTTCAATTGTTTGATGTTCTATAGAATTAATAATTTCCTGTTTTTTTCTGGCATAATTTTAACTCAAACTATTTTTGTTCTATCTATCTTCAAAACTATAAACTTACCCCTGTGAACTTTCTTAATCATTTGAATATTAATAATCAAGGAATCGATTGTCTTATACATATATTAAGCTGCTAATTTTAATTATAAATGCTCATTAGTGATTCAAGTTGGCTCAGTGCCTTATAGGTACCTTTAGCTACACTAGGGCTGATTACAACAGCTGATCTGATATTTTAGTAGTGATGGAAAATACCTCTAAACACTTGTCCACCTCTAAGCGGAATTCCTCTTGATTAGCTTGTAAAAACAGTTCTGAGCAATAATGAACATTTACTTGCATTTTACTAGCTTTACTAGGGTTTTTTTCATATAATCAAGTCTAAACAAAAACGTAAATAAGGCAAAATGTAATTAGTTTCGGAACCTGTGG
Source organism: Dolomedes plantarius (assembly GCA_907164885.2). NCBI lineage: Eukaryota > Metazoa > Arthropoda > Arachnida > Araneae > Dolomedidae > Dolomedes > Dolomedes plantarius. The sequence goes on from OU015495.1 coordinate 4,123,156, forward strand.
TTTGCATTTAGTTCTTATTGGTCTTATAGACCTAAAAAGTAATGTACTTGAGGCATCGAAAAAGAAAAGTGTAACAAAACCAATAACAATGCTGAAATTACCTTATCGGAGATCCCTTACGCTTCTATATTCTATCATTCATTATTCATATGGGACGTGCCTCCGCATTAGCAAATAAAAAAAAAATATTCATGCAAGATTCTAAATCAATACATGCATTAAGGAACAACTAGATGAGGAACAAAGCCTTGCTCATTCCATTATGAGTTATTTTTCACCAAGTAGTATTATACAAATGACACAAGCTTGATTCCTTTTCGCTTTGATTCATTTTTATTTTCCTTAGAAAGAAAAAACCACTTAAATCATTTTTCTTTACTATTTTAAGTTGCGATTTAGAAAAATGTATCGATTATAATATAAGGAAGATGAATTGATTTCAAACATTACTAAAACGTCCTTTGGTCTAATTATCATACGAAAATCAATTTTTAACACTTTACTCAGCAAAAAGGAAGAGAGCTTTTTATCTTCTTCTTTTTTCTCGCTTCCTTGCAATTTCCTGACTACATGAGGGCTTATAATACCAAAGAAAATTTTCGACATATATATTTTGTTGACTTTCAGAAATTGCGAAAACTTGCGATGGGGAAATTCTTTTAATGTTTGTTGACATGGATTTAGAGATTATTTTTTCAAATTGTACACCGTAATAGAGAGGGATTGTTTTTTTACATTCTTTCTTTAAAATCCTCTAATTCATTCTTTAATAGTAACTCAAATAATATTTTAAAATTTGAATTTTTCGGGTATAAAATGAGGTATACTGTGTTTAAAACGCATATACTATCCTTTGGTGGACAAAATTTCTGAAATGGATAAGATACCAGAGTGAAAGTTATTTTTTCTCTATAACGAAGTAAAATTAGAGGAGAAAAATTGTTTCAATTCTAGTCGACAATATTGGGAAACTTTTCTCCATAGGTTAACATTGAACTGAGCAAATCCAACGTGGTTACTATCCAGCTGCCATTTGGCATTTGAATTTTTAAAACTATGATTTGGAAAAAGTAAGTAAATGGAAACATAAGTTAAATTTTATCCAAGATTTTTACTAATTTTCATACAACTTCATTAACAGACGGATAAACTTCTTTTGAATGATATATATATATATATATATCAGTTTTGTTGAATAACAAATGGTGGTTAGCAGAAAATACAGAATACTTTTGAAGGTTTATATATTTTACGAAAAAGAAGCAAAACGGAAATATTAGGATTATTTATTTGGCCTGCTTAAAAAAGCTTATATCAAGACTCAGCCTAATAATTTGACCTAAAAGAATAGGAAAGTAATCTTCTGAACTATTAGGGTATGGATTCTATAATGTTAAATCATTCGCTGTTGAGTATTGTTTCAAAGGATATAATTTAGCACAAACGCTAAAAACTATTTCAGAATATTTAACGAAAGGGGATAAACAGGATTATGTTGATTGGTCGTTTTATTTATGTTTGTTAAATAAATTCAAACAGTTACTGGCTATAAGAAATGAAACTTTTGTCGCTCTTTTTCATTTTAAGATTAGTTACATTCCGTAAGCACTTATAAGTTAATCCCATAATTACTTTCAAAGTATACACCAATCGCTAGATTTCAATACTCTGCACCAAATGGCTACAATATGAGTTGACCGATAACCGACAAACATGGGACAAAACTGAATGACCAATCGATTCCCACTGACATTTTAAATGTTTGAGGATGGCAAGAGCAAAAACCAACACTTTTAAATTTATCCTCCATCAACAGTAAAAATCTCCACAAAAAATGCTCGTTAAATTTATATATTTGTTTCGATAAATGGAAAAATCTTTCGTAATCGGTACCACAAAGAAAAAATATTTTAATTTGATAAAGCTTCCACATGTAATTTATTTTAGATACTCTAGATCAGTGCTCCCCAACCTTTCTATCGCCGCGGACCTGTCAACGTTTGATAATTTTATCCCTCACGGCCCGGTGAGGGAGGACGTTGATTATTTATATTTTTGATTGTTTTGGTTTAATATTTGATGTTTTTATACTTTTGATGTATAAATGACGTTACGTTTATTTATTGTTCAATAAAAAACTCGTTTTACTTATTTACTTGTTTCTTTTTTTTCTTTCTTTCAGAAAGAGAATTTATTTTCAATTTTATGACTACAATTTTAATTCATAATCTTGAAATGTTTAATAAACAATAAACTAATTTAAAATAGTTACAAGATTTCTTCTGTTACAAAGGTATAAATTAGCACAAACCCGACAAAGTCGCACAAACCCGAGAGAAATACACCACAGTAAATAAAATAGAAATAATTTAATGTCCCTTGGGCGGCCAGGTACCATTTGATCCCCGGGGATTGGGAACCAGTGCTCTAGATAATGGATTAATATGAATTTTCTTAAATTTCATCTTCCAACACAAAATAAAGGGTTAACAGATTCATTGTTATCAGCAGTTTAATATAAAATGAAGAAATATTAAACTGGAAATCTCATTACCCCAAACACCCTGTCAGATTTCCTTACTTATTTCATCAAGCAATTCCATGATTGTCCGCACATCCAATTTAACAAGCTGAATAAGCGCAATCTATCTTTTAGACTAAGGGGTAAATATAATGGAAATTATATTTCATTTATCCTTCTGAAACTAATTTGAGGTAAAAGATACAACATTTATTTTCAGCTCAACGTGAAGACGTACTAAGTCCTAAAGGGCATTTTGATAGCTTCAAAATACTTCCCCTTTGCTAAAGAAAATAAAATCGGGAATTTTGTATAATATAATGAGCTTTTCGGTGCGAGCTTCAAGCAGCTTTTCCTAGATTATTTTAATTTAAGATTAGGTACATGTATCTGATTTCAGATAGAAAGAGAGGAGCATCCCACAAGAAAAGGCAATAGTAATAATAATTAAGCTTATATTAGATAACTTATATATCAAATATCACTTATTATTCTCATAAAGTTCTGCATCAACAAATGCATTTACATAAAAAAGTGGTCCACAGTTGCTTCAGTTTTCATATTTCTTTCTCAAATATCACAATGAGAAACGCTTGTTTCTTTTCTTTGCTTTTTCCCCCCGAGTCTAAAGTTAACAGCTCTGTTAGAAACATTTCTTCATCGTCTTTTCCCCGAATAAAATATGTATTTCAGAAGTTTTTATTTGTGAGGACTAATTTATTCTTGATATGAACTTCTTTTCAGAAAAGGGGGGCATTCTCAAAACTACAAACGGGAAAGTGCTACAAATGGTCATGCATGCGACTTGAAAAGTCGAGCTATCCTTGGTAAATAAAAAAGTTTCTCCAAATGGTAGATACAAAACGCAGACTTCTATCGCGTACACCTTTCATTGTCAATGACGACGAGAAAGTGGATCGTTGAGGCTAACGATCCGCTAATTTTTTTCGATCGTCAGATGACAGACTGTCGGGTGAATCTATAAGGTTTCACTATTTCTCGTGTAAAAATCTAAGATTCCCGGTTCGGCAGAAAAACTTGCTTTAAGTATGATAAGTTTCTCTTAACAGTCTCATCAGTTTTGATTGAGTTTCATATGACTCATCAATGAATAGTCAAACTTTCGAAATTTAAACCCATAATATTGAGTTTCAATACAATTTTGATAGCTTTCAGTGGTTTTATAAACTAATCTAGTATACAAACCACGCGCTGTAAGGCACTTGCAATAAAGATATTTCAAACTTCAAAGAAGTAAAGAACTCTATCCTTCCTCAGCCTCGCTGAACAAAATGATGCATTCGTTACACTGATTATAGCGTGCATTCTTATGCTTTGGTTATGAAATAATTCTCGTAGCTAAGTGGTCAGCACCTAACATCCGTTTCTGATCATGTACGCATTCTTTCATTTTATTTATTGTAAAACATGTCATGCTAGCCGAAAATGGCATGAGTAAGTATCTAGTAAAGAATTAAACCTACAGTTACGGTTGAAAATAATGACATTTAATTAAACCGACCCGACCGTTAGGTATGCTGCTTGAAAAAACCTGTAGACTAGCCGCTGCGTGCAAGCGTGTGCACACAGCGGGTGGTTCGCCTGTTCGATGATAATTTAAGACTTAGGGGCCGTGTCAAGCAGTACATACTGCCGACTTCCCTCCCCTATAGTTGAAAATAATCATCTAACCACCTCGGCCCCCTCCGCCAGTGCGTATCGGCCATGATTAACCTGATGACCATAAGCTGCGTAGCAATTCCTGCAAACTCAGCCGAAGGTTGATTTTCCCTATTCCGTGATGTTTCATATGGGCCTGGGCGCCGGACGTACAGTACAGATCTGTTGACCAATTTGGGCAACCCGGGGCCCCACTGTTGAAAATAAAACAACTTGAGTGTCATGACATCACAGTGATAATTCTGTTTATTTCTCCTTTTTGCCTTTTAAAAGTATTTCAGCTATTATTCGCAAAGGATTTCTTCTCATACTCTTTCACGTACATCTGTTGCTTGTAAAGACCTCTTGAAACTGATCAAATATTTATTGCGTGCAATTATATATGTCCCCAAGTGAAGTGAAATGATAGGTAAAAACGCAGCTACCTCTAGCTATTTATTATCAATAGGTAGACTTTCATCATCATGCCACAGGCAAAGAAATCTATACACACTTCCGTATCCACAAATAAAAAAAGGTAGTATCATTTCACGCTATCTATTGTTTATTTTAGTACCATTCTGGCTAATAGATGGTAGTTTTACATTTGTCCCCAAAACGCAGCTATAGAACATAATCTAAATTTTATTTTCGTTTGAAAACAAATTTTGCAGCTGTAGATTCTATTTATTCCTTTCAACCCTTTTGAAGTCAGCAGTCGTATTTCTTCATCCAATCTCGAAAGGAATATACCTCGAGGGTTTCTCTTTCTATGGGAGAATTTGTTTTTCTTTGCGGTTTATTTTGGAGGATTGATGACTCGCGATATATTTAGACAGAACCCTTAGTGATAAAATTCATTTCTGTCGTAATCAGATGTTATCGAAATGGAAAAGGAAGATCATAGCTTACGGTAGTTAAAATCGAAATAACTAAATCACATAATTCCCTGCAATTTCGTCGATGCGCGGTTAACAGGAATAAGCCGATAATAAAACTGCCTCATTACTGCTAATATCATCAGTCAGATTGTATTCCATAGATACCATCAAATCACTGAGTATCAGAAGTTAAATTTGAAGTTATTCCCTCAGATCCCCAATACAGAAAACATTTCGAGTATCAGATATTCATAAAACTTTTTATTGTTTTCCTGCTCTAAACAGATATGAAATTTATACTAAAACAAACACGACATAAAAATTAAAATGACTTGGGAGCAAAAGATAAAACCTTTCGGAATCATACTGTGCTATCTCAGTTATATTTTATCAGCGAAAAAAAGGATTCTTCTTTTTAATGAAAGTAAAACTTTCATTTGCAGATCCTCGCTACACATAAAAAATTACCAATTAAATACTGAGCATCTCTGTACACAAAAAAAAATATTGCTTTTTCATCCGAATCATTTTTTCTTCAGATTAAAAAAAAACTTTTAATAAGAAAATCTCAAATGTAATTCTCAGACTTTGTATTGTAATTTTAATCAATTTTTCAACATATTTTTGGTGGAAAAAATTTGATGTGTGAAAAGATTAATAGGGATAAATTGGAATTTCAAATGCCAGTTACTGCGTGCAACTAATCAATCATGTTCCTTGGTTATGGAGTTACTAAATTAATTGTTATTTTAAAGCAGTCGTTCGTGTGAGATTCAAATTAGCAGTTTTTAAGTTTCGGCCAATTTAGCGGAAGCAAAGCGTCTAATTTTGTTTCAGCGTTTTTATCGAAGAAATTGCCTAAAAGGGATTAAAACATGAATGACTCTATTAATCATTTCAGATATTTGCTATTATATCCGTCAAATTCAGACGCATGGTCAGTTTATTTTAAATTTCATCCCTGCCCTCTTTGAGCTTTCTAACTTTTTATGCTCTGTCAAATTTGTATTCTGTTACAGTGTATTATCTGCGAATCCGTTGCTATATATATATATACAGTTACCACTGCTTATAGTGATCAGTGGTCATAAGAATCAACCGTTTATAAGAATCAATATCGCAAAAACAAAAGAAAATGTATTATTTCCATGTTAAAATTTTCGCTTCAAAGAATCAATCCACCGGTTTTAAGAATCAGTTTACACTCTTCGCTTTCCTTTCATTTTTCAAAAAAAGCCACTTAAACTCTGAAAAGGCACGAATTTCTTTATTTTTTCTTTTTTTTTTAAGGAAGATTTATAAGATGGGAAGGGATATAGTCGTAAAATTCATCCCTTTCTTTATTAGACATAACATAATGGTTTCCCCTTAAACGCTTTAGCACAATACTGTCTATTAGCTTGACCCAGGGGCATCTTTACCCGTCTGGGTCCGATTTTACTTTTCTCCACTGACAAGCAAAAATAGGGACTCTTTTTTTTCCACCTCCTGCATCCTGGTTGCGGCTTCCTGGACCCTGAAACACATAAATCTTCGGCGAAGTGTCCACTCACTTAGGCAAACGTGACATTCGAAGTATTCAGCACGTTATCAAACCGTGAAACATAAGCTAGAAGGTGAGTCTTCGTCTGAGACTATTAGTATTGAAAGTGGTATAAACAGCCTCCTGAAAACTTCATAACGTCAAACTACCATAGAAAACTTTTCTTCCTCCCTTCTTGTAGTTGAAATGTTAAAACTGTTAAGCAGGTATGTGGTAACAAATATTAGATTTTTTTTCTTCTCTTACTATAATCATGTGTATCTACTTATAGGTCTGAAATTAAGTTGCATTTTTAAAATTATAAAAAATAATTTTAATAAAAGATAATTAACGTAAATTAAAGAGTATTTTATGGTAAATTATCTAATACATGTAAATATATAGGTGTGTGTGTGCCTGTCCAAAAACCTAAATTTCGGCTATAAGAATCAACCGCTTATAAGAATCAAAAACAGTAATAACAAACGTGATTCTTATAAGCGGAAACCACTGTATATATATATATATATATATATATAATAAATACGACGATCAATGTATACAATTGATGTAAAAAAAATATATATATATTTATTAAAAAATAGTAAGGGATATTTTTATAGACAAAATAATGTAGAATAAAATATTCAAAATAAATGTAATAGGACATACTAAAGAATATAGTGCAGTTAATATTGTACAGTTTGAGGAACATATCTTTTACTGTATTTTAATATTTTTTTGTATAATTTCCAATCGTCTGCCTCATTAGCAAGAAAAAACTATAATTTTTTTGTCTATTTAGTTGTTATGCACGTGACGATAAATTTATTTAAAGTACCAGAAAAAGAAATCACGTGATCAGCGTTTAATAATTTAAATTCTAAAAATTAATCTTTAAAAATTCACCAAAATTCAGAAAGTGGAGGTAAATATTCGAAAGTGGTTTTATTTGAAAAGAATTTTTATGATCTTTCTGGTGATATACATTTTATAACCCTCAAATTATTATTTTAAATGCAAACTTAAAAAAATCTACTAAAACAGCTTAAAAATTTAGTTTTAAAAAATCTAAGAATTTTTGAAAAATCTTTCTTAGTGCACCCCTACACTATAAGAAGAATCGCCATGCAAAATTTCAGCCCTTTAGGTCCAGGGGTTTGGTCTGTGCGTTGTATGTCAGTCAGTCAGTTAGTCAGTGAGGCAGTCAGTTACGGAACTGTTTTATATATATAGATATATATGTACAGTGTGTGTAATAACTATGTTTCATTTTCCTTACCTTCAACCGAACGCAGCGTCTCATTCACCTAGCGATCAAAACACAAAATCTCAATAAATATTAATATAGATATTAAATTAAGCCAAAATACTAAGTACGTTAAGACTGAGAGATAAAACAATTTCTTTTAGAGGCAATGAAATTTTCTCGAACATATAAAGTAGAGCGTAATCCATTAGTTTACAGTAGAAAAAAATACAGTAGACACGCCATAAATCTTGCATGAAAATGGCGGGAAAAATTCTGTTTCTTTTTGAGAAAATCCTGATTGATTTGGACTGACGCGTAACCCGCTGGGTGCGCGTAGCACAGGTTGAGAACCGCTGGCTCAGGGAGATGAAGTAAGTTGCAAAAATATATATATCTCCAGCGTACTAGGGTAGCCTTTGACCCAGAATTCGTCCTTATTATGGGCTCCCAAGCAAGGCAAAACCAATTAATACATTGGAGGGAAAGGAATGCTTAATGCGGAATTTCTCCGAATTCTTCTTGCTCGAGATACTAAAGCAAGTGTAATGGGATTCCATGCCCTGGAGTAGTTTTGATAGACTTTCTAGACAACGAACGAAGATGCTATGAAAGTATTTTAAAGATATTGAAAATTTCAATGACGGAGGGGGGGGGGGAGAAAAGGCCTGGAAAGTGTTACAGATGATTTTTTCTCCCATCTCTGCAATGCGACAGCTCATCCTTCGATATCTTACGGGAATTTGAATCTTCATTAATACTATATTTGTAATCTTGTCGCGTCACACTTGTTTATGCAAAATATTCGTAGAACCTTTCAATCCCTCGAGGACGACAATTCTGAGAATGATTTAATGGGCTAACATGCTGATAAAGCCATAATTCTAATTCCAGGAGGGAAAAAAGGAAAATCGTGTATTTAATGGCATTTAGTAAAATAGGTTATGAATTATATTCATAAATAATAATTAATTCGGATTCTCGAATTATGAATTTAATGGAAGGGTTGACACATTTAATTAAACAATTTTACAATAAACCTAAGGGCGCGGTGGCCCAGTTGGCAAGAGCAGCGGGCCATTGATCTGAACGACCCTGGTTCGATGCTCGTCGCTGCAAATCCACCGCCGTGTTCACTAATGGTGGCCGGGGCACGTAATATAGGTCGTGGGTGCAATGTCCTCCAAGTTCTCAAATTTACCTCTGGAGGTGCGGGGTCAAGTGTCCGGGTCTTGTCACTTGACTCGGTTCAAAATTATGGGACCGGTATTTACCGAAGTCGGACTCCTTTAAATAAAGAACAACACGACCCCCAATGGAAAATTTTTGGTAGAAACACAATTTTTTAAAAATTGAGAAAATGTTTACAAAGAAAAGATAGATAAAAAAGGAAACTACATTTTGGGTATATATATATATCTGTGGCTTGGTTCTAAAAGGGACAATGTCAAAATTGTTAGTTTCGAGAAAGTGGCATTCAAAGATATTGAACATTTTGATGAATGTTATATCTTTCTTATACAACGCGTCACATTATTATTTTTTACTTGTTCATTGTTAGTGTAAAAAACATTGTATTCCTCACATAAAAAATTTTAATCTGTTACTATCTATATATATAAAACAGTTCCGTAACTGACTGACTGACTGATAACGCAAAGACCAAACCGCTGGACCTAAAGGGCTGAAATTTTGCATGGCAATTTTTCTTATGGTAAACGGGTGCACTAAGAAAGATTTTTGAAAAATCCATCTTAGATTTTTTTTTAATTAAATTTTTAAGCTGTTTTTGTAACATTCTTTGCATTTAAAATGATAATCTGAGGGTTATAAAATTTATATCACGAGAAAGATCACAAAAATTCCTTTAAAATGAAATCTTTTTCATATCTGCACCTCCATTTTCTGATTTTTGGTGAATTTCTAAAGATTAATTTTTCGAATTTAATTTATTAAATGCTGATCACGTGATTTCTTTTTCTGGTACTTTAAATTAGTTTATCGTCCCGTGCATAACAACGTAATAGACAAAAAACATTTTCTTGCTAATGTGACAAACGATTGGACATTATCCAAAAAAACATTAAAATACAGTAAAAGATATGTTCCTCAAACTATACTATACTAACTGTACTATATTCTTTACTATGTTTTATTAGATTTAATTTGAATATTTTCTTCTACATTATTTTGTCTATAAAAATATCCTTTACGATTTTTTTATAATTTTTTTAACACCAATTCTATACATTGATCGTTGTATTTAATTTGAATCTATTCCGTAGCGAAGTACGGGTATTCAGCTAGTTTTATATAAAGCATATGCCTTTGGCCCTTTTTGGATCTAAAGTTACTGCATCTAAAATGACATTCACTAATATTATAAAGGAAATATAATCTCTTTCTGTTTGTCATTTGACAATAATGCCTGTTTAGAATTAAACATTTACTAAAATGGAAACTTTTGGTATAAATAGCTGAAAATCTGAAAACAATTGACATTGGCGTTTTTTAGAACCAAGCAACCGATTTATTTTACATGATAACAATAAAAAATGTCTCGCTTACCATCTCTCTGCACTTGTTTTTCGTAAAACTGTTTGACACATTATTTAATAATCATATAATTTTTTTAACGTATAAAAAATATAAATAAAAATATTAAAAATATGTAATTATAGAAAAATTTAAAGTATTTTTTTTAAATTAAATGATTTAATCTATATATATGAGGCGGTAAAAGGCAAAGTGGTGTAAGTCACATTTTCAACTTTTTTCATTTGAGGGCAAAAATGGAATCTCCATGTTCAATTTATAGTGGAACTGCAAATAATTGTTATTTTCAATATTATAATAATTATTATGAATTATAATTTGATCAATTTATAGTGGAATTTTTTGTAGTTTTTGCATTGACATACTTGAATTGAGAAAAGCACGAAAGGATTGAAATTCTCCAGTAAAACTTTACACTGCAGTAAAACTCTTTTGACTTACACCACTTGACTTACTGACTTACACCACTTTGCCTTTCACCGCCTCATATATAAAACAGTTCTGTAACTGACTGACTCAGTGACTGACATACAACGCACAGACCAAATCACTGGAATTTTGCATGGCGATTTTTCCTATAGTGTAGGGGTGCACTAAGAAAGATTTTTGAAAAATCCTTCTTAGATTTTTTTAAATTAAACTTTTAAGCTATTTTAGTAACTTCTTTTAATGTTGCATTTAAAATAATAATCTGAGGGTTATAAAATTTATATCACGAGAAAGATCATAAAAATTCCTTTAACATGAAATCTTTTTCGAATCTTTACCTCCATTTCCTGATTTTTGGTGAATTTTAAAGATTCATTTTTAGAATTTAATTTATCAAATGCTGATCACGGGATTTCTTTTTCTGGTACTTTAAAAAAAATTATCGTCACGTGCACAGGGCCTGACTTAGCCCAATTGGTGCCCGGGGCAAAAACATCTTTGGGGGCCCCCCTCTGCTTCACTACTTCAGTAATGAAGAACCGAACTTTATGGAGGTATTTAAATTTTTCACCTCATTATAGATATATAACAAGAAAACTGACTAGAACCTAAAATAGCTATAAAGTCCCACCAAAGTTATTCTGAAATTAATTAATCAAAAGAATATTTGACATTTGTGAGAATTTTGAGAGAATACAACTTATAATTGATTAATGTGATTTCTCAGTGTTGCGAAAATCCAACAGAATCCACTGAACACGATGCAACTGAATTTTTAGAAGTTGCAGTTAAGATGACCTAGTGAACAATCATATCGCTGCAGTTTGTGAACTTTTCCCAAGTTTCCGAAATGCAGTTTTCTGATTGTTAACTTTGTCATCTAGCTGTGAAAAATTCATATCCTTCCTGACATTAGGCCGGAATTCAGCTAAATTTCGCCCTAGAAAGCCATGGATTTACGAAATATAGATATTTTGTGTTCATACGATAGATTAATGAAGAAGCCAACATAAAACTGACAAATTTTACACTGTACTGATATTTTGTTTAAAAAAAGTTCATTAAAGAAGCAAACGTAAAATAAACTTTCTATTTGATTTGGGGGCCCCGCTGAAGTGGGGGCCCGGGGCAATTGCCCCGTATGCCCCTGCCTTAGTCAGGCTCTGCACGTGCATAACAACGTAATAGACAAAAAAAATATTTTTTTTCTTGCTAATGCGGCAGACGATTGGACATTATCCAAAGAAATATTAAAGTACAGTAAAAGATATATTCTTCGAACTGTGCTATATTAACTGTACTATATTCTTTAGTATGTCCTATTAGATTTAATTTGAATATTTTCTTCTACATTATTTTGTCTATAAAAATATCCCTCATGATTTTTTTATAAATATATATTATTTTAAACTCAATTGCATACATTGATCGTCGTATTTGTTATATATATATATATATATATATATATATATATATATATATATATATATATATATATATATATATATATATATATTGTGTCAATTTCCCCCTTTCTCTAGGCGAGCAGAAATATCATTAAAATCGTCGCGAAATATCTTTAAAATCGTCTTCAGGGCGCGCTTTTAGAATAAAAGGGCCGCCAGTCTGGCGCCGTACCTGGACGTTACACGACAATGAGAGGAACGCCCTTGACACAAGACCCTAATGAGCTAACCGAGCGATGAAGATAAAATGATCATCATCGTTTTTGCACACGGCTAGGCAGTTCAGCCTATCCGGATCGAGCTGGAGAGACGAGGCTGTAAAATAATCCCGCCAGGGATCAAACTTTTAAATAAGCCGACGAGAGCTCGAAAGCCAGATTTGAGATATTGAGAGATGAGAAGCTGGAGTTTAGGAGTGATAGCTGATCTCCTAGCTCCACTCAATGTGAGTGACTTTGCTATTTTTTGAGGCTCAGCCCTCTGCGTGAAGAAGACCGTTTCTCATCGAGAAAGGTCGGGGAAAACGATCGAAACTTGATCTCCCCAGTCTTGTTATTTCTGAGAAGCTGTAGCTTCCAGTGGAAGAGTGTGTGTCGAGCCGACTAAAACTCTGTGTTAATCCACGTTTCATCTGAGGAGAGACAATTTCGTCTGATCTACATCGTTTCGCCAAAGGACTGAATTCGACGGCTATTTCTTCCGTGACCTGACTGGCAGTTCATCTCTCTACAGCGTCAGTGTGTCCCTTCCTCGAGAGGTTGTTCCAGAAATTCCTCGAACTACTCCGACTTCTACGTACTTCCCTGTGTACTATATAAAATAAGATCGCGGCTTAACAGTGTGATTGTTAAATAAAAGTGTAATTCATTAATCTTAAAAGTCTCGATTTTAGTTAAGCTGTCTGCCTTACACGTAACCTGTGACGCTACCTAAAGTGTTTGCTTTTGACACTAATCGCAAGAATATGTTACAATATTGGTATTAATTGCATATATTGACCGTTGTATTTCATTTGAATGTACTCCGTAGCGAAGTGCGGGTTTTCAGCTAGTATGACATAAATTTAATTCAAACTATCCATGACCCCTCCAATTTTTCTGATGACCCACAGTTTCCGCACCCCTTCTCTAATTCATTATGAAAGACCGTCGACATTAAAAAATTTAAAAGTACTTTATAAGTACAAAGAAATCATTAATTGATTACTTTCTGAATCTTTAATAAGGAATCTTTAACCACAGATTTTATATGGAAGTAACTAGGTTGAAATTTGATAAAAAGTTCTTCCAAAAAGTTTCCTCTTTCAAAACTGTAAAATTAAAGTTCTTCGTAGTAGTTCTTCTATCGAACATTTCCTCCTCTTTATCAGACGCGGCTCACGTATTAGGTGAGTGAGTGGCAGCAAATTACCGGTCAGATCTTCCGTTCGTTCGCCTTCCCTCGCCCTCAAAATTCAATCATCAGTGAAACTTGGGGCTTTATCGTTTCAGCGAAGAGAAACAAAATTTTTGTTGTAAGAGTTTTTGTGTTGAAAGTTTTTTTTATAAATACATTTATTTATGTATAATAAATAGGTTTTCGACGAGAGATAAAAATTACAAGATAAAAAGACTTTTGATATACCATGTTTTTAAATTTTCTGTTGAATCATATAAACTTGACAATTCTATGTATTAATAAATACTTTTTAAAAAAAATTTTGATGAATTTTCCCATCGACTTGAAAGAGAATTAAGTTAATTGGAAGTTAACTTGCATTTGACTAGTTCCCTTTCCGATCAATAGATGGCTGCACAGTCTGCAAAACAAAATTAACTGAAAATAACTGAAAATTAATTTAATTCTGCTTAAAGATGGCTAAAAGTATTTAAAAAATGCATTGTCATCGTGTTCTGAGCTATTTTAAAAGTTTCAAATGTCTAGCTAGTCGGGAAGTTAGTTAAAAATCAATTGCAAGATTTGTACTAGACAAACACACACACAAGCAAACACACAAGAAAGCAAGTTAATAAAAACATGGTGAAAAATACAAGAAAACACAAAAATAGAAGTTTTCGTTATGCAATTGAATTTGATCTTTAAATTAAGACACCAACATGTTCTCAAAAATGACTTTGAATGTCATATTTCGAGGGTCACACTGAAGATACGGCTAAATGGTCGATAAGTTAAACTTATCAACTTTTAGGAGTGTTAGGGTGCAGTAGCCCAGTTGGCAAGGGCAGTGGGATAGTGATCTGAAAGTCACTGGTTCTATACTCGTCGCTGACAAATCCACTGCCGTGTACACTAATGGCGACTGGTGCACGTAAAATCTGTCGTGGCTGCAGTGTCCTCCAAGTTCTCAAAATTACCTCTGGAGGTGCGAGGTCGAGTGCTCCGGTCTCGACCTCGCACTTGACTCGGTTCGAAATTACGGGACCGGTCACTTAGTCAAGTCGGACTCCGACCCTTGTGTTGCCAGTGAAAACAGGAGCCGCACTTTCATCACCCATAGCCTTCGGGACTTGATCTGGTGTTGCTGTCGGTCAAGTGGCATAAGCAACAACAACAGGAGTGGTCAAAGTAGTTCCCTCCAAGATCAATGCCCTTTTGTAGGCGAATTTTCTAAATATTAAATTCCTCAAGCCATCCATTTAAGGTAAATGCACCTATAATGGGCCATGTCCCTATAATGGGCCGCCCTTTAGAAATGTCGATCGTTACCTAAGGCCGATCGTTACCTAAGGTCTATCGTTACCGAAGGCAGTAGAAGGGCTACTTAAGTAGCCAATGACCCTCACCCGTTTTACTGCCTTAGGTAACGATAGACCATTAATTTCTCGACGTTTCTAAAGGGCGGCCCATTATAGGGACATGGCCCATTATAGGCGCATTTACCTTATTGGAATAGATTAAAAATATGCTTTTATAGCCCCATCATTATCATCCTCAGAATGAAAAGGATGCCCACGCAATTTTTTTTTTTGATTAAGGGGACAAGGGACCTGCCCCCCTTGATTTTTTGAATTTTAAATTTTTAACTCTATATACATCATGAGAATAATTAATATTGTTTCCTACTACATTGAAGGCGCTTAGAATTCAAACTAAGGATTTTTTTGACAGAATAATGCCTGTTTCTCAAATTTTTTTTCAAAAATACTAGCATTTTTCAAAATGCTCCATGCACATTTCATATAATTTAAAAACCTTATTTTTTTAAATATATGTTTACTATATATATGTGATAATATTACTAACAACCTATAATCGCCCACTCTGAACTTTATCTCTGTTCTAGTAACCCCTTTTTCTACTCTTTGGCGAAAACGCCTCGCCTTTCCACACACAACTTCCTCCGCCAATTCTGGCAACCTCTCTGAGCTAATTGTATTTTAGCGCTCTTACGATAGACGCTGGATTGGCTCGAACTGATTAAGATGTGTTAATCTTTACGTCAAATAAACTTCAATTATTCGATATGATTTGGAATCTTTTTGTTACGGCCTCGATTGCAGTAATTTCACGAGATGTCCATTCCGGACATCTCATATATATAAACATAATTCTGCATTGATTTTTTTGGGGGGGGTTATGAATCTGAAGCCATAAATATATTTCTGTTAATCTGCTTGTTTATTTTTTTATTTTTTTGCATAATTTTACTTTATTTCCTGGTCTATAAATTTGAAAAAAATTGCAGATTCAAACGACTATGCACTATTTATTTTTCTGACAAACACTTCCATCAACAATCCTGAAAAATTTGGAAGGAATCGGAAGAAAATTATTGCGCATGGAGCAGTTTGAAAAATTCTAGCATTTTTGAAGAATTTTTTGAAAAATAGGTATTTTTCTCAAATAAAATATTTATTGTGTCTTTCATGTAGTATAAAATAAAATTAATTATTATCATACTGTATGTAGAATAAAACATTGAGAATTTTTAAAAAAACAACGTTGAAGGTCCCTTGTCCCCCTAAAAAGTAAAGTCACCCCAGTGTTACCAACCTCTACGAAGCGCCTCCTCCTAGCGTCATCTCGAAATCCCCCTGTTTCCCCCTAACAGCAACTTGAGATCCCCCTAGACCTTCCTAAAAGAAATTCTGGTTCCAAATAGGCATCCTGTTTGAGAGATAAATTGAAATAAATAGAAAATATACACTTACATAATGAAATGGAGGTTTATTTACATTTGACATATGTATGGAACTTATAATCCAATATAAAAAAAAACCCGTTTCGATTGTACAAAATATTAAAAAATGTTCTGCCCACAAAATGCCCTAAAAAATTGTGGCCCTTAAAAACACCCCTTTCCATCTAATTTACCACCAAATTTAGGGGGAAAAACACCTTGTTGGCAACACTGAGTCACCCATAGCAAGATCAGGAAAATAAGGTGGATGTTCTATCACTTTGATGTTTTTGTTCAAGAAATACGGCTGCAATCCTCTTCATTTCCATTTGTTAATTGTAAACGTTGATGGCAGTCTTCTACATTTATCCCCTTTTTAAAATCATAGATAAATCACAATAATGCTCTCGCGTCACCTCCATTTTCTCTTCTTTCAAAATTTATTCTACTCTAGCTAAATTGCGAATTGTTGCCACAAATTATCGTGGTTGGACATAAAAGAGTTCAAATTTAAATATCCGAGCAGTATTTTTTTTTTTTCGCATATCATCTACCCCAGTCTAAAAAATTTCAGTTTTACCCTCGTATTATAATATTTAATGAATATTTTCAGTGTCGTTTATTATCATTGCCCTATTCAATTTTTAAATGTTTCCGAAATATATTCAAAGTTATATCCCGATAGAAAATAAATTATAATTTTGGAAAAGAAAGTTAGTAAAGTGGTGCTCCGAAAAATATCAGATTATATTTTTCAAAGCAGTTGCAGAATCTAACGAATATTTTTCTAAGGTAAGACGTTTTATATTTTACAGCGTTTGCAATGTTTTACGAGCATTTTATTATATAACCTTGCAGAAAGATGCGATTTTTGTAAACATAAAATATGTACAGATTTTGAAAGTTCCCAATTTTTATATCTATTTAACCATTAAAGCGCTGAAAAAAATATGTTATACAAATAGGAATATCCTTTGAGATCCATAGCTTCTTTAAAGGTAGTTGTGTTTGATATGACATATCAAAAAAGGTAATCTGGTTTATGCGAGTAAAAAACGTAAGGCAAAACTTACCCAAGGAAATGATGATTAAAAAATCAGTATGGTTTTATGGTTTTTGAATATGTGATTCCCTTAATAAGATTTAAACTATAAAATTCCCTCTAAGTGAAATTTAAGACTACCCAAATTATTTAAATTTTCAGCCATTCGCAGTTTTTTTAATACTGATGTTCAAGAGTATAAAACACTTATTTTTTTCAAATGGGAAATGTATTAATTCTCCATATTAACTGTAATCGAGGATGGTTTGCCATGTATGTTTATATATATATATATATATATATATATATATATATATATATATATATACTGAAGAGCCAAAACATGGGTACAGGCGTGCGTATGCAAATAATGGAGGTATGCAACCGATCAGCGTAACGCGATGCGGTTGGCATCGCCTATATATGACAACAGGTGTCTTGCGAAGCTGTTAGATCTGTTCCTGCTGCTACAATGGCAAGTTATCACGATTTATGTGACTTTGAACGTGGTGTTATAGTCGGCGCACGAGAGATGGGACATAGCATCTCTGAGGTAGCGATGCAATTTAGATTTTCGCGCACGACCATTTCACGAGTGTACTGCAGATATGAGGTATACGGTATTACATCAATTCTCCGAAAGCGGTGCGGCCGTAAAAAGGACCTTGAAAGATCTGGACCGTCGGCGACTGATGAGAATCCTTAAACGAGATAGAAGTGTAATACTTCCTCAAATTGCTGCGGATTTCAATGCTGGGGCATCAACAAGTGCAGGCTTGTGAATTGTTCAACGGACCGTCATTGATATGGGCTTTAGGAGCTTCTGGCCCATTTGTGTACCGTTAATGACTGCACGGCACAAAGCTTTCCGCCTTGCCTGGGCCCGCCAAGACCTCCGTTCAAGTGCTGATGACTGGAAACAAGCTGTTCCGCGCTTTCCAATTGTATCTGGCGGATGGACGTGAACGGGTATGGAGATGATCTCATGAATCCATGGACCATACATGTCAACCGGGAACTGTTCAAGCTGGTGGAGGCTCTGTGGTGGTATGGGGCGTGTGCAGTTGGCGTGATATGGGACCCCTGATACGTCTAGAGACGACTCTGACATTTGACGGGTACATAAGCATCCTGTCCGATCATCTACACCCATTCATGTTCATTGTGCATTCCGATGGACTTCGAAAATTCCAGCAGGACAATGCCCCCCCCCCCGTCGAGAGTTACTACCGAGTGGATCTAGGATCACTCTACTGACTTTAGACACTTCCACTGTCCACCTAAATTCCCAGACATTAACATTATTGGAAAAATCTGGGATGCTTTGCAATATGTTGTTCAGAAGAGACCTCCACGCCGTCGCACTCCTATGGGTTTGCGGACTGGCCTGCACGATTCATGGTGGGAATTGCCCCCAGGTTACCTTCAGACATTAGTCGAGTCCATGCAATGTCGTGTTCCACCACTTCGGCATGCTCGTAGGGGCCCTACACGATGTTAGGCAGGTGTACCAGTTTTTGGGGTTCTTAAGTATATATATATATATATATATATATATATATATGTATGTATTTGTTCGTGTTTGTATGCAATAGTAACGGCACACCAGGTTTAATTCTAGTCCAATATTGTCTTTCACGTCATAAACTAGCTTTCGCGTTCTTTCTATATGCGCCTGGATGTTGCCTGGGCATATGGCACCCCAGAGGGTCACGTGGTAAACCGAAACTAAATTTAATATGTTCAACTGTTCGGTAACCATAATGTGCTTAAAGTAACAAAAGTATTATTACGTCTAATTGATTAGTATTTGATTTGGAGTGTATGTGCCCAAGGACTGATTACCAAGCCCAATGCCCAATGCCTGTTTTCCCGAATATCGTCCTAAGCATCGTCTGTAGATGCGGTATATCATATATATATAAATATATATATATATATATATACAGTGGTACCTCCGAAAAGCGGACAATCACGGGACCAAAAGTTTTGTCCGTTATTAGGAGGTGTCCGCTATTGGGGAGGACAACCTTTTTATAAAAAAGTTTTTGCTGTGCTTTTTGACATTTGAATGAAAATTACTGCTGCAATTTTAATTAAAAAGGAAAAATTAATTAGGCAAGAAAAGAATAACTATTTACTACATTACCTTTTAATTGTGTGTTAATCCTTTTATCTTGCTTTAAGTAATCCTAAAATACTATGTATAGTAGGTAAATTATTTTCATTACTGATAAAAAATCTCTTAACAAAGTTTGATTTCTCTTTTTTACACAACAAACCTGTTTTTCAAGATGAATCTTCATAGGATTTAGCTTTGCTAGTCCCTCCGAATCTTCATTGTTCAGAAAGAACTGTTTTAGTTGTTCGCTGTATTTCAGTGCTTACGAATAATCTTTGATTTTGCAGTCTTCCATTGGCGATTCCTCATCATCATCCTCAGAAAGGGCCAGTGCTTCAGTGGTGGCCCGATGAATGAAATTGGAAACACGCAGGTTTTTTTCCCTCAATGGATAAATCGTCGTCGATCTTGACTTCCTCTTCAACGCTGACAGATGAATCCAATTTGGCTATGAGATCCGCAAGTTCTTTTTTGCTTTTTTCGGTAGCACTGTCAGTTGCCATTTCGTTTGTACTCAAAAATCCCGTCTTAAAACATTTTTAGAACGCACCCAGGTTCCACCTTTTTAAGGGCTGACGTAGTCCAGGAAATTGCATCCAAAACAGACACCGATTTTGCCAACTCTTCGCTCGATTTGCAGGAGATAATCCGTGAAAATACATGTCTCAGAAGCAGCTTTCTGTATCGTACTTTAAAGCTGAGGATAATTCCCTGATCAAGTGACTGTAGCATCGAAGTGGTGTTAGGCGTCAAGAAAATTAAATTAACACTTTTTAGCTTTAAATCATCAGGATGGGAAGTAGCATTGTCCATGAACAGATTGATTTTTCTCTTTTTATTTTTTATTTTGTTGTCTAACTCCACCAACCAATCGCTCATTATCTCAATGGTTATCCACGCTTTTTTATTTGACTTCCACGAAACACTAAATTTTCGCACATTAATGTTCTTGAAACATCTAGGCTTCTTAGCTTTTCCAATAACAATTGGAGTTTTGAAGTCTCCCAGCATGTTGCAACGCAGCAAAAGAGTGAGCCGCTCTTTTGAAATTTTCCCGCCACTACATTTTTCACCCTTAAAACATAAGGTCTTGTCCGGAAGGACGCAGCAAAAGAGGCCAGAATCATCGGCATTGAAAATGTCTCTGTCATCATATCCTTTGCACAAAGATTTAAGCTTTCCAATCCAATCTGTTACTTCATTTGAATTTACAAATTTTTTTTCACCTCAAATCTGCTTAAAAAATATGTTGTGACGTGTCCGGAATTTTTCCATCCATCCATTTGAGGCGTTAAAAGTTTTTAATTTTGAAATATTTGCCAAAATAATTGAAAGTTTTTCAAAAACACCTGTCCGCTATTCGGAGTGTCCGCTATTCAGAGGGAATAACATGGATTGTCCTATATAAAAAGACTGGGACTCGTAAAATGTCCGTTAATTAGAGGTGTCCGCTATTCGGGAGTGTCCGTTAAGAGAGGTTTCACTGTATATATATATATATATATATATATGTGTGTGTATATATATATATCTATATCTATCTATCTATCTATCTATATATATATATATATATATATATATATATATATATATATATATATGTATATATATGTATGTATGTATGTAATACATTAAATATTATGCCCTCCCTTCTAGCATTTAAATTCCCTTTCCTAAATCCAATCCCCAGTAAAATTAATTTATCGCTTTAAATCCCTTAGCCACAGAACATCCCGTGAATCGCGTACCTTTGCATTTCTACACGTGTATACATACGACTGGAGTGGGTCAGTATCACGAACCCCAAAATCTGCTGACCCTACAAATAATAGTCACATGGTCTACCTCGCCCTCTCGCGTTTAATGTTGAAAGGTGATATTATTATTCCGAGCCGTTCTACTGAAATGGACGGATGCACTTTTGACGCCCTAATAAACGATTCGGCGCGGTTGCTTCCAAATTTAATTTTTATTTCATTCTGGCTGAGTCTAGCTCAGATATTTCCAACTGGCGACCCGCGGTGCCTTTTTTTGCGGCCCGCGAAGACTTCTAGGGAAATAATTTGCAGCATCAATTTAGATATTCTTAGTAAACGAAAAATGTTTTTGTAAATATCCATATTGTTTTCAAATGCTGTTCATTTACAAAAAAGTTTGATTTTCCTCGAATTCCATGAAAAGTAGGGTGTCTACTCATGTTCTATTTCATACCCCCCTCCTCCCTTTCCCCTTTGTTACACGTCCGAGAATTCGTCCACTGACTTATTTTTAACCCAGGGCCATAACCAGTTTTCTTTCACCCCTGCTGACTCAATTGTTCCCACCAGGAGAAGAGACTTGACCCTGCTATGTGATCACCACCCATTTCTGCATGGACTGTCCATTTCCGATTGTCCATACGATTTGGTCCATTTTACAAGCTGTCAGAAGTTAGCTGAAGAAATTGAAGATGATGAGACACTTGATTTCTCTGAATTTGCTGCAAATGTCCAAGAAATCATAGAGGAGTTTGACAGAAGATTTTGAGTCGTTGAAAAATAGCATGCTGCTATTTAGTAATCCTATTCAAGCAAAGACTGAAGATCAACCAACTCATCTTCAACTTGAACTAGGCAACCTACAAGCGGATACATTTTTTAAAACGAGGGAAGAAAGGGGAGCAGATTTCTTTAAATTATTAACAAAAGAAAGATTTCCAAATCTGCGAGACTTTGGGCAGAAAATTACATCAATGTTCGGGAGTACGTACTTATGCGAGAGTGTATTTTCTGCGTTGAAATTTATTAATAACAACAATAGAGGCCGCCTAATAGATTCTTCTCTACTCCATCTCCTGATACTCTCAACAACAGAGCTCGAGGTGGACATACGTGCTTTGGTGGCTTCAGCAGACAGACCTCAATTCTCTCACTGAACATTTTGCGTGCTTTTATGTAAGTTTTTTTCTCTTTTTGAAATTTTTAAGATTTATGTAAATGTCTGTACACTTCATACAAAATTAAAATCATTTTAGCATGGAAGTTTTTTTAAATATGCAATTAATGATGTTAAAATACCCACTTCACTGTTTCTGTGTAATTTAACGAAAGTTGGCCAGTTATAATCAAGGTCGTTGTTGGAGGTTCATCCTCAAATTTTTAAAAATTTCATAGTACATACTTTACACATATCCTCCAAATCCCCCCCCTCAAGAAAAAAAGCCCTGGGTATGGTCCTGATTAAATTGCGGCCCGCCACTAGACAGGTGTTTTCGATTGAGGCCCTTGGACACTTGTAAGTTGGAAACCCCTGGTCTAGCTCCAGCCATGTAAATATGAGATAGTTTTCTCCTTCAGATTATAATTTAAGGACGTGATGTAATGGGTTTATTACATATATATATATATATATATATATATATATATATATATATATATATATATATATATATATTCTCCTTATATATATATATATATATATATATATATATATATATATATATATAAATAATTAATTAAGATCAGACAAAAAGAGAAGGGAGAAATATACATGTATGAAGATATAATAATTCATAAATTTGATCCTGTTCTTTGTAGTTTGATTTTGTTCTACAAACCTCATAGTTCTTACACCTGTTAAACGTAAACATATTTCTTCCAAGTTTGGTTCTTTAATAATGCATTTATAGTAAAAGAGAAATCCTATCGACATTATGACTTGTCTCTGTGCATCATATTAGCATCTACATGGCTTATTCATCTAAATAAGAAGCAGGTATGCTCGTAATAATCCCATTGAGGTTGTACGATGCCACTCCAATGTCCATCCATGCGTGAAAATGAATCAAGACCTTCATCCTGTAACTGAGTTCCCTTTTGAACCGCGTAATTGGAAACCGAGTGGAAAAAGAATCCCTTATTTCCTGTCACAGGTTCTCCTCGGAAGGAAACTGTGATATTCCCTTTAAGAGGGAACATAAGAACTTGAGTTTTTTGCTTCGGAGGTTGGCAGCAGGCTTTGTCGAAGTCCGATAAAGTTGTGTGAGAATAGAGTTGGGACTATTGATTTTTAAAAATCTGTACCGGGGGAATGTATTGGATTGTATTTGTGACAAACTAACATCCGTCGAGGTAACTGAAAGTATTTGGCTCAAACTTTCATAGATGGATGGAGTCTTTTAAAACTAGCCTCAAATTGTAGAAGTTATTTGAAACCTTCTGCCTCACTTATTTTGTCAAATAAAAACTAACAAATAGTGTTTTGTTTGTCAAAGACTGAACTTTGGTGCAACTTCCTCTTATAAGCATATGAAAGAAAAATGGCATCCCCACCGGGAATAATTCTTTAAACAGTGAATCAGTTTTTGAAAAATAAACAGAATTTTCTCTTCAGTTCTATGCTAATAGTACTTCTGTTTCTCTCTACAGACGAGAACCAGAATTCACTTTTTTTCTTACGAAACAATATTCCTCGCATTCTAAATCCTTCTCTATATAAATTCGCAATTTTCTTTTCATGCATTTACGGAATGTGAAATCAGTTATGAAGCCGTTTCAATTTTTATTTGTCGAGAGTTTCAATATTAGTTTGTCACCCTCAGTTATTTAGCGAAGGCTGAAAATCAACTGTACTATACATAAATTCATACAGGTTCACAAATCCTTCATGGACAGTCTAAAATAATTAACGAGTGGGATAAATGTATTGTTCTCATTAAAATTTAAAGGAATCGATGAATTCCTTTAAAGCTTTAAAATTGACTTCTAAACTTATTACCAGAAATGCTAATACAGTTTCAAGCCTGCAATCTCCGAGAACAAAAATTTCCTTATGTAAAAAATTGAAAGAATATGCTAAATTAAACTAAAAGCTTACTACAGGCACTTTGAGAGGAGAAAATAAAAGCCCTCTTCATTAAAAGAACAGGATTCAACAACGACAAACGAAGTCATAAGACGATAGGATTTTATAAGGTAAAGAGAAATTTGGAATCTCATAAGCAAGAGTGTTTTCGTAAATTTCCCCCTCTAAAATCTGCATCTAGGCGGGAATTCAAGCAAGTAGAAAATCAATATTTTTAGAGACTATAATATGCATATTTAGTTTGATTTTGAATATCTTGTGTGAAAAGGGCAAATTAATAATCCGGAAGAAGTGACAGATGTTTAAGAGCGTAAAATATTTCACAATTATTTTGACACCATATACACGCTTAAACAAATATTTAAACTTTAAAATAGTTTCATTACAAAACGTTTTAAGACCACACAATTTTAGGTTCAGATTTCATTACACGAGAGGCTTTTAATTTGATTTCACTGTCTCAGAAGTGTTTGCTTTACATAATAAGGACGATCAGGATTTAACATTGTTATGATTAGTAGCAAAGGTTTAATGTGAGCAGGCTATACCTCAATCTGTTTTATGTATCTTTCGTCATCTTCGCTTTTAACATTGCTGCTATGTACTAAGAAAAAAAATCGTATTTCCCTTTTCCTCTTCTTGCAGACTCTTGTGGTGGGAGGAGTCCAGTTGACAGTTCGAGAATTCCACCCCCCTTAGGATTGACATTTTGAGGGATTGTAATGGCTCTCTCTCTATAGGGGGTTAAGTACTGCCTCCAAATTTTCTATTTAAAATATATTTTTGTCAACTATTTACAGGTACATAAATGCTGATAATCAAACAAAATTGGTATTGTCAGATAGCCTGAACTTTTCTGCAAAGCGCTACAGGATTCATTTTATAAATTTCGTCCACCGAAGGAATTTATGAGCGTTTAAAACACACTATACCAGATTTTCCCCCAAATAATTTAAATTTTAAAATATTATTTGCATTTTTTTTAAAACGAGAAATGTACACAAATGTAAAATTTCTTTCTCTATGACGGAGTACAATTTTTTTAAAAGAATCTTTGAATCCAAGTCGGCAATCCGTGGACAAATTTTCTCCATAGGTTAACATTGAGGTGAGCGAATCCAATGGGGTTAGTACACAGAATCCTTACCAGTCTAACAGATGCAAAGTGAATTGCGAAGCTGTCATCGTCAAAATGCAGTTCGGTATATTTAATCAGAATTTACTAGTTAGAATCTGTCTTGCTTCGTTGATTCAAATTAAAATATTCCACATCAGTATAAAGCAAAATATACCTAAAATCCTCAAAAATCTCGTAATGTTTATAATATATGCTTTTTATGTAAATCATATTAAAAATATTCAACATGAACAGGAAATAGATTACAGATTATGTACACGTGAATTTCCGTCAAGTCCTGTTATCCTAGAAAACGATATTCAGGATCATGGATAGACAAACTTGTTTCAATGGGTTCAACAGATGAATAAAAAGCGCATTCTTAGGCAATGATAATTCAATAGACACAAGTGCAAATCTTTCGTCGTCACCATAAGCCTTTCCCTTAGACGTCGCTGATAACTATCAGAAAGGAACGTAAATCGTGTCAAATATAGTCTACTAGCTGAATACCCGTGCTTCGCTACGGGGTACATTTTAGGATAATTACAATGAAAAAGTTGTGAAATTGCTTTTTAGAGGATTTTCTTATAAACAATATATTTTGTTTCTTCATTGGGCGGAACTAATATTACCAGGCTCGTCTGCGAACTTATGCGTGAGCAAGCTACGTAAAACTGACCGTGCGAGAAACAATTTTCTCGTAAATGTACGCCAGCATATTTTAAAGTTTCGCCTTGGGACTTATTTATCGTCATGGCGAAGCATATTTTGAGAGGAAATTACAGTTTTATATATAGATTTGATTTAATATCCATAAAACATACTAATTTGAACAAAAGTTTTAAAAATTTCCATCTCAATTTGTCTAGTGGTTAAATTTTATCTTTTACTGAATTTTAATATTTTCTTTGTCAATTAATTTCGTTGTTATGCACGTGACGCAAAATTAATTTAAAGTATCACAAAAAGAAAAGAAATCTCGTGATCAGCATTTAATAAATTAAATTCAAAACTTTCCAAACGATTACTGTTTTGGAAGCTAATGTTCTGCTAATTTCCAGTAAAAGCTAAAATCATTTGAAAACCACACACCAGTGTTCCACTCACACGTAACACTATAAACCCCTAAAAGAATGCAAGAATAAAACGTATAAAAAATATAAATCTATTAATTTAAATAATTAAACACACACAAATGTATAAATTACACAAAAGTTTACTTAAATTCTTTAATCTGTCTACATTTCCAGTATAGAAATATTTTCGGGGCATTTACAGAACATGGTATATTTCACTTTTAAAAACACGCATTAAATGAGCATCATCTCAATGAGAAATTTCTGAAATGAGCATGGCAATGAAGATCGTGTGTTTACAAACAACAGCAGTAACCGAAATGCGTTAAAATATAAATTTTAAGAGTATTATGGTAGTGAGTTGTGTATATAAATAAAAACTTTCCAAACGATTATTGTTTTGGATGCTAATGTTCTGCTAATTTGCAGTAAAAGCTAAAATCATTTGAAAACCACACACCAGTGTTCCACTCACACGCCACACTATAAAGCTGAATTACAGTACTCTACATTTATATGGGCATTGAAAATTGTGGTTAGTAGAGGGCAATACGGGACAATCCACGCATTGTCTATAGACACTTGCTTTCTTTGGCTATTATTTGATCCGTAATATCTGCCTCATATGCCGTATGTTTCTAAACGCCATTCCCGAATGAAGAAATCGTGTAGAGGAGGCTTCTGCAACATGTGGACAGAGACAGTTGTTTTGTGACAACTGACTGAAGTGGTGTCATCTTTGGCTATTATTTGATCCGTAGTAAATGCCTCATATGCCGTATGTTTCTAAACGCCATTCCCATATGAACCACAGCCTAATTCCTTTAAAATGGAACAAAATGAGTAACTCCAGTTAACCATGTAATCCACTACTGCTACAGGGGCATCAAAATGTGAGAATACAGAGTTTAAATCAGCCAAAACTGCAATTATGGTGTACATATGACAACTAACTTCTCCAAAAATCTTTGCCTTTGTGATGAGACTCATAAGTGATTTTTGTTTTTCATGAAACACACTTGCTAACAAATCATGACCATCCTGTGGTTTTTGTCCAACTATTATTTGCTGTTGTTGTCTGATTTCTTCCAGTCTCGCTTCTCTTTCCGGGGTAAAGATTCGGAAAATCATTCGGGAAAAGTTGAAAAGTAAACAATACCAAATCAATTTAAAAACTAAATACAGTATAAATAACGTAGAAAAAATAACAGTATGAATAACACAGTGTGAATAAAAAAGTACAGGCCAATAGTACAAAAAAATTTTTTAAATCGTAGTAAGCAATGAAAAATATTTTACACACTTCAATAATAGCAAAACAAAACATGATGGTAAAATAGAAAGGAAAGTTAAAACAGAAGTAAGAAGTTAAATTCTAAAAATATAAATGAGGTATAAATCAGCTAACGATTCTAATTTATGAATCAGGACATGAAAAAATTACTGCATGTAAAAAAAAATTAACCTTACCTCATTTAATTTCAACACTTCTAGACCTGTGGCTTGTCCAATCATGTGAAATATAATTCTTGACAATAATTCTTGTTAACCTAAACTGTTATTTGTGTTTTTTTTAATTTAAAAAAGTTATGTTCTCAAAATATGGCAATTGAGAAAAAGATATCATCGAGAAAAAATAAATCATGCTACTTAAGAAAGTCATACCACAAATTTCTATAAAATTAATGTGCAACTATATTTGACGTACAAAATAATGCATATTTAATACATTGTTAACATGTTTTAACATCAAAAATTTCCACAATCAAAAGCTAAAATTAGTTTAAAATATTAGCTTTAGGATTTTGTGCAGAATGATAGGTGTTTTAGCTAAATTTCATTAAAAATTACTTCAAATTGATCAATTTATAAAAAAGGTATGCTATTTACAGGTAAGTTTTTGTTTCTTTTTTTGATTTATAAGTGCTATTTTAATATAAAAGACCAAAAAAACCTTTACAAAATTATTTTTTCTCAAAGCTAAACACAAACATAATTAACAGTTGTTTTAAAACACCCCTGGTAAACATCGTTAAGTTTCGAAGTATTAGAATGATAATAAAAAATATTCCAGAGTTTCAGACAGAAGCATAAAAAGAAAGAATATGCAAAAAAGTAACTAAATTAAACAAAAATTGACAGAATACAGAAAAAGTGAACACCGGCAAAAGTAAATAAAACGTTTCCTTGTGCGCATGCGCAGTTCTTATGAATGATTGATTCCAAAGCCTAGAGTACCGCGTTGAAAGAACCACATAAAATTTGTGTTGAAATATCGTTCTTTAAAATTCAATTAAAAATCGAAATTTTAAGATAGAGACTTGAAATGAGGTTTATATGAATGAGAAAGCTTTCATCTTCCAGATGATGTAAATATTTTCTTTGTAAGATAAAAACACGAAGAGCATCGACCGTAGAAAAATTCTCCCCCCCCCCGGCGAGAAATTTCGCTCGGTCCAACCCTCCACGAATGGGCGAAATATTCTTTCTTCGAGCCTTCCCTCCCTCCCCCTCGCCTATGGGTGAAAAAAGGGTTCTTCAAACTGCACTTGAAGATTCAAGCGGGGAATTTGCGTTGACGTATTGTTCTTTAAAATTCAATTAAAAATCGAAATTTTAAGATAGAGACTTGAAATGAGGTTCATATGAATGAGAAAGTTTTCATCTTCCAGATGATGTAAATATTTTCTTTGTAAGATAAAAACACGAAGAGCATCGACCGTAGATGTATAAAAGGGCGTAAAAAAATTAAAAAAGTGGTTTTAATATTTTGATGAAAATATTAGTCTGTTTTAAATTATTTTTAAACAAATGAGGTCTTGTTTGAAGGAGAAATGTCTGTAGTTTTAGATTGTAAAAAGATCAAAATGCTACGATCATTTTTTGCCGAGATATAGTAATCTGAAGTTAAAAATACATAAAATATCGCACAAAACATAAAATAAAAAATTTTCTAGAATAAAATTTAAAATTCGGGCTTCGAGGTGCACCTTCCCATAGTCTGCACTACCCGTGTGCCAAATTTGACGTCTGTAAGTTTCACAGATTCGCCTGGGGATCGCACACACACACACACACGCAAACACTCTCTTTTATTAATAAGATACATAGAAAATTAACATCAAAATACATGTACAAGAGATGAAGACATCTATGTTCTACTCATTAGCCCGTCTGCACACGGAGCAACTCAAAAGAAACTGATAACTGACTCAAATCACAAACCAGTCCGTGAAGAGTCGTAACCTATGTAATTGAATGGACTGGTTACAAACCCGTCCGACGGGTTTGTAACCAGTTGCGTGTCGTGTTGCTACATCCAGTTTTTAAGTCAATTGGGCGCGTATCGTAAATTTATTTTGGTTAGTACAATGTATTTATTTTTCTTAGGATTTATTTGGGTGCGTTGTGTTTAATATTTATTTTCTTGAATACAACCCAAAGCTCTGGATGTCGAACTTAGCAACCGAACAAAAACCAATACACTATTCTCAAATTTTAGATTATGTAGATTAACATCAACAACTTTCAATCTAGACAGACTAAAAAGTTTAACATAAGAAAATTTAGTTTATTTACATACTTAATATTTACATGTAACAAAAGAATCTTTCATTTTCCGAAATCAATGCACAATAATATTTATATCTTTCACAAGATATATTTTTTTTAATTAACTTTGCTAAGGTTAGGGAGCGTCCCGAGCGCAACGACAAATAAATTTTATTATTAGTACAACACTAAAAACCTTTTCACTAAAAAACTCCTTCCTCACGAAAAACTAAATTCACTTAGCCTGAATTGGAACTGAACAAATCAAAATCATTTATTTAACACTCACCCAATTATTCTTCATCAATTCAAGGTGCTCTCTTGGCCTTCTCGCCTCGCCTAGGGTCAGAGATCACGTTGCTACGCCGGGCAGGGGGCTAACTTTATTCCTTTCATGGTGAATTACCACTTTTTCTCAGTCGATAAATTGTAGCTGGGCTCTCCTTGGTGCGCACTTTCACTATATTTGCACTGGCGCTGGGTATCTCTTCACGTTGTGTATAACGGGATGGTGGGGCTCTTCTCGTCGTTTAACTTCTCGGCTGTGGCACAGGAGCTGAGTCTCTTGGTATCGGCTGCAAACTGGGTGCGGACTTCTCTATTTCACTTGGTCAACGCAGTCTCGCATGGGGCCGTAAATGGTTTATGTGGAGCCCTCAAGTCCACTTAAAGATTATCTTTTTAAGTCGTGCTGGAGATGGGGACCTACAGCCTCCCCGATCCAGACTCTCTCTCCTTCTCCTTTTTTCAAACTCTTCAATATATTATTTTAATCCCCTTTCATACTTATGACTTCACCTTCTCATAAACTTCAATCAGCCAATCCGGCCACCGTAAACTTTTCATTCGCTGTACTCCCTCTCTCACCTTCTCATTGGCTTCTTAACTCAAAAACATTATGCCCTCACTGCCTGCCCTTGCGACCACCCGGTTTTCAAAAACACCACTTTCCGAACCGTACTGCCATAAATCTAACATAAAAGGCTTTTGTAAATATAACGTCATCGTTTGGTTCCGTCACCTTATCTGTGTCTCCATCTCAGACCTTCCCATCTTCAAAACTCATAAAACTGTCTTGCAACAGGCTACGTTCTAAATTACTCCACTCAACTCTATAATTATCTGTCGGAGTTAAATTTGATTCCGAATTTTATCGCAAACATGTAATAAAGCCAGCTTTTTATTTAAAAGCGCTTTACTACATTGCGCCGTGTGCGTGGCTCCATTCAATTACATAGGTTACGACTCATCACGGACTGGTTTGTGATTTGAGTCAGTTATCAGTTTTTTTGAGTTGCTCCGTGTGCAGACGGCCTAGGGCCGTCCGCACATGGGGCGACTCAAATGAAACTGAACTGGTTAGCGACTGAAATTGCTTATCGGTTGCAAACTCGTTAGTGATGCGGCACACGGGCCGACTCAAAAGTGATTCAAATCAATAGTTTGCCACCTGTCATGGACGGAAGAACATCATTCCTGGCATTATTTTTAGTTAAATTATTAACAGAAATTAATTTATTTTAAAAAATCGTCACAATAGATTGTCTTTGATCAAGCGTTTAAAAATGGACTGTATATATGGGCGTACATATTCCATACAACAAAAAACGTTAGAATTTCATTTCATCGCTAGGCAGAAGTCACGTGACTCGTGTACGTCATTTTGCAGCTTGCCAAAAGAGCGGCTGTAACATAGATTGTGTAATAACAAGCACAACGCAAGAGAAACTGGCGACTGAAGTTGCTAGCGACTCGACACGTTGAGTTGCCTGCGACTGATTACAAACGCGTTGCTGACGGGTTTGTAACCAGTTGCGCCGTGTGCGTGGCTCCATTCAATTACATAGGTTACGACTCATCACGGACTGGTTTGTGATTGGAGTCGGTTATCAGTTTCTTTTGAGTTGCTCCGTGTGCGGACGGCCTAGGTAGTTTCTGGTTGCGTTGCGTCTTCTTTTCGAAATTTGTTTTCTTCTACATTTGTGTAGACAGTTTGCAAGAGCTTCAATTTATCCTAATTTTAAGATAGTAAATGAGTCCATCTAACTTCAAGTGCTTATCTACTGGACAAGTCTGCATATTTTATCATTACTGTTGTCAGTAAATTGTATTAATGATATTATTAATATGGGAAAGTGGTAATCCACTGAACGGCATCCGAATTTCAGAAAACAATATTCAAGAATCCAAAGTGATCTTGCTAGATAACTTTGGATTATCTAGACATGTTTGATCATGCTAGACATTTTTCAAATGATCACAATCTTAACCTATCAGTAGCAACTGTATGATATCGTCCCAATTCGAAGATGCAACAAGATGATATAAAAATTATACGAGTACCTACATTCCACGATCTATAACGATCGTTCAGAGGTCAACAACAGTCAGTGATGTTTTATTCGTACACAACATCCAGAAGAGGAAGCATGATGTGCTAACGCTACAAATTCTATTTGTAAAACAGCACCGACCGATAATCTAGAACTTTCTGTGGATAAAGAGATATAGCTGGTTGCTTTAAACGTTTGCCTTGGGAAATTCCAGTGAAATAAATAATGGTTCAAGTACCGGTAGATGACTCTGCTTTCGCACGCGAAAGTTAGTACTTTTCGACAGCAACTGATCAACGCCTGTAGTAAACAAACAATATTTAATGCATGACTCACTATTTATATTCAAAATAAACGACGCTCCGCTTGGGACTCGAACAGACATGTTCTCTGCATATGATGCATCCTATAGATCACGTCTGAAAGATTCAAACAGTTTCTGTCGATGTATGACATGTAGGCGACAGGTTTATTTTTATGTGTGTATTGCCCCATTGATTAGATAAAAACAGATTACCCAAAGCACCAATTCTCCACTTGCGTCCTATTCAATAACACAAACAAACAGAAGCATTACGTAATGAGCAAAAAGCCCAAGCAGTGAATAAGGTTCGAAATTACAAAGCAAAATAACTGTTGTTGTCTCAATATCCTCATACCAACGCAATGCCTCTTTTTAATGTGGTTTTCAATGCGCCCAAAGACCCAGGATTACTCTAGGAGAAATTACATCTATTTAAAAGCAACAATATTCTAGCCCCTAAGTGCTTTCAGGAATTTTCTCTATAACCTCTTTATTTCCCTTTGTGTATTATGTTTAAAAGATCTCTTTTAATGAATGACCGTTAGCTATTTAGGCGAAATTATAAACGGTCAGTTGTACATAATAATTGGATTATAAAATGAAACCGTGGTAAAATATCAATTAATACCTTTCGTAGAGCATTTAATTATATATTCTCGCAATTTAAAAAAAAAGATGTGGCAGAGCCAGAATTGAAACCCCGTTCGGGATTTTGGGCCGTGATTCTAATCACCGAAATACAACACCATGCAACTGATCAATCTTGCAGTATAAAGCCACAGTAACACTAAAAAAATTTCCTCATAATTGCCGAATTTCCGTTGGGTCTACAGTTCACACTTTCCATGTTGAACTTCTTTGAAAGGTATTTTAACTCTTCAATTTCTCCGCTTATCAATATTACAAGAAAACGAGAAAGCCATCAAGAGGGAAAAAAATGAGATAGTAATTTTGCATAAAAATTCGATGATATCAAAAGAATAAAATCATGCATACAATTCATATTTACACGCAATTATATATATATATAGTCGAACCTCCATATATCGAAGTAGCAAATTTCGCAAAAAAATTTCGATATATAGAAATTTTGATATATAGAATTAAGCTTAGTCTTATCATAATCCTCCTAAAAACCAAAAAATTAAAGCTAATTTTTGTATACGAAACTCTATTTCTAATTTATATGCGAATCCCATTAAATGAAAGTTAATAACTAAAAAATGAATTAATATGAAATATTTATTGATTACTACATATCTTTAAAAAAAAACAATAATGCAGAAAGTGGTTACAATGATCACAGTTACATTCTTTAAAGAAAAACTACGAATATCTTGCTACACAGTTAGTTTTGCGGAAAGTTCAAAGAAATGTTCGCATTTATTCAGTCCACTAAAAACTTCATCAGGGACATTTTCCGCGAATTGAAGTCCACGACGCATTGTTTCAAACTCCAAAAATTGGGAGATTTTATTCTAAAGTGGAATAAAATCTCCAAATTTGCCTTGAACAAAATTTCGATATATAGAGATTTTTTCGATATATAGAAACAATTTTTCTATGTAATGAACATGGATATTTGCTAAGAGTTCCATATATAGAAAATTTCGATATAGGGAAGTTCGATATATGGAGGTTCGACTGTATATATATATATATATATATATATATATATATATATATACCTGACAGGCGTTGGATTTACGCCTGCTGTAAAATATCTATTTGCAGTCACCATTTCCAGCAATGTCGTAGGCGAGTGGAAGACACGCAGAACAAATAATGAATCCATAATTTGAATCAGTTACTTTATTTCTTCTTTAAGAAAACCATGCTCAAAATCTTTATCCCTAGATTGCCATTTTCAAAACTCTGCGACGCCGAGCAAAGCGGCCGCACGCAGCGAGATCCCAATTTAATCTGCGTAATTCTCTGTTCTCATCAGCGCGTCCCTCTTTATCGCGCATGCCCAAAGCACCACATGGTAAATTCTAGAATCTTCTTCCGTTAACCTAAGCATAATTTCCGCGCTAAACCCTGTACATCTAAAAATAAATTCCCTCCACGCAAATCGAGGTCATCTTCCAAAACGGGGAAAAACCCTTTTTTCCAACGCGTTTTGCCAATGATTTTAATGTTAAATTTTATTATTCTGAGGCCCTTCCGTTAAATTTAATTAATGTTCTGACATCATATATATATATATATATATATATATATATATATATATATATATATATATATACGGTAGAACAGTACAGTACCAATAAGAGGTAGACACCTGTTCGGAAACATTCTACCAAACATACACCAGGAATTGATTGGCTGCTTCACTATGGGATCCTTATTTAGGTGAGCCAACATTGCTCTCTACGTGGGTTTCATCACAATTTAGACCGAGCATCCTCAGGGGAGAGAGCTGGGTGCTCGTATCCTCATCCCATCCCTACAACTCCCCTCCCCCCCTGAGGGACTATCTGTCCGACAGATTTAATGTGCACATATCCGAGACAGACACCAGAGCATCCAGTAGCGCTTGTCGGATCTCGAACGGGGATCCCTCAGTTCCAAATTCCGGTGATCTGACAACTAGGATGCTCTCTTTCAGATATGTTAAATAGTAGGATTAAACATCGTTATCCAATGAAAATGTTTCCCAGGAGCAAAAATACCAAATGACTATATACACAATCTAGCCGCCCACATGGTGTAGTGGTTAGCGTCGTGCGCTTCCCCGCAGCATGCCTGGGTTCAAATCCCGAATAAGGCTTGGTCGTCAGCGTGTTGTCCCCTCATTGGGAGCAATTCTCGCTCACCTAAATGGTGATCCCATAATGAAGTACCCATCAAGATTTCGTGGTGAATAACAAAAAGCGAATATTTCACGACAAGTGCTTACACATTAGAAAAAAATAATAAACATATGTATATATATATATATATGTATATATATATATATATATATATATATATATATATATATATATATATATATATGACAGGCGTTGGCTTTTGCCTGCTATTATGTCGTTTGCAATCTTCTTGTTTTATAATCCATGGAATCGAGGTAAGGCATTCACTCAGAGATGACTCAGCATCGTATCCAATAAGTAGAATTTATTCAGTTCAATTCCATATAGACCACCTCTCCGGATCTACGAATTTCATTATTCGCCATTTCTTTTTTAGAGCCGTGGCGAAATACACATCTGATAGCATCGACTTTTATTCCGCGCTCTGGCAAAATTCGCTGGCATCTCCGCGCGCCAACTCTCCTTGCACATGCGCAGAGCCCGAACCAGACATCTTTCAAGGCTAAATGTAAATGTTTCCTCCTCGACCGCAGAACCCAGAGGCGCGCCAAGATTACATAATGAAAAGGGAATTTCCCTTTCCCAATTCGCGTCTTGAAATACGAACAATTAAAGGCTAATTACGCCACGAATATAATTTAATTCCCAAGCCCCCTTTAAATTTAGAATAATCATTCTTTTCCCACTAAATCCTTGACACACACATATATATATATATATATATATACATTATCAATTTTAGCTGTGGATTCAGTGGCGTAGAATTGCTTCATTATTATTTTTTTATTGCTGACTATTATATGTTAACTCATAGCATTTTCTCTAAATTTCTATCACTTATATGACCCAATACCTCTCTATCGAACTGTATATCTTACAACTATCTATCTGTACTCAGCAAATTCTGAAGCATTAGTTCTAAGTACTCAATAATATCGGCAAAAAAAGTACTACATGTTCGTATCCAATCGTTCACGTATAGTATGTATCATAATGAGAATCCACCAGAAGATATTTTAAGACTGACCTTGTACCTTTAGGAAACAGAAATATCTGCCGACCGATGTAAGTTAATTACCCGTGATATAGATGTACTCATTGCGTTGTTTTTTTTAACTAGCCCCTTTCTGATATGAAACAGTTAAGATTAATGTTATGGAGTCTTTGTATATCAGAAATATATATGAATTGAAGACTATAACAACACGACTTACATTATTTTTCATAAAAACTGCATTTTACTAACACTGATAAGGTTTAAAATTTAGCGTATTTCATTGAGGACGCAATTTTTTTTTCTATTAATCTATCGAAATAAACCAAAATTTTTAACGGAACTGAGAGGTAATTTTACCTAATTTAACCTGATTTTATTGTCTTCCTTGCATTAACCTACTAAAGTGTTCTAGCGTATTAAAACACCAGTTCGGTGTCAAACTGGAGTTTCGACTTTCTATGCCGTTTTCTGCCATATGTTTATCATATGATTTTGAAATAATTTAGTAGATACCAATTTTATTGCGGACACATTCTTTATGGATGATCCCTTAAAATTATTTTCTGAAAATTTGTAAATGACATCCCCAAAAACTTAAAATTGGCGTCTAATTTCGTAACAACGCTAGAACACTCGTAATCCATCGTGGGTACGCGGAGTATTGCGATACGATTGTCTGTAAAGCAATTGCAAATTACCTTACACGTTTAATTATAGACTTAAAGGTAAAATTGTAGACTTAAAGGTAAAGGTTTAATTGTAGACTTAAATGTCATTGACAATTTCATTATTCCAATTTTTTTAAGAAATATTCCATTAATTTTCTTGTATTAGTACCCTTTTCCTTACCCATTTTCTTTTCTTTAAAATTTTATCATTATATGAACATATCTATAATCAATTCT
Organism: Dolomedes plantarius; assembly: GCA_907164885.2. Taxonomy (NCBI): domain Eukaryota; kingdom Metazoa; phylum Arthropoda; class Arachnida; order Araneae; family Dolomedidae; genus Dolomedes; species Dolomedes plantarius. The sequence goes on from OU015495.1 coordinate 4,160,668, forward strand.
TTGTGTGATAGCATGATGAATAGAATTTCCGATGTCAAATTCTTTCCAAATAATAATAATAAACATACAAAAAATAAATATTATTTAAAGAATGTGCTGGTGTAGGAACATTTTAACTCTGAAAACCTGCTAAAATTGGTCGAAATGTAAAAGAAGGAATGAATTCTATTCAAATAACTTTTGGTACCTATGATAAAATCTCCATTTCAATATTACCTTTAAATATCCTAATTAACTGAGTTTTCATGCCCGATATAATGACTCTCATATCTCTTGTATCTATTTGAGGCATCAGGTCTGTCGTGTATCTGTCCTCGATTCCATTACGTTTCATTCATCGCGCGCTATAAACTACGCAAAATATCAATCTCCGCATTCGTAATTGATAACGATGAAAGGATCGGGTATTTTTAAAAATGATTGCTTATAGAGCTAAGCTCCAGGTTATTTGATAACAGTATAATAATGCCGGCTATTTGATAACCTTTTAATAAGAATTTTTCTGCTGTTCCTTTCAGTGAATCCCCTCTAAATGATTGAAAAATATATAGTATATCTAATAAATAAAAAACCTTTTTATTTAGTTTCCACCACTCCCTTATTTAGTTTTGTCATGTATATTAACTATCTGAAAACCCGCACTTCGCTACGGAATACAGTCAAATTAAATACAACGGTCAATGTATGCAATTAATACCAAAAAAAATAAATATATATATATATATTTAGAATAAATACGACGATCAATATATGCAATTGACGTAGAAAAAAATATTTATATTTATAAAAAAATCGTAAGCGATATTTTTATAGACAAAATAATGTCCAATCGTCTGCCGCATTAGCAAGAAAAAAAAATATTTTTTTTGTCTCTTTAGTTGTTATGCCCTGGACCATAAATTTATTTAAAGTACCAGAAAAAGAAATCACGTTATCAGCATTTAATAAATTAAATTCTATAAATCAATCTTTAAAAATTCCCCAAAATTCAGAAAATAGAGGTAAAGATTCCAAAAAGATTTCATTTTAAAGGAATTTTTATAATCTTTCTCGTGATATAAATTTTATAACCCTCAAATTATTATTTTAAATGCAAACATTTAAAAAAAAGTACTAAAACAGTTTGAAAATTTAATTTAAAAAAATCTGTGAAGAATTTTCCAAAAATCTCTCTTAGTGCACCTACACTATAAGAAGAATCGCCATGCAAAATTTCAGCCCTTTAGGTCCAGCGGTTTGGTCTGTGCGTTGTATGTCAGTCAGTCAGTCAGTCAGTGAGTCAGTTACGGAACTGTTTTATATATACAGATAAGAATTTATGGAGCATCGAATAGAGTAATCTGTTTTTAGATATATTTGATAACGGTGTTTATATGAAACAAAATTCTACTCTCATATTAGATACAGTAAAATGTTTAAACAGCAAATCATTCAATTATTTCTAACTCGGAAAGTGTTTCTCTTGTGTAGTGGAACAATCAAATGACGTTTCTGAGAGAGAGACTCTTATATCATGGAGGTGGATTTTACTTCAGGCAGTCGACACTACAGTGACACCAGCCTTGGCTGAACCTGTACCTTCATATAGAATAAAAACACTGCTTCTCTGAAAAATGTGCTTAGGACGAAAGTTTTTATTTACAATTGTTTGCATCGCTTAGTTTGTTTGTTACCACCTCCGCAAAAATTATTCATTTTATGCTCGTCCTTATAGCAAAAATTTTACTCAATTTCCGGCTATTATATTTAGGAAAAACTTTTACTAAATGTAATTTAACTTGACACAGTTTAACTTAAGATATTAATTGAAACACTCATAAACATTATATTAGTTGAATAAATCAATGTATTATCTTTAATTAACTGTAAACAGCCTTTCACAGATGGAATTCTTACAAAGGCTATATGAAAGGACAAACTTGTTTTATGATGTGATAAAACAGCAATTTCTTTCAGACTTAGTACTATTTTTATATCTAACTCCATTGCATAATATCTTCTGAAAGACAATCCATACGTTTTCTCATCTGAGAGATCTTTTTCTCTAGATTAATTGGCAGATATCTCTCTAAAATCGAAAGATTCGTATACACGTCTACTGATACATTTATAGGAACATTACGTCTTTCAGGATATTTTTTTTCTACATGATCTATACAGTTGTCTGATCTGCCGGAACATTTATTGAAGGCATTAATAACGTCCCTAAGACTATTTCGAAGGAGACCCTTATCGATCCAAACGCGATTTTGTAAAAAGAGAAGGTTTGCTCTCTCGCTTTCTTTGCAGGTCTTCGATGGAGTGATGATTAAAGGTTGATTTGTTTTCATGGCAAAGCAGTATCATAGAATTAATATTTTTTCTACTTTCTGACGAATGAAATAATTTGTAAACTGCTGGGAAGACTCCAATAGGTATGTTCATTCCAGTACAGAGTCTTAGTTAGGCATGATTCGATTTTAGTCTAATATGCAAGAAATGTCATTTACAAATTGTTAGAAATCTATATATTTAAGTTGCTAAGCCGACTTTTGGGGCAGTCCATGAGTGAAAACTACTGCATCAATTTACTTCATTTTGGTCTTAAACAAAAGATTGTAATCTGTAGATTTGTCAAATTTGGTTTTTGAAATCGCAATTTCTATTAATTAGCGATAGTTTACAATTAAAAATTGATTTCTGAGCATGCTCAGTGGCATGTTTAAATCTGGCTTTAGAAACTCATTGTTTCTGCGCATGCTCAATGACATGTTTTAATGATAAACACGTTTATTCCGAGGAGTCTCTTTAAATCTCTCTCTGCCATTTTTATTTTTATGATAAGTATGTTCGTGAAATATAAGATTAAACCTCGTGGAAATTGTTTATTTCGCGCTGTTTAATTAGCGATAATTTACAATAAAAAAAATTGCTTACTGCGCATGCTCAGTGACATTTTTATATCTGGCTTTAGATACTCACTAAGACCAAAGCCGCTTAAACACATTAATTTTTTTCTGCTCATTATTATGATTTTCAACATTTGGAAATGATATATTGGGTATAATTTGTGTATTAGTACATTTATTTACTATCTAGCCGTCATGTTTTGACGGGTACCAACTAGTCCCAAATTAAGCCCTATTATGGTATAATATTTACTGTCGTGGGGTACGATATATCAAAAGTTAGAAAAGAGCAGACAAACCAATTAAGGCGAACAATCGGGATGGAAAATGAAAGAATGAAATAGCGCCAGCTTATACAAGAAACCGGAAGAAGGATAACGAATCGAAAAGAGCAGTTAAAAGACGGAACAATGAGGGGTCTACTAAAAGGGGACAATGAAAGAAAAAGATAATTGTTGACAAACAGGAAATGACCCCACACTTTTGGGATGTTCTGGGAAAACAAGATTCCTAGAAGTGTAATGGAGAATCAAAGGCTGAATTATTTTAATGTGAAACGCTCCTCACTCGGAGTGGTCAAAAGAGAAGATTTAGGGGGTGGAAATTAGCGAATCGAAATGGAAATGAGAGAAAGAATATAACATGATTGACGAATGAAATGAAAGGGAGGAGCGTTAAGAAGGAGATAAAAAATAGAGAGAGTGAGAGTATTAATGAATCTATGATTAGATTTGGCACCGAGACTCAGCACACCGCTATGAAGTAGTAGCCTCATAAGAGAGAAGTTCTCAAAAGAACATATGCGAGATTGCGCCCAGACTCAGAGCATCGCTATAATCCGGCAAGCCAACGATGAGAGGAAATAGGTGAGCGCCCGAGCCTAAAAGATTGCCTGACCTCTGCAAGCCGATGATGAGAAGGAGATAGATGACATCGGAGCCGAAAAAGATTCCCTGACCTCTGCAAGCCACCGACGATAATTGACAGGAGGAAAACCTATCCTGTCTGCACAGCCCGCTAATCGCCAGACTTCGTCCCGCGCCGTCGAGCGAAATTTGATGTTTGCATCACTGGAGAGAATTGCATCCGAAAAAGATACCCCAACCGATGATAGATGACATGCCGGCAAGTGTTCCCTCTGCAGTCTACAAAAATGGAGGTAACCTTTAACTACCTATTGCCAAAGAGTCAATAAATCCCCGAGTCATATAATATAGGCTAAAATTAAGAAATAATAAATTGCGTACTGAGAATGAAATCAGCTTAAATGAGTGAAATAGTATAATTCAGTAATCCCTTGATATAATGAGTGTTTCTTTATGTTAATAATTAGCAGTAATATAATTGAATGTGTAATCATATATGTGTTTATGTTAATAAATCACTGTATTATTTAGAATTCAGAGTAATGGTATCATTGCTTACCACTATACTAAATCACGCCACCAACTAAAAACGTTATGACATTTACTTTCCATGAATGTACGGAGGATATAATGTTTAGGAAAGAACTTTTATCTTCAATTTGTCGAACAAGTTTTGTACACAAGCAACACTCAACCGAAATGATGGTTTACAAAGATGCTTATATCTTCATATAAGACTTTAAGCAGCTTCTCTTTCAGTGATATCTTCTCATTTCATTCAGAGTAATCTCTTTCTATCCAAATATTAGTTTTCTTCGACGGCTTACAACTAATATAGAGATGGCCTAAACAATATACATGTCATAACCTTACTTTACGAAACAGTAACTCACATAATGCCTTTTCAATCTGCTCCATTCAAGAGAAGCATCTGCTAATTATAGATGTATGTTTATGGTCGGGCCTGTTAATAGTTAGGTGTATTTCGCCGCAGAAATAATTGGAGGTATAGGGTCGAAATAATTTGCGTGGGATATTCATAAAAGAATATATTACGCATAATTTCTCCAAAGTTATCTATTTCCTCATAAACACCGTTGCAAATCTCAAAGGGAACTTCTTAATTTGTGCTTTGTAGGTGCATGCTTACCATTATTAAGTTATTTGAAATAAAATAGTTATTACAATGAATAACTCTGTTTAACTGGAATGACACAGCTATACGTTTTCACAAATTATCATGGCATTTGAAATCGTCATTCATATGGGAATCGACCCCAGAGACTTTCCGAACGCTTTTACTTAGGCCCCAAACATTATAAATAAATTGCGACTGGCCATAGAGAGTAGATTTAAATATTATTATTTTGAGATTTGGGTTTCAGATTTCCTTTTGTATCTGAACACTTAATACGCAAGTCAAAGTTATAGATCGTGGTTAATGCTCCGTTCTTTCTAATGACATAAATTACACAGCAAGCTATGGCGTGGCAGCAACTTGAAACAAAAGTCAGGTGGCATTTGTTCTTTAAATAAATTTTGGTGTTCGTCGGAATCTGCTTCTTTTCATTTAGCTATATATTGGAATCTAAGCTCGCGGTTCGAACGGTTTTAAAGTTCTTTTTTTATCGCGTATTTATAAGGCATTCGCAAGTATATACCGTGTATCCTATGGCTGCTTTATCACGGGGGCATCTGATAAGTGAACCTAAATTGATCACTAATAAAGGACAGCCGGAATTATAATTCGTTACAACCTCTATTGTGTGATAACTTATGTAGCCACTATGTAGTATCTTCTTTCGCTATCTACCATGCAGTCCAGAGAAGGTTTGAAATAGTTACTTCTAAGTACATAAGAAACGTGGAATCACTTTCTTCGCGCTTTCGCTTCAACACAGGACTAAATGGACAGTGTTATGCAACAAGTAGCCAACCATCAAGAGTTTAAATGTTGAGTTCAATAGCTAATAAGGTGTACTAATAGCTGATAAGGGTTTAGCTATCTTGGATGAAAATTATTATTATTCTAGGCCGAATAATGTTTTCATCAAATGGAGAACCAACCATCAGCAACTGGAATTTTAATGTTGTAAATGTTGTTGTGTTGTGGCTTATCGTCTGAATGAAATACCGCGTATCTAAAAGTCTCTATATTAGATTGAAAAAAAAAATTTTCTATTTAAATTGAAAATTGCAGTGCCTCAGCAGATGGCGCCACAGTGCAGCAAACCGACCAATGAAATGAGATCCTCCATGGCGGAAGGATACACCCTCCCAGAACAGAGGTGATGAAGCGAGCAAGAATTTTCTCTCTTTTTTGTACTGATGACACTGATTGTTTGGCACAAACTGCATGCTACTAAGCTTATGTTACAAAATTTCAATCTCTTAACTATGTCATTATATTACATAAATTAATAAAAGTTATACGAAATAACTCGAAATAAAGATTATGGAATAGCTACATGCCTTGTAAAATATAGAGTTTCTCTAACAATGTCCTGCAAAATGTTTAAGTTATTGAGGGAAATCTTTCGTCATTTGCTGTATGCGGCTTTATCTAGAGTAAGGGCCTGTTCACATAGGAGTCCGTTGTGTTGCGTTAAGAAAAAGATGACGTTGAGACGAAAATAAACCAATCATATGCCTCCAAACCATTAGCAATGAAATTTTTAACGCCTATGATTGGTTTATTTTCGTCTCAACGTCATCTTTTCCTTAACGCAACGCAACGGACTCCTATGTGAACAGGCCCTTAATCTTTCGAGAGGTATATAAATGTCAAGGGTAAGGTAATTCAGCACTTCATAGAAAGGATGTAGTCAGGCGGAAGGATGGAATTGGTGGAAATAAAAAACAAATATCTTTTGTTACATTCAGCCACCAACATAAAACTAATTGTAATACATCACCACAATTTTTAATATTTTGACAAGCATGACTGAGTTCAATATAGGCTCAATGCTTACAACTGCTCCCGAAACGATAGTCTTCTCTGTCGAAGGCACATGAACAGCCACGTACAGAACACACTTTCTCCGCCCACCAGAGCAGACTCGCCCTTTCATAGCCACTAATTTGCGTACATTTTCAACACTTGACTGGTTCTGAGGTTTATGGAATAAAGAAAAGATGAACACCTTACTACTAATCTATCCAAAACTTTCGAACCTAAAACAATTTTATAGAAAAATATTTTATTCACAATGTAATGCATTACCCTCTCTCTTTTACCCGATACCTAAATTAAAATTACTTTTTAGAATTTAAAATGTAATAAATTACGTTATTAGATTTACACTACATACTAAAGCCTTTACATATTCAACATAGGTTTTAAAAACTGGCTTAAACTTATGTATACAGCTCTGGAATGGAAATGCTTCTTTTTAAAATATTCCAATAATGTTCTTTTATTAGATTTTCTATTCCACTTTACGAGTACGAAAAAAATCACTGTAAAATGAATGGATTTCGGTGATACAAGATTTCCCTTTTTTTTATGGGAAAGTTAATCCCCGAGTGCAATTTAATTTTTGACGCCCTTGCTTCCGCCACGATGATTCTGGATATTTTATAGTAACGCGTGAATGGAAAGTTTTGCATCAAGATTTGATGTTTTTCGATTTATTCTATTATAAGCGTTTGATCTCGACATACCATTGCATCTAAAAGTGATATGCAAATGACATTCCAGTGATGCCTGTCAGAATACGAAATATTCGTTCAAAATCCAAAATTTATTCAAAACGTATTTTGGTTGCCTAGAACTTTAATGCTATTTTAATCTTAACTTTTATCTTACAGCTTACATGTTTGTTCAAACAAGTGAAGTCATATAAAGCATAACGCACTTGAGGTCTTAAGAAGTTGGAATTTTTAGATTTGGATAGAGTGGATGTTCAACTTCTTAAAAAATATATGAAACTGGTCTTTTAGGGCGAAAAAAAGACCAATTATTTAGTCTCTGTGAGTTTCTTGTAATTTAACTAATCATGGAAACAGACGTTCCTTCATGGGAGGAATTTCTTTTTCAATTTGGATTATAAATAAGTAACATAATTCAGGATCATAGGTATTTATTTCTTCAGCCAGTTTTTCGGTCGTGACCAATCTATTCTTCATGTTCATGGCTTTCTATACGCTTTAATTAAACCCTCCTTTAACCCTTCATCGGGCGCGCCAATTTTCGGGAACACCAGCAGGAGCGCGTTACATAAAATGCAACGTCTCTTTCAACCTTGATTATTCCTTTTATAATAAACTGTTCTTTTTGAAATTGAAAACAATAATTCTGCATTTTATGACAAGATATAAAATGTTGATAATATTGAGATATATTTATAATTAAAGGCTGAAGAATGCAAGCACAATCGCCTTATTTCAAAACTGTCCGGTTTATTGGATCTAAGGACAACTTGCGAATGGATTCCTATTATGTCCAAAAAACTTAAAAAACAATAAGATTGTCTATCTTCGCATGTGCGGGATACCGTGTAACAGCTGAACATTTGATCGAGCATTTGAACAGCTGAACATTTGATCAGAGATCCCCAAACTTGTTTGTCCCGTAGGCCCTGTGCCGATTTTTTTTGCTTTGGGTAGACCCCCTGCTATCCTAATATTGATTTTTTACAAATTCATCAACTTTTAAGTTTTGAAGCTGACACAGAGCTATTCACTTTGAGAGGGTTTACTGTAGCGTTAAAAATTTTAAAATAACAAAAAATTGACAACTACGCTGATTGACAACAGGGGGATTGACAACTACGCTGAAACCCCTTTCCACGAAGTATGAAGATGGAGAAGTATCAAAAGCTTTCTCGCGATCGTAAATAATGCAAGAACAGGTATGTCTCTTTGAAGCCAGAATTGTTGATATCCCTTTCTAAACTGCACCTTAAGTTCTTCATTGGTGATTATACCGAACAGTTCTTCTTGTAACATGACATCCGTGTCTTCAATGTCACCGTATCGATTGATAAACCACTGTAGTTTTCTATAGTCAATACATCTTCAAACCTAATTTAAAAGTTTGTGCGACGGACATTTAAATGTTGAACGTAGGCTGAAAGGTCATCATCCTGGCAGTTTGTCTGTGCCAAATGGGGAAACTGGAAAGTTCAATACTAACTCGTGGACCCCAATTTACATTTTATGCACCCCCAATTTTCTTTTTCACTGGAATGACTGGACTACATCAACTCCTGATTTTGACGTATTGCCAGGGCCCGATTTAGAAAATTTTGACTATAGGCACAACTCGGGATGGGGGCCCCTAACACTGATGTGGGCGTAAAATTTCCAAAATTGCACACACACCAAAAAAAAAATGAATAAAAATAATAATAATAATAATCATGAATCATTGTGAAAGTACCATTTAACCAAGAATTAGCTATTGGAAGAGTAGAAGCCTAAAACACTATCAAATAGCAAAAAGCAATATAACATATTTTAACTTCATCATTAAAACACCAATACAATGCAACCAGAAAAACTTATTAATCCCTTACATACTCTATAAAATACATATGATTAACTATACATATAACAATACATATGATGAACCAATCAATCAATCAAGTTTGAAAGGATATTATAAAAAATTGCTACTAAAAAGGTAAAATTAAAAAAAATTGAATTGGGAATTTTTCTTTTTCCTTTTAAAATTAAATTCTTGATAGGGGCCCAACGTTCGGGGGCCCCTAGGCCCGGGCCTACCGTGCCTAATGGAAAATCAGGGCTTGCGTATTGTAATCCAGTAAAATCGCTGGTTTACCACGTTTAAGTCACGACAAACATGTATGGAAAGGATTAGAAGAATCAGAAAATCAGACCCGAATTAGAAAGGGCGTAGCTATAAATAGAAACTGCTTAGAACAATCAAACCTTACATGTCAAACCATTCAAAATCACGAAAATGGTGCACTCTGTACACGGGCGCGCCCGCTGAAGGGTTAATAAATCCATATTTTTCAAATGAAAATAATTATATTCTTTCCACCCCACCCCCGCAGTCTGACTTTCAACATCATACAAATACTGCTACAAATCCTAGATATTGACTCCCCATGTACTTGTCAGAATTATGCACTCTTTCCATAAAGCGTGCCCCTATTTACCTAATTACGGTTATGCAAGTTTACGGGCGAGCAATCGCATGTTATTAACATCAAGTTAATAGAAAATAATTCCAATAAGTACTTTAATTGCTGAGTATTGCACTCTGAGCAATTTTGATTTGATAGAGTCATTAATATTACATTTAATTTTAAACAAAACCTGTCCAAGAAACTTCGAGGCTTTGTAATAAAATTATCAAATTATATCACCAGAGGCGAATGTGTAGGGATTTTGAGGCGCATATGCTAATTATATTTACTTCACAGTCCTTTGCTCTGGGCAAAAATATCCATTTTACTTTAATTATAACGTCGAATCCGAGCAAATAATTAACTACAAGCCGACGAAACACATTAAATATTAAGAATGCGTATCACTTCCGAAAGAATTTATTAAATGTCGGTGGTATTGACGTCTGTAAAGGACGTAAAATGTCTGACATCTGTAAATGAGATTAAAAAACATGTTATCGAGAATAAAAATGCAAGATAAATTTCCTAATTTTAAATATGTACATAATATTTAAATACGCAATGAATGAATATTTTGATACCTACAAAATGTGTAAATTTATCAAAAATTATAAGTTAAAGTTAACGATTTTAGCAAATAGAACGTATGTTGCAGCCCGAATTGAGTTTAACTATACCCTCGCAAAAAATGTACTTTATCAAAGTTTATTTGCGTGGAATTTTCTGCGATCTCTTTAACAAAATGTGAGGTAACAAAACCTGAAATTTGAGTTTACAAACTCAACCAAGCAAACAGTCGCAATTCCTTGAAATTCGCTTGATGGTAATCAAATTTTTCGATAAGTTTATAGTCAGGGTCCTTTTTGTAAATGCTACTAATTTCTTTAGGTAAATATGGGAAAAAAAATCTCTAACAAACAAAATATCAAAAACATAAAGAACTTGCGAAATTTATAGGATATGGCATCGTACTTTCCTTAAATACAGGTGTCCCCGCCACAGAATCTTAATTTATCTGATTTAAGGATTGATTGAATCTTGTTACAATAAATCGTATTCCTCCATACTAAAGGGAAATTTCTGACGCAAATTGTCCTCAAGTATCAATAATTAATACCTCTGAAAACATAAAAGGCAGCGAAATTGTAGTCCGAAGACCGGACAATCGTTTAAAAGCGTAATGGTATTTCTGAAGATCACATTAAAATGCATGAGTTCGAGTCAATAACAGAGGTTTGAGTAACGTTTCACAGCGAACAGAGATTCTGTGAAATCGCTGATTCTCGTCGATTTATATCAAGAGGGCCCTCGGAATTCGAAATGTTCTGCTAAACCTGAGAGAATGTTAATATCCACGGTATGCACCATCAATCACGTGGGGAGAAATCATTCAAATGTACTTACGTCTTGTGCGATTTCACCAGTATCTTAAAAAACTGCCGAGATGTCAAGATGAAGTATTAGAGCCTTGAAAAAGGCTCTTGAGACGCTATGAATCGGATTTGTTTTTTTATGGAGGTAAAAGACGCGCCAAAAGCTGCGCTCAGATTCTTGTGAGTAAAATGCATATAGTGCAAAAGAGAATAGCCAGCTAAATCTCCCGAATCAGAATGAAAATCTACGAGACATAAAAGACAAGTTTTGATCATGAGGACTCCTCCTCAAGTTAAACAATTGAGGAGGAGTGGAAAATGGTGTTAAGGTTAGAGGTGATCGCATTCCTTATTAATTGTTCAAAATTTTTATATACAATATATTTTTTTTTAAGTAATTTGTTATTTAAGACGTTTTCACCTATTTTGGAATTTTACTATTTTCTGTGTAATTTACCAGCAAGTTAAAGTTCAATCAAGTTTAATCTAATAGCTTTTTTCCTGTGACTTTGCAGCAAATTTTCAACACCCTAGTAAGTATGTATATTGTATGCAGGGATGTATATGCTTATATACACACGTATCTTCCGCTTCTGTTCTGAAATCTCCAATATTATACATAACTTAAAACTGAAAAATTTCCAGCAACGGTCAAATTAGTAACCCAAGCATTATAATTTTCTGGCCAATATTTTGACGTATGTTACTGCTATTGTTTATGTTATTCTAAATTCAATTTTTTCCTAAATGCTGGAAAGCCGTTATTAGCCCTATTCCAAACCCTGGAGCTAACATAAATTTCCTCAAAACTACGTCTTTTCCCTCTGCAAAATTACCCGAACGCGTTTTCTTAATAGAATCTCTCTCTTCCTGATGACAATGATATTTTAATCCCCTAACAATTTGGCTTCATAGTCAGCATAGCATCACGCACAGCTGCTCCATGTTGTTGAATTCGCTAGGGAAGGACTACAGTCACGAAGACCTATTGCTGCACTTTCTTAGACACGAGCGAACGCCTTTGATAAAATTTGGTATCTTAGGATCATATTTAAATTATTACAGCTTAATATGCCAAAAAAAATTATTCAGCCAATCGATCACTACTCTCCGCAACCATAATTTCCCGTAAGAATACACCACAATTCTCTCGTCGTCTAAATTTATTACTAGTAGCATTCAACAAGGCTCGATCCTTGGCCCAACTCTTTTAATCTATACGTCAATGATATTCTAGGGGAGATAATATTTTGCTAGCTATGTATGGAGACGATACTGCTATTTTATCAACTTCTCATAATCCTAATTTCTTTTCTAATCAAATTCAACACCATACAGGCACACTTACGAAATAGTGCACTCGTTGGAAAAATACAATTAATCACTCAAAATGTCCTCGACTATTTCTCTAACAGCTATTCTAATCCTCCGCTGTATAGCTATAGAATTTAGAATGGGATAACACAGAAAAGTACTTAGGTGTCATCCTGATCGTAAATTGACTTGGAATGAACATATGATTAAAGCTAAAAAATAAATACAATTGCCGTCATCATGCAACTTCGTAATTAGTTTCGGTCACCACCTTACCATTGAAATTAAAACTTTTCTTTTCAAACAAATTATACTTCCAATAGCTCTCTACACCATTCCTGTTTAGTTTTACGCTGACAAAGCGAATGTTATGCAACTTGAAACTCTCCAAACCAAGAGACACCAGCGGTATTCACCGCGCGTTTCATTACATGTCTAACCAAACCATCCGAAAAGATCTTAATATTTCATATCCTTTCTGCAGCAGCTCATAAACTTCTAAGAAATCTACTATTCAATTCCTAATATCATAACGAGATAATTGCCAGAGTTACCAGAAACTTCTCTCTCGAAAGAACCATAAACGTCCCCAGGCGTGCCTCCTTCGCAGCTAACATTAATTTTCCCTACCGTTATTACTTTTTTAATGTTAATTTTTCCCTGTCATTTTTGAGAACTTCTCACTTATCTCATTACGTATTATTTTCACCTTTAACAAATCTGAGAACGTCCCACTATGGCCCTTTCAGTTCACTTGTGATTTCGTCCGGGTTCAAAACTCGGTGACTCCTGTATTTTTTTACTATTATTATTATTTGATTTTTTCTTTTTAGTTCACTTTCCTTTATTAATTTTTACTGTATTTTATTTTTAAATACATTTAACTGATAAGGATGTTATTTAAGACTTTTTAATTTGCTGAGCAATATTTTATCAGAATTACTCCCTTAATGACTGGAAATAATAATTTTGATCCTGCATCTCCAACAACTTTAAATTCTTTAATCCTTGATATATATATATATATATATATATATATATATACAGGCATTTGATTTACGCCTGCTGTAAAATCTCAATTGCAGTCTTTTTCGTTTAGCAATCCATGGCACAGAGGGAAGGCAGACACTCAAAATAAGTACTCAGCATCGTCCAATTAATTAGCTGTTATTCGGTTCAAACTTCACGTAAACCAACCTCTCCAAGATATGCACGTTTCAGCGCTCGCCATTTCAAACTCGCGGATCCGGCTAGCGCACGGTCACTGCTACGAACGAATTAATCCCGAGCTCTGCGTAATTCTAAGTCTTCATTAACGCGTCCCCCCTTATGGCGCATGCGCAGAGCACCACCTGGAAAATTCTAGAATCCTCCTCTGTTATCTAGCATAATTTTCCCGCCGACCCCTGTACATCATATTTTAAAATAACTTTCCTCCATGGAACTTCAATATCGCGAATCGAGTTCAACAAACGAAACAGGTAAAAACCCTTTTTTTCCGACACGATTTGCAAATGAGTTCCATATTAGATTTCGCTATTTAGCCCCATGTAATTTTCAATTTATGTTTGACATATATATATATATATATATAACACCAGAGGTAGCTGGTGATAGTGCGTCGGCTATCGGTACTGAGGGTGTTCGAATCAGATCCCGACAAGCGCCTATAAATACCTCCGTGTCTACCCAGATATGGGCACATTGATTCATAGACTAAAAGTCCCTTTGTTAGGTGGGACAGGTGATGTCCTAAGGGCTAGGGCGCTGGCCTTCGGTTTCAGATCCTGTGGTTAGAGTCCAACTGTTGGCATGGTTGTTTGTAGCTGTTCGGAATCGGCTTCAAACTGTAGCTCCCTACCTAATTAGCTCTCTTGCAACAAAAAGTTGACCGTAGCGCTTCAAACTAAACCCTCTGTTAGGTCAGACAGGGTGGGAGAGGGTACGATCCCCCCAAACGTCACCTTGTGGCTGCTCGGTCAAAAATTGAGGGTGGCACCTTGCTAAATCGCGACTCGACTCTGTGGTGCCATTGTAAACTGGAGGTCACAACTCAGCCCGCTTGCTTATATGGACCTGGTCTGGGAGCATTAGAAACAACAACAACAACACACACAACACACACACATGCACATCATATATATATATATATATATATATATATATATTTATATTATATATAAATATATATATAATATATGATATATATATAATATAATAATATATATATATATAATAGATATATATAATATATATATATATATATATCTATATATATATATATATATATATTATATTTATTTATATAATATATATATATATATATATATATATATATATATATATATATATATCTAGATAGAAGAGAGAGAGAGAGAGATGACGAGAGAGAAGGGGAGAGAGGGGGGGTTAAACAATAAACAGATAGACAAATAAACATTCATAAACATATGTGTATTGATATACTCTAGGCATTTAGTTTATTTATTTATTTTCCAGGACTTATAAAACGATTATGTTTAGGGAGAGTATAAAAAAGTCAAAATAACAGCATATAAAATATAAACAAATACTGAAAAAATCTGGATAATAGAAAAAGTTTCAGTTTTGTTGTTTTACAGCAGTAAAATACCCATGATATTTATTGTGTGACTGAGATCCATGGAGAAAGTCAGAGAGAGCATTCAAAAAAACGGACACCCATGAAATTCTGCTCTAACATGTTCTCCTGCCCGAAACTGTCCGGTAGAGTAATTTCTTTCAAAACAATTCTATGTTAGAGCTAGTCCGACCTCTTTATTCCATAGATAATGGTCCAAATGACTTTTTCCGGTTTGGAAAGACGAAAATGGCCCTTTAAGGAAGGTTTTAAAAGTTATGGTAATTGTTCAAAAAGAGCTAAGAAATTTAAAAGTATCGGAAAAATGATTTTAAGCCTACTTTCATGAAAAAGATTTCGAAGCATTTCGTTCGACTAAGTGACATTTTATGTAACAAGCATTAATTTCTTATGGTAAGTGCCTGAAAAATTATGTTAAACCTTTTCCAAAGATAATCTTTTAGAACAGTTCCGATAATTATAATAAACATAACTTGTACAATAATATATATATATATAGATATATATATATATATATATTATATTATGTGTGTGTTGTATATATATATATATATATATACGTGTGTGTGTGTGTATATATATATATATATATATATATATATATATATTACTTATTCATCAAATGCCAGCTTGTTGACTATTAGGTCATAAGGCTTCGGGCTCTCCAATATTTTCTACAACACAATTACAATAAGATAATGCACGCATTCCTCTATGTGCGTAGCAGTCATATCTTGCCGGTGGAACATAAAATTAATATATTATATATATTATATATATATAGTATACAGGGGTGATTAATTAAAGTTTAAGTTTCAAAACGCTATAAAAAAAGAACCACTGATGAGAATGACGTCAAATTTGAACGGCATGTTATTGAAGAAGTCGGAAGCGTATGGCAGAAGGAAAAAATTAGTTTCAAATTTTAGCAACAGATGCCGCTGTAAGCGGCAGAATCACGACTAGAAATGAGAAATGCATTCGTCAAAACAACTGCTAAGGTGTAAGTTACACATAAAATGCATTGACAAATTAGAATTGTGAGGTAATTTTATTTTTATGACTGTACATATCACATCGAAAGGGACAAATCGGTTTAAAGAGTTTTGCGGCGAAATGCGGAATAAGAACCATTCATCAAAGAAGTTCGGAAATGTCGCAATACTGGCGCAAAACATGTTCACACAAGGTGTTCCACCGTTGTGTGCAACAAGTTGAAAGCGACAAACAGCATGTCCACAACGGATCGCAGTGTATCCGGGGGTGATGTTCAGAAGTGTGTTGCGAAATGCGTGCCTTTAATTCCGCTAAATTGCAACTTGGAGCACCGACACAACATTTTGAGATAAACCCCACAGCCAGAAGTCACAACGGAGTAAGATAGGTTGATCGGGACGGCCGGGCTGTAGGGAAATGACGGCTGATAATTCGAGCATTTCCGAAATGGCGCCTCAGCAGCTGCTTCACGGGATGTGCAATGTGCGGAGGAGCGCCATCTTGCATAAAATGATTTCATCCACACATCCCGCTGTTGCAGAGCTGGAATGACGTGGTTGCGAAGAGACGCATAGCGCTGACCAGTGACGGTAGCGGTAACAGAACCGGAAGCACTCGTCTGCTCGAAAAAATATGGTTGTAGGATGAATGATGCAGTAAAGCCGCACCATACCGTGACCTTTTCAGGATGAAGTGGTTCGGGGTGCGTTGCCAGTGAATTTTCTGTTGCCCATATTCGACAATTCTGGGTATTGACGTACCCTGTCAGATGGAAATGGGCTTCATCTGTCCACAAAATTTTCCACGGCCATTCATTATCCACTTCCATGCGACCAAGAAATTCTAACGTCTCCCTTACTGGAAGGTCAGACGGAAGCAACTCCTGCACATGGCCAATTTTGTACGGATAGCATTGCAGGATCTTTCGTACAATTTTCAGCACCGTGCTCGTAGGCCTGTCCAATGTTCGGGCAATTGCTCTTGCACTGCATGGTTACACATCCACCGGCCGACCCCTCCTGTAATGCTGTGGCCAATTCTTCAACTACCGTCGAATGCACTCGTTTTCTCCCTCTACAGATTGCACATCAAACGAACCTGTCGTTTCGAATTTCGCATCATTTCTTCAGACCCACGACACTCATTGGACAACGCCTTCTTTTCATACCCTTCAGTGTCCTGACTTTTGCAGAGCTACTCTTGCACAATCATCGTTTTGTAATACAGCTTTGCCAGCAGAGCGCGGTCCTGCAGGTGAGACCACCCATGGCGAACATCTGAGACGCGAAATGAGGAAGCAGCCGTGTACCTGGCGGTTTTATAACACTGAAATGTGTCGTGCGCATGACAAGTATTTTAATTTACATCTTGCTGCCGCTTACAGCGCCATCTGTTGCAACTTTTTGAAACTAATTTTTTCTTCTGCCATAACGCTTTCCGCCTTCTTCATTAACACGTCGTTCAAATTGACAAGATTCTCATCAGTGGTTCTTTTTTATAGCGTTTTAAACTTAAGTTTTAATTATAATCACCCTGTATATATAACAGAACGGTAGCCTCTTGAGAAAGCTCAACTTAAGTAATAACTAATTAACTCGAGGGAAAAATGAACATAATTCTTTGTGGAAAACAATTTTTTTAACCCAAATCTATATCAGTTAGAAATTTTTCTGTTGGAATTGAAGCTAATAGCGAAATAGTTTAGATTGTACGAATTCTTCTACTTTCAGAATCCCATCGTTAAGTGTTAATGTACAACTATGTAATAATGAATAGACAATAACTGAAGATACGAGTATTACGTGATCATGATAGTGGGGCACGTTCATAAAATGCAAGAATACAGGAAGCCTATTCCAGGACGATTATGTGCAGAAATTATTGACCTTACCCTTAACAGTGATTTCGTGTTGCAATTTATCAATAGAGAAACAGCATCTATGCTTCTAGTCTAAACAAGGGCTACAGCTGTATGTCGAACAAAGAACTTATTTTACGAAATTTTCATTTGAAATGTAATTGTTCTCCATATTTCCCTTTAAGCAATCAGTAAGCTTTTTTTCTACCATAATCTCAAAAAGGCAAAGATATTTGATGTTCGACTATCCAGATGTGTCTGCATGATCGATCACAAAGATGCGGCACTAGAATCCTAATGCGGGTGCAATCGATAGAAAAACTTCCCACGATCGAATTGTTGACAATTTCTAGTGTATGTAGTAATCGTCAACATTAAACATTCTTTCGATATACGTCTTAAGATAACATTTCGTTTCTGAAAAGATCGGCAGTAAATTTATGAGTCGGGCTGGACAAATCACGAAATACCTAGGTCACGCACACTCCGATAGAACTAGAAGGAAAGACAAATAATTAATTTGTCAGCTTGTGTTTGTTTTTCTACCTCGTAACACGTAATAAATTTTATCAAGCATTATAACATAATATATCAAGCACAATATGGAGTAAATGTTATTTTTCATTTATAAAATGAAATATATAATAAAATCCAAATTCAAGGATCCGAAATATCGATTAAAGATAGGAAGATTATATTAATAATTCTTTCCAAAAATCATATATATATATATATATATATAATATATATTATATATATATATCTTAAGATAATATACATTTGTTAACCTCGGATAAATATTCAAGCTCTATTTCATTCAGTGGCACAGTTTCAAGATTCAAAAAATCTCATTACTCAAAGTATTCCCTTTATTCATTGGAAATAAAACTTAGCGGCATCTCCGGGCGCAAAGTTTTACAGAGTCTTCAGGCCGAAAAGCCGCATCAGTTTAAAAGCAGTTCCGTGTCTGAAATCAATATGGCATTTTATCAGACCAGAAGGTATGCGTGTTTCTCGGTAAAAGTATCTAATTTTCCCGATAGCTCTGGGCAATTTTCTCTGATCTGGTCTCTCTATCCTCAGTTATTGGTTCTCTTACATAAAAGAGAGTCGGGCATTTAATGAAATGATTTAGCTATTTTTCTTCCTTTTATGCTCTACCAAATCTGTATTCTGTTATTTCAGAGCGTTATTCCGTACACACTGTTATGCATATATATCTATATATATAATATATATATATATATAATATATATACATATCTTATATATATATATATATATGTATATATATATATATTACATATATATATTATATACATATATATATTATATATATATAGATATATATATATAGATATATATATATACATATATATACATACATATATATATATAATATATCTATATGTATATATATATATACATACATATATATATATATAGATATATATATATGTATATACATATATATACATACATATATATATATATATATATATATATATATATATATATATATATATAATATATATATATATATTATATATATATATATATGTATATATTATATATATATATACAGTTGGTTCTCTGTTTAACGACTTTCAAGGGACCGTGAAAAATCGTCCTTAAGTAGAGATCGTCCTTAAACAGAATTTGATAAAATAACATTTCCCTTCAAACTTTACAGGCTTAGGACTGTCAATATATTTCTTAATATTGGCGTGTTTAAAAACGTTATTTTTATTATCATCATTATTTTATTCACAAAAAGTTATTTTAAATTACATTGAAAAAAAAAATACAAACAATACAATAAATTACGTTTTAAAAATTCAAAAAGTGTTGATTGCTTCATTCGCCTTGTTTTCGTTATTCTCTTTTCCAGATTTTCTAAAATGTTAAATGAGTCACCTTCCATTTTCGATGTAATATAGCGTCGGAGAACATCTAGAGCAGAAATTGCATGTGTGTAAGACGGTGACAGTGTCTCGTTTTCCGTGTCTTCAACTTCACCTTCTTCGTCTGACACTGTGTTTTCGTTTACAATATCTTCATAAATTTGTTTCTACATTTCTGAAATCTGTTGTTAAAGCGTATTTATCACAATTGTAGAAATCTGAATTGAAACATCCTCATCTTCAACAAGATTCTCCATTCTTCAGGGGTAATGTCATCTTCGTTGATTTCTACATCCGTACTTTGCAGTTCCACTACAAGTTCTTTGTGAATTCCAGCAACGCGAAAGCAGTTTTTTATTGTGGATGAAGAAACTTCTTTCCATGCTGATGTTATCATGTAAATTGCTTCCAAGATTGTAAATTTTCTAATTTTATACTGTCAGCCGAATTGTTTATTAATTTCCTAATTAAAGACTTTCTGTAGTATGCTTTAACACTACGAATGATACCCAGGTCTAATGGCTGCAACTTGCTAGTGCAATTAGCTGGTAAGAAATGGATAGTCAAATTTGTAAGTCCAGGGATATTTGGAGTATGTGCAGTGCATCGGTCGATTAAAAGTAAAACTTTTCTCTTTTCTCGATGCATTTTTGCATCAAATTTCTAATCCTCAATAAAAATTTGTGATGTCATCCTCGCTTTATTGTTATTGCGGTACTCACAAGGTTTCCTGGTGATATTCTTAAAACCATTGGTTGCTTTGATTTGCCTATAACTAGCGGTGGAAATTTCTCAGATCCATCCGAATTAGTGCACAGTAAACAGTCAATCGTTCTTACTGTGTTTCCACCAAACACTTTTCGCCCATATACGTTAAGTTTTATTAGGCACCATATTGTAGGCCCGAATGAATTGAATAGGCCCGTCTCATCTGCATTGAATATGTTCTTCTCATCATATACATCTAATATCCCCTTCAGCACTATTTTCCCTTCATCCACTATTTTTTCATCTACGGAGCCACTTTCGCCAGATATGCTTTTAAATACAAGCCCGTATCTTTCTTTGAATTTTGTTAGCCAATCAGCCGAAGCCTAAAAATTTTGCATTCCAAACTTTTCTGCCAGAATAATAGCATTTTCTTTAAATATCACTCCGGAAATTGGAATGTTAGATGCTCTTGCTTGATGAAACCATTGCAGGACTGCCTTCTCAAACTCTTCTGATCGGCCACTTGAATTTTCTGCCGTTTGGATTTGGATCCCAAACCAAATTTTTGTGCTGCTTCAAAAATTGTCTCTTTGCTTGCTAAAATGCCTTTGAGAGTAGACTCGGGTAGCTGAAATTGTCTTGCGAATTGGACTTTTGTTATTCCAACACTTTCTTCCACGTTTTCAATAATTTTCACATTTTCGTGTAGCGTAAGATGCTTTCGCTTTGATACCATTTTGCTCTGCTCACCTCGTATTCGTATTGGAATGAGCTCCTACACACAACCATGAATTCTCTAAACATGAACACGTGCTTCCAGAAGGAGTGAGAGAGGGATGCTTTTGGACAGTTCGTAAGTCACATGACAACATGGTAGGTACAATAGAGTGATTCCACACCCGCACTAAGAAATTCGATCCACCAGGGAAGAATGTTCGATCTTCCGAGAAACAGTAATCCCCCCCCCCCCCGGTTTTTTTCCACTGCAACAAGTCTATTAGCGCGTACACATTCATGCTCTCCTCAGAATTCTGCGGGGAAACCAGTGATTTATGGGCAGCGGCCTGCAGAGCAGTCCTGCACTGATCTTGTGTTCGTCTTCTTTGCCCAGAGCATAAAAGAAAAGAAGGGACCATGGGGGCGGGAATGGGGATGAGAGTGAAATGAACCCTACCCGACGGATAGGGTTACCGTGACTAATGTGATGACAGGAGTTGGGGGTACTTCCCTGCAGAATTTCTGCTTGAATGTGGATGTACCATAAGATTGCAACAAACATAAAGGAAATTCCGGTCTGTTATTGAAACCAAACTCCCCCACAGAAAGTAACCCTCCTGTAGATAAAACGTTGAAGAAAAAGTTTATCATGTAAGAAAAAATCGTCTTAAAATAGAATTTTTTACGTCGGAGGAACCGGGACCGGGAAATATCGTCTTTAAATAGAGATCGTCATTAAGTGGAGCGTCGTTAAACAGAGAACTAACTGTATATATATATATATATATATATATATATATATACATGTGTATATTAAAATTAAGCCAAAATACTAATTATCTTTATACAGTAACATAAAAAAATTCTTTTAGAGGTAAAAAAACTTTCTCCTACTTACAAAGGGGAGCGTAATCCATTAGGTTTACAGTAGAGTAAAGTTATACGCCATAAATCTTTCATGAAAATGGCGGGAAATTTCTATTTTCGTCTTTTTTAGAAAATCCAGATTGATTCGGTTGTTTCGTTTTCGAGTGTGCCCCGTTGCGTGACTTGTAGTCATAAAATTTCTCTCCCTGACAGACGACCCCTTTCATGTCTACGCTACTGCCACCGACTCGACTTTTTTCTGGAAATTTCTTTTGTATATATTATTTTTTATGAACGTATTTAATGATCCTTGCATTTTCGAACTGTCCATAGAGACAATCCCATCTAATGCTCCCTGGCCTGATGAAGGTTATATTAATTACGTCGAAACGTGCTGCAATCTCGTACTGTGGATTTGTTCGTGATATGCGCTAGTTTCGTCTCAGTAATATTTTATGGGGATCATTGAATTACGTCGAGATGTTTTTTTATTTGTTGTACTAGGGGCTTTGCCCTAGGCTCGCTACGCTCGCTCCTCTGTTATGGCTAATAGCGAGATACATAGGGGTGATTCTCGGGCAATGAAACAGCTTCCATCCATTTACTGTTGAAGGGGAATCACTGCGAAGGGGAATCACTGTTTCAGCTTTAAAATTCAATTAAAAATTGAAATTTTAAGATAGAACTTGAAATGAGGTTTTATGAATGAGAAAGTTTTCATCTTCCAGATGATGTTATTTTCTTTGTAAGATAAAAATTTGAGGAGTATCGATATTACAGCCACATATGTGACGATATTTCTCGAAAAAGTGGGTTTAATATTTTGATGAAAATATTAGTCTGTTTTATTTTTAAACAAATGAGGTCTTGTTTGAAGGAGAAATGTCTGTAGTCTTAGATTGTAAAAAGATCAAAATTCTACGATTAATTTTTGGCGAGTCATCGTAATCTGAACATGAAAATGTCAATATTTTTCCACAAAACATAAAATAAAAAACTTAAAGTCCGACGAAGATGAGACATGTCTAACTTTCTTCCCCGCATTTTTCTGCATCTATTGGTATCAGTCTCGACCCTATAACCCCAGCGGTTTCGGAGGAGATAGCGTGACAAGCGTTTGACAACGGCGGCGTCGGCGGCGGCGCCAATTACTTTTTTTAGAATTGAGAGATAACCACTGGACAAACGTTTGCAAATAAAATTGAGCTCGTGAACATGGAGCTCTCCAGTGTCCTCTGAACCAATTTATAGAGATTTAATAAGGGGCACTCTACTTGAACAAAGATTCAAACACAGTTCTAAATTAATAAAAATGTTTACTATAACTTTGAGTATAAATTTGCTTTTCAACATAACTACAGCGTACTACTGGTACGAGTATATATAACATTCATGCAACGGATATTATTCCTGTATAGATACTTTGCAAGAAAATACAGTTTGCAATACTCACAATACTTGAAAGTCAACCAGCAATGCTGCCACGTAAACTTTGGGCCAGAACGCAAAATAGCTTTCGTCCAACACGAACTCGCGTAGGCTAGCATCAACCTAGCTAAGCACCTCGAGCTGCTGCTCGCAAACTCCTTTCACTTCCTTTCCCTTCCTCAACACTTCGCCTCTTTAATCTACACTCAAGAGCCAAAACATTATGACCACCCCTACATTTTGCAATGAATTCACCTGGATGACGTGGAAGGCACGTGATCAGGTGGAAGTGGTATTTACTGCTGCTGGAGAGTCTGAAGAATCATCTTTCACTTACTTCTGTGTGTGATGGGAAGGCTGCGGATCTAAGCGACTTTGATAGAGGGCAGATTGTAATGGCTCGAAGGCTCGGAACAAATTTTCCGAAACTGCACGACTCGTGGGTTGTTCGCGACCTACAGTTGTTAGTACTTATGCAAAGTGGATGAATGACGGTGAAACCAGCAGTAGACGACATGGTGTTGGACGTCCACACGCTATCAAAGAAAAGGTCGTCGGAGACTGTCTCGCATCGTGAATCAAAACCGGAGCCAGACAGTGGCTCAGCTGACAGCCCAATACAATGCAGGGCCAAGTAGAATAGTATCGCAGCACACTGTTCAGCGGACACTGTTGGATATGGGGCTACGCAGCAAACGTCCCACTCGTGTGCCTTTGCTGACCAAGCGTCATCGCCAACTGAGCCTGCGCTGCGCCCGGGAACATCGCGACTGGTCCATGGATCAGTGGGAGAGAGTTGCCTGGTCAAATGAATCACGGTTTGTCATTCATCACGCCGATGTCCGTGTCAGGATACGCCGTCTTCCAGGCGAACTGTTGCTCCGTCAATGTACAGTAGGTCATACACAGGCCGGTGGTGACGGTATTATGCTTTGGGGGACGTTCTCTTGGGCGTCTCTGGGAGCCGTGGTTGTGGTAGAGCAGACCATGAATGCTACAGTGTATCTGAACATCATTGCGTCCAGTTACCCTTACATGGCCTCTGTTTTTCCAGCTGGAAATGGAATGTTCCAACAGGACAACGCCCCGTGTCACAAGGCTAAAATTGTATTGGAGTGGTTCCAGGAACATGATGCTGAATTCCAATTAATGTTCTGGCCGCCTAACTCGCCGATCTCAAACAGATAGAACACATTTGGGATGTCATGGGACGGCAGCTCAGAGTTCAAAGATCACCAATTCGCAATATCTCGGATTTGCGTGACCGTTGCTTAAACATCTGGTACAATCTGTCTCCGGCCATCTACCAAGGACTTGTGGCATCCATGCCAAGGCGGGTTGAAGCTGTGTTGCGCGCCAAAGGTGGGCCAACTCATTATTGACAAGTGGTCATAATGTTTGGCTCTTGAGTGTAGCTGCTTGGTATGTATACCAACCGCGTATGCCTTGAAATTAGCATATCTCAGCAGCTTCTTTTATTTATTTATTTAAAGTTCAATTCTTGTGAATCGAATCTTATGTAAACCTTACAAAGTTATTAAAATCCCGTAGTGCAGTGCACCTATCGAAAAGCCCAGTATTTAAAACTTGTCTGGAGTTCTATAAAAAGAACAAAGGAGAATCTGTTAAATTAAAACGAAAAGATGGGTAGACTAACGTCGTGCCCAGTCAAAAATCCAACATTCCAGTCCGCAGAGGACGGTCTGGAATAAGGTTCTTCTCATAAAGAAGACGTCGTCAGCTTTTTTCCGATGCAGATTAGAGAGCTCCAGCTTCACCATGTAATGACTTGACATTCCCCGCGCGTGAATTCCAAGAAGGCGTGCAACCGTTGGTATCTCAGCCGATTCATCCATGCCGGGGAGATCATCTTAGCGTATAGCGTTACAATGGCCTTGTAGCGGCTCCGACGATTTTTTACACGAAAGGAACATCCTTTGAGACATCCCCCATTTTCGGACAAAAACAAACCGGCAACAATGCAGAAGCAGCCTCCCTCCGGAAGACTATACGAGGACTATACTCGACACCCAGGGTGGTAATCGTCAGTCGTTCGTTTTTTTTTCTAGATGATAGGTGATCCTGAATAGGATGTCCCTGCAACGGACGCGTGCCTAGCCAGAACGTGGACAATCATCCGACTCATCATGACATCTCAAATCCTAATTTATTTGTAATTTTAATATAATCAAGATTACCAAATAAATGCATTGGTTATCTTACAAGGCTGCCAGTCTCCTTTTAGGCAGTCCTTACAATCGCGTGGCAGGTTTTTCTATTCGTAAGAAGTCCAGCTGAATAAAGGGGCAAGTGATGTCTTGGTATTTGAAGGATAGTAATTTCCCTTTTCGCCAAGAGTGGCCATTTCATTTACTTGCAGCCCACAGTGAAAAGGGGCTGTAGGTTAACACCACCTTTTAAACTCTCTAAAGTAACACTATCTTCCAATGTATGGGAATTACCTGTGTGTCTATAGTTAACAACGTCCTGAAGGGCTGAACTTCAATCGAATGGCTGTGTAGTGACACGATTGACTTGAATATCTTCTGGGAGATTCTTTTAAAACTTTAACGATGGCAATAAAATGTATCACCTTAAATGAAATAGAATAAAACATCAATAACCCCCCCCCCCACCCCTAACGCTTTAAAACGTTATTCACAAGATTAAAACTAAATTTCCTTTGCATCATGTTGGATCACTCCTTTTCTCTAGTTTGCCGTTTATGTGTACAGTCAGTTAGAAAAATACGGTTCAAGAAACTTCTAATTGTATACGGATACTCATTATTTGCTCACCAAACTGACAATTCGCCATTAAGTGTCATCTCTGATAGAATAAATTAAAATCTAATAAGTGATTAACTCGTCCCCGGTTTTTAACAATTCAGTTGTTTTATTACTTAGATGATCCTTTAAAGAAAATATCTCTATCTCCGGTTTTTTCCGAATGAATTTGAGTTGTAATTTGTAGGGCTAAAATTTTAAGATTTTCCATGATTATGAAGCTGTTTATTGGTCTGTAGCTCCATGTATTGAAGTTAATATGCGTTGGATCTTTAAAAATATCAACATTTATTTTTTTTAAATTCAGTTCATAACCTATTTGGCAAATGGTAGCCATCTCGTTTTTCAACTGAAGGTTTTGTTGAAAATAGCTAACAACACCAAAAACGGTAAAAATTAATACGGTGTGTTATTACATAAGGATTAATTTTCTAAGAATAATTTCTTTAAAAATTATCACTATCATGCCTGTGTGCATGCCAACGTGTTTATATGAGAGAGCGAAAAGAGGAGTATATTGATTTTACGAAGTTTATATTAGCCATAATGTAACGCTAAATCCCTGGCAAGTAGAAGTCCAAATAGGAATTTCCCAAGATTATAACAGGACAAACTAAATCTATAACTATTAATCGTTAAACTAATATACAGAGCTGCCGTGCAGGTCGCTATTTTTAGATATGTTCAGATATTTCTGCCGATAAATACATTACGTTGCGATCGAAAATTATTGAAGCATAGCTTTTATCGATTAATGTCTTTCGCGTGTCTTGCAATGGAATTGACTCGCGGTATTTGAAATTCATCCCAAAATGGTTAAAAATCAAATAACTGAAAAAGAATCCCCGAAAAGGACTGGAATCTTCACTGAAAAAATGTGACCTACATACCCAAAAAAATCTCATTTAGGGAAACAAGGTAGATTTAAAGGGTTTTTTATCATTTCCAATATATATATATATATATATATATGTGTGTGTGTGTGTGTGTGTGTGTGTAAGTAATATATTAAATATTATGCCCTCCATTCTAGCATTTAAATTCCCTTTCCTAAATCCAATCCGAGTAATCTTAATTTATCGCTTTAATACCCTTAACAACAAAAGTTCCCATGAATCGCATGCCTTTGCATTTCTACACGTCTGGAGAAAGGCGTCCCCAATATCTGCTGACCCTACAAAATAACAGGCACATGTTTTTTTTCGCCCTCTCGCGCGTAAGGTTGAAAGGTGATATTAGCTTCCGAGCCGTCTTCTGAAATGGGCGGATGTACTTTTGTCGCTGTAATAACGATTCGGCCAGACTGCATCAAAATATTGTTCCTTTCAGGCTGAGTCTAGCTCCAGCCGTGTAGATATGAGCTAGTTTTCCTTTTCAGGTTGTATTTTAAGGTCATGGATATATATATGTGTGTGTAAGTAATATCTAAAATATTATGCCTCCATTCTAGCATTTAAATTCCCTTTCTAAAATCCAATCCCCAGTAATATTAACTTATCGCTTTAAAACCCTTAGCCACAGAACTTCCCATGAATTGCATGTCTTTGCATTTCTACACGTGTATATGTCCCAATTTAAGACTGGGTTAGCATCGCAAGCCCTAAATTTGCTGACCCTACGATTAATAGCCACATTCCTCTCGCCCTCTCGCGTTTAATGTTGAAAGGTGATATTATTCCGAGCCGCTCATCTGAAATGAACGGATGTACTCTTGTCGCTCTAATAAACGATTCTGGCCGACTGCTTCCAAATTTAATTTTTACTCCTTCAGCCATGTAAATATGAGCTAGTTTTCCCTTTCAGGTTATAATTTAAAGGCATGGTGTAATGGATATATATTTACTTACACACACACACACACATATATATATATATATATATATCTGTATATATGTGTGTGGTGGGGTGTGTGTGGGAACGCCCTCTGGCACCCACTTCTGGAACCCGCTTCTGACAACCGCCGCTGACGCTTCTGCCTTCCAGTCAGCGCCATCTGTGAACTCTCCGTGAACCACTCAGAAGAGAATTGGCTTTCATAGTATTAAGACGTGTCTTCCCAGCTGACGGCTGTGGTGTGACTTTTGTTTCCTAACAATGTAGTACAAAGGAGTAATTTCTATGTTATGAAGATTTAACTATGTGTTCTATGTTTAGTTCTAATTGATTTATGTTTAATGCACCGTATTGTCCAAATACAAGTTCGTCTGATGTGAATCGTAATTTTTGAGTCGTATAATGATTTAGAAGTTGATGACAACCCCTAAAACCCCTAGACACCCAGCTATTCTTACATATATATATATATATCTATATATATATATATATATATATATATATATATATAATATATATATGTCGGACTTAAGCGGGAACGAATAATTATTCTAAATTTAAAGGGGGCTTAGTAATTAATTTATTGTCGCGGCGTAATTCGCCACTATTCTCATATCTTGGTTCGAAATACATCGAGAGATATCGGGGAATTCCCTTTGGATTGATTGACATCTGTGGCCACGCCTATGGTCCAACTCCGGTGTATGCGTCACAGACCATGTAGGCATGCGCGGTGGCTTTGGATGGAGAAAAACAATAGCGTGTAATCAGACGGCGGGATTTAATTCATTGCTAGTGGACGCGTGTCAGCTGGGTCCCTAATTTGAAAATGGCGAGAGCTCAAATATGCGCTACTTGGATCAGTGGTTGCTGGAAAATGAAATAAATTGGAAAAGCTTGAACTATGTTTATTAATTGGATTTAGACTACTTACCACTCGCCACCAGTATTAACATGATGACTGCTAATGCAAACCACACGCCTGTCAAGAGCCGGCAGGATTCGAACCTGCGCGGGGAAACCCAATGGATTTCAGTATGGACATTCAAAGTATGGACTGATGGAACAAGTGCCAATTGCTTATGAACCATTTGACCTAATCTCAGTTGATACAGTTGGAGGTTTTAACTATTATAATTCGACAAAAAAATATCTTCATCTGGTGATTGATCATGCAACAAGATATATTTGGACTTTTCCTTCAAAAGTGTGACAAGTGAGACATACACAAACTGTTTAAAACAAATTTTCAAAATTAAAGTTCCGAAACAAATATAAGTGACAGAAATGCTGCATTTACTTCCTCAAGGTTTAAGAAATTCCTAAAACATCACAATACGAGACAACTACTTACTTCAGCCCACGACCCCAGTGTAATGGCAAAAATGAGAGATGTAATCAAACGATTGTATCCAAATTAAGGTGTAAAGTTAATACTTCTTCGAAAAAAATTCCATGGACAAAAATTTTAGAACAAGTGACTTCCGAATATAATAATCAACCCCATAGAGTAACTGGATTTTCCCCGAATTACCTCCTATTTGGAAATTTGCCATATAACTCACCATTACCTAAAATAACTTCATTACATTATCCGCCAGTTGAAGAAGCAAGAAAGATTGCAGTGCAAAGAACAATTCAGCACCATAAAATTAATAAACAAAGATATGATAGAAATTTTATACAGTCAAACTTCAAAATTGGTGACTTAGTGATGTACGAAGAATTCAAATACCCAAATTCAAGAAAATTAGATCCACCCTATTCAGGCCCTTATAAAATTTTAAGCAGATTTCTAATGTTAATTTCGAAATTGATAAACCAAACCAATACACTGGAAAAAAGAGTGAAATTGTGCACTCAACTAGATTAAGGCATTTTCAGCCATATAGTGAGTTTAAATTACAATAATGTTGTTTCATCCACAATTTTGGGGAGGGGGGGGGAAATTAAGATAAAATGTTGATACGAGTTACAAGTAAAAAATTGAAATTATAAAGTTATGATTGTTAATGAGTAAATAAAAATTAATAACATTGGAACTGATGAAGTAATATTGTGAAAGTAAACTAGAAGATGATTTGTATTGAATTTATTGGATGTTAATAATTATGTATTTTTGAATTGAAATTTAATAACTTATGAAAGAACTTTGGCTAACCTAAATTATTTTGAAAATTTTGTTACCATCTTTGCAATGTTTGTTACATTAATGTGTGGAGCTGTATCTACATTTTCCCGAATATGACCAAATTGCCTATCCCAGAGATCCATCTCTAATTGATTTTATATGTTGGGTGCCTAACACCCTCTTGACTCCACTTATGTGGTTAAACGTTGTGTACTGATCTCTTTTGAGGCCTTTCCCAACCTAGAGTTTCAGTGTCGTGCACTATACGCACCAATTTTCACTTTGAATTTTGTTTAGAGTTGTCGGTTGTGGTTTAAGACGGTGGAAATTGTTGAACCTGCTCTCCTCTGACCCAACCATGCACTTGTTCACTCAACTACACAACACACACAAACAAAAAACATACACCTTGAATTAAACAGAATGTACACAGATGAAGGAATGGTACACCAGTACCAAAGTGAATTGTTTTACATAATGAATCTATCATTGTGAAATATTAAGGTGAATGAAGTGTAAATTATAAAATGTTTGATAACTTTGAATTGTGATAAATTTGAATCAGATTTTTGTGTTATGGAAAAATTTTGAAGTGTAAATAATATGTAGAGATTTTGAATTTCATGTGTAATTTCATATGTTTGTATTTCATAAGTAAGTCGAAGGTATAACAGAGCTATAAAAAGATAAACTGTATTGTAATTGATGTCAAAATACATTTGTGTCCGTTCGGCAAGTACAAGATACGAGAAAATAATCCCTGGGAAATTGATCAATATTTATATTTTTTTTCAATTATTAATATGTTGTGTCTCTGAGTATTTTTACAGGGTCAACCATGTCAAGGAGGCCTCCAACAAGCCGGTCGACCGCATTTAGTTTTGTCTTTCATATATTTAAATATTTTTTTCATGTACCTCCATTTTCACATTACCATAATCTGTGTAAATAAAGTCATACTTGTAGAATTTTAAACTGGAACTGTTATAAAATTATAAGATGAGTGGACAGCATACAAGACTGTTGATTACATTACCACTCAACGAGGCTGATGAAAGTATTCAAGCCTGGACTTTAGATTGTAAAATGCTACTAACATTCCACGTTAATGGGTAATAGTTATTTGTGATTTTCAATTAATTTGTTCCTAGGTGAGTTTTTGAAGTGACATTGTTTTTCAGGTGATGTCCTATTGAGATTATATATTGGTATAATTAAATTGATATTTTGAATTTATAGTGATATATTTTGAGATAATGCTGTAATATTTTCCTTTTTGCCTTAAGTCATCAGTGATATAAAATTGTACAACTCAAGAAATTTTGTGTAACTTGAAAAATTGTAAACTGTGTATTTTAAACCACTGCTCCAAGTCTTACAGACAGAAAGAATCAATCCAGGGGTTGTTAAGGGAACGGTTGATTTGTAATTAAGGGGGTTTTCACTGGAACCTGTTGTGTAGAGAGACGTCCCTACTCAGCATGTTTTCCAGTCTACTGATGTAATGTTTTTTTTATCGTAGGGGTTGTTGCCACAGGGAATTAGCTACTCCTTGTGTGCACGCCTCAAGGGGAGGGGGGAAAGTTGTCGGACTTAAGCGGGAACGAAATAATTATTCTAAATTTAAAGGGGGGCTTAGTAATTAATTTATTGTCGCGGCGTAATTCGCCACTATTCTCATATCTTGGTTCGAAATACATCGAGAGATATCGGGGAATTCCCTTGGATTGATTGACATCTGTGGCCACGCCTATGGTCCAACTCCGGTGTATGCGTCACAGACCATGTAGGCATGCGCGGTGGCTTTGGATGGAGAAAAACAATAGCGTGTAATCAGACGGCGGGATTTAATTCATTGCTAGTGGACGCGTGTCAGCTGGGTCCCTAATTTGAAAATGGCGAGAGCTCAAATATGCGCTACTTGGATCAGTGGTTGCCGGAAAAAGAAATAAATTGGAAAAGCTTGAACTATGTTTATTAATTGGATTTAGACTACTTACCACTCGCCACCAGTATTAACATGATGACTGCTAATGCAAACCACACGCCTGTCAAGAGCCGGCAGGATTCGAACCTGCGCGGGGAAACCCCAATGGATTTCAGTATGGACATTCAAAGTATGGACTGATGGAACAAGTGCCAATTGCTTATGAACCATTTGACCTAATCTCAGTTGATACAGTTGGAGGTTTTAACTATTATAATTCGACAAAAAAATATCTTCATCTGGTGGATTGATCATGCAACAAGATATATTTGGACTTTTCCTTCAAAAAGTGTGACAAGTGAGACATACCACAAACTGTTTAAACAAATTTTCAAAATTAAAGTTCCGAAACAAATATTAAGTGACAGAAATGCTGCATTTTACTTCCTCAAGGTTAAGAAATTCCTAAAACATCACAATACGAGACAACTACTTACTTCAGCCCACAGACCCCAGTGTAATGGCAAAAATGAGAGATGTAATCAAACGATTGTATCCAAATTAAGGTGTAAAGTTAATACTTCTTCGAAAAAAATTCCATGGACAAAATTTTAGAACAAGTGACTTCCGAATATAATAATCAACCCCATAGAGTAACTGGATTTTCCCCGAATTACCTCCTATTTGGAAATTGCCATATAACTCACCATTACCTAAAATAAACTTCATTACATTATCCGCCAGTTGAAGAAGCAAGAAAGATTGCAGTGCAAAGAACAATTCAGCACCATAAAATTAATAAACAAAGATATGATAGAAATTTTATACAGTCAAACTTCAAAATTGGTGACTTAGTGATGTACGAAGAATTCAAATACCCAAAGTCAAGAAAATTAGATCCACCCTATTCAGGCCCTTATAAAATTTTAAGCCAGATTTCTAATGTTAATTTCGAAATTGATAAACCAAACCAATACACTGGAAAAAAGAGTGAAATTGTGCACTCAACTAGATAAGGCATTTTCATCCATATAGTGAGTTTAAATTACAATAATGTTGTTTCATCCCAATTTTGGGGAGGGGGGGGGGAAATTAAGATAAAATGTTGATACGAGTTACAAGTAAAAAATTGAAATTATAAAGTTATGATTGTTAATGAGTAAATAAAATAATAACATTGGAACTGATGAAGTAATATTGTGAAAGTAAACTAGAAGATGATTTGTATTGAATTTATTGGATGTTAATAATTATGTATTTTTGAATTGAAATTTAATAACTTATGAAAGAACTTTGGCTAAACCTAAATTATTTTGAAAATTTTGTTACCATCTTTGCAATGTTTTGTTACATTAATGTGGAGCTGTATCTACTATTCCCGATATGACCAAATTGCCTATCCCAGAGATCCATCTCTTAATTGATTTTATATGTTGGGTGCCTAACACCCTCTTGACTCCACTTATGTGGTTAAACGTTGTGTACTGATCTCTTTTGAGCCTTTCCCAACCTAGAGTTTCAGTGTCGTGCACTATACGCACCAATTTTCACTTTGAATTTTGTTTAGAGTTGTCGGTTGTGGTTAAGACGGTGGGAAATTGTTGAACCTGCTCTCCTCTGACCCAACCATGCACTTGTTCACTCAAACACAAACACACACAACAAAAACATACCTTGAATTAAACAGAATGTACACAGATGAAGGAATGGTACACCAGTACCAAAAGTGAATTGTTTTACATAATGAATCTATCATTGTGAAATATTAAGGTGAATGAAGTGTAAATTATAAAATGTTTGATAACTTTGAATTGTGATAAATTTGAATCAGATTTTTGTGTTATGGAAAAATTTTGAAGTGTAAATAATATGTAGAGAATTTGAATTTCATGTGTAATTTCATATGTTTGTATTTCATAAGTAAGTCGAAGGTATAACAGAGCTATAAAAAGATAAACTGTATTGTAATTGATGTCAAAATACATTTGTGTCGTTCGGCAAGTACAAGATACGAGAAAAATAATCCCATGGGAAATTGATCAATATTTATATTTTTTTTCAATTATTAATATGTTGTGTCTCTGAGTATTTTACAGGGTCAACCATGTCAAGGAGGCCTCCAAACAAGCCGGTCGACCGCATTTAGTTTTGTCTTTCATATATTTAAATATTTTTTTCATGTACATCCATTTTCACATTACCATAATCTGTGTAAATAAAGTCATACTTGTAGAATTTTAAACTGGAACTGTTATAAAATTATAAGATGAGTGGACAGCATACAAGACTGTTGATTACATTACCACTCAACGAGGCTGATGAAAGTATTCAAGCCTGGACTTTAGATTGTAAAATGCTACTAACATTCCACGTTAATGGGTCATAGTTATTTTGTGATTTTCAATTAATTTGTTCCTAGGTGAGTTTTTGAAAGTGACATTGTTTTCAGGTGATGTCCTATTGAGATTATATTGGTATAATTAAATTGATATTTTGAATTTATAGTGATATATTTTGAGATAATGCTGTAATATTTTCCTTTTTGCCTTAAGTCCTCAGTGATATAAAATTGTACAACTCAAGAAATTTTGTGTAACTTGAAAAATGTAAACTGTGTATTTTTAAACCACTGCTCAAGTCTTACAGAACAGAAAGGAATCAATCCAGGGGTTGTTAAGGGAACGGTGATTTGTAATTAAGGGGGTTTTCACTGGAACCTGTTGTGTAGAGAGACGTCCCTACTCAGCATGTTTTCCAGTCTACTGATGTAATGTTTTTTTTTATCGTAGGGTTGTTGCCACAGGGAATTAGCTACTCCTTGTGTGCACGCCTTCAAGGGGAGGGGGGAAAGTTGTCGGACTTAAGCGGGAACGAAATAATTATTCTAAATTTAAAGGGGGGCTTAGTAATTAATTTATTGTCGCGGCGTAATTCGCCACTATTCTCATATCTTGGTTCGAATACATCGAGAGATATCGGGGAATTCCTTTGGAATTGATTGACACTCTGTGGCCACGCCTATGGTCCAACTCCGGTGTATGCGTCACAGCACCATGTAGGCATGCGCGGTGGCTTTGGAGGGAGAAAAACAATAGCGTGTAATCAGGACGGCGGGATTTAATTCATTGCTAGTGGACGCGTGTCCAGCTGGGTCCCTAATTTGAAAATGGCCGAGAGCTCAAATATTGCGCTACTTGGATCAGTGGTTGCTCGGAGGAAAATGAAATAATTGGAAAAAACTGAACTATGTTTATTAATTGGATTTAGACTACTTACCACTCGCCACCAGTATTAACATGATGACTGCTAATATGCAAACCACACGCCTGTCAAGGAGCGGCAGGATCGAACCTGCGCGGGGAAACCCCAATGGATTTCAGTATGGACATTCAAAGTATGGACTGATGGAACAAGTGCCAATTGCTTATGAACATTGACCTAATCTCAGTTGATACAGTTGGAGGTTTTAAACTATTATAATTCGACCAAAAAATCATCTCATCTGGTGATTGACTCATGCAACAAGATATATTTGACTTTTCCTTCAAAAAGTGTGACAAGTGAGACATACCCAAACTGTTTAAAACAAATTTTCAAAATTAAAGTTCCGAAACAAATATTAAGTGACAGAAATGCTGCATTTACTTCCTCAAGGTTTTAAGAAATTCCTAAAACATCACAATACGAGACAACTACTTACTTCAGCCCACAGACCCCAGTGTAATGGCAAAAATGAGAGATGTAATCAAACGATTGTATCCAAATTAAGGTGTAAAGTTAATACTTCTTCGAAAAAAAATTCCATGGACAAAAATTTTAGAACAAGTGACTTCCGAATATAATAATCAACCCCATAGACGTAACTGGATTTTCCCCGAATTACCTCCTATTTGGAAATTTGCCATATAACTCACCATTACCTAAAATAACTTCATTACATTATCCGCCAGTTGAAGAAGCAAGAAGATGGCAGTGCAAAGAACAATTTCAGCACCATAAAATTAATAAACAAAGATATGATAGAAATTTTATACAGTCAAACTTCAAAATTGGTGACTTAGTGATGTACGAGAATTCACATACCCAAATTCAAGAAAATTAGATCCACCTATTCAGGCCCTTATAAAATTTTAAGCCAGATTTCTATGTTAATTTCGAAATTGATAAACCAAACCAATACACTGGAAAAAAGAGTGAAATTGTGCACTCAACTAGATTAAGGCATTTTCATCCATATAGTGAGTTTAAATTACAATAATGTTGTTTCATCCACAATTTTGGGGAGGGGGGGGGGGGGGGAAATTAAGATAAAATGTTGATACGAGTTACAAGTAAAAAATTGAAATTATAAAGTTATGATTGTTAATGAGTAATAAAATAATAACATTGGAACTGATGAACGTAATATTGTGAAAGTAAACTAGAAGATGATTGTATTGAATTTATTGGATGTTAATAATTATGTATTTTTTGAATTGAAATTTAATAACTTATGAAAGAACTTTGGCTAAACCTAAATTATTTTGAAAATTTGTTACCATCTTTGCAATGTTTGTTACATTAATGTGTGGAGCTGTATCTACATTTTCCCGAATATGACCAAATTGCCTATCCAGAGATCCATCTCTTAATTGATTTTATATGTTGGGTGCCTAACACCCTCTTGACTCCACTTATGTTGTTAAACGTTGTGTACTGATCTCTTTTGAGCCTTCCCAACCTAGAGTTTCAGTGTCGTGCACTATACGCACCAATTTTCACTTTGAATTTTGTTTAGAGTTGTCGGTTGTGGTTAAGACGGTGGGAAATTGTTGAACCTGCTCTCCTCTGACCCAACCATGCACTTGTTCACTCAACTACACAAACACACACAAACAAAAAACATACACCTTGAATTAAACAGAATGTACACAGATGAAGGAATGGTACACCAGTACCAAAAGTGAATTGTTTTACATAATGAATCTATCATTGTGAAATATTAAGGTGAATGAAGTGTAAATTATAAAATGTTTGATAACTTTGAATTGTGATAAATTTGAATCAGATTTTTGTGTTATGGAAAAATTTTGAAGTGTAAATAATATGTAGAGAAGTTTGAATTTCATGTGTAATTTCATATGTTTGTATTTCATAAGTAAGTCGAAGGTATAACAGAGCTATAAAAAGATAAACTGTATTGTAATTGATGTCAAAATACATTTGTGTCGTTCGGCAAGTACAAGATACGAGAAAAATAATCCCATGGGAAATTGATCAATATTTATATTTTTTTTCAATTATTAATATGTTGTGTCTCTGAGTATTTTACAGGGTCAACCATGTCAAGGAGGCCTCCAAACAAGCCCGGTCGACCGCATTTAGTTTTGTCTTTCATATATTTAAATATTTTTTTCATGTACCTCCATTTTCACATTCCATAATCTGTGTAAATAAAGTCATACTTGTAGAATTTTAAACTGAACTGTTATAAAATTATAAGATGAGTGGACAGCATACAAGACTGTTGATTACATTACCACTCAACGAGGCTGATGAAGTATTCAAGCCTGGACTTTAGATTGTAAAATGCTACTAACATTCCACGTTAATGGGTAATAGTTATTTTGTGATTTTCAATTAATTTGTTCCTAGGTGAGTTTTTGAAGTGACATTGTTTTTCAGGTGATGTCCTATTGAGATTATATATTGGTATAATTAAAGTGATATTTTGAATTTATAGTGATATATTTTGAGATAATGCTGTAATATTTTCCTTTTTGCCTTAAGTCATCAGTGATATAAAATTGTACAACTCAAGAAATTTTGTGTAACTTGAAAAATTGTAACTGTGTATTTTTAACCACTGCTCCAAGTCTTACAGAACAGAAAGAATCAACTCCAGGGTTGTTAAGGGGAACGGTTGATTTGTAATTAAGGGGGTTTTCACTGGAACCTGTTTGTGTAGAGAGCACGTCCCTACTCAGCATGTTTTCCAGTCTACTGATGTAATGTTTTTTTTTATCGTAGGGGTTGTTGCCACAGGGAATTAGCTACTCCTTGTGTGCACGCCTTCAAGGGGAGGGGGAAAGTTGTCGGACTTAAGCGGGAACGAAATAATTATTCTAAATTTAAAGGGGGCTTAGTAATTAATTTATTGTCGCGGCGTAATTCGCCACTATTCTCATATCTTGGTTCGAAATACATCGAGAGATATCGGGGAATTCCTTTGGATTGATTGACATCTGTGGCCACGCCTATGGTCCAACTCCGGTGTATGCGTCACAGACCATGTAGGCATGCGCGGTGGCTTGGATGGAGAAAAACATAGCGTGTAATCAGACGGCGGGATTTAATTCATTGCTAGTGGACGCGTGTCAGCTGGGTCCCTAATTGAAAATGGCGAGAGCTCAAATATGCGCGCTACTTGGATCAGTGGTTGCTGGAAAAATGAAATAAATTGGAAAAGCTTGAACTATGTTATTAATTGGATTTAGACTACTTACCACTCGCCACCAGTATTAACATGATGACTGCTAATGCAAACCACACGCCTGTCAAGAGCCGGCAGGATTCGAACCTGCGCGGGGAAAACCCCAATGGATTTCACGTATGGAATTCAACGTATGGACTGATGGAACAAGTGCCAATTGCTTATGAACCATTTGACCTAATCTCAGTTGATACAGTTGGAGGTTTAACTATTATAATTCGACAAAAAAATATCTTCATCTGGTGATTGATCATGCAACAAGATATATTGGACTTTTCCTTCAAAAGTGTGACAAGTGAGACATACACAAACTGTTTTAAAACAAATTGTCCAAATTAAAGTTCCGAAACAAATATTAAGTGACAGAAATGCTGCATTTACTTCCTCAAGGTTTAAGAATTCCTAAAACATCACAATACGAGACAACTACTTACTTCAGCCCACAGACCCCAATGTAATGGCAAAAATGAGAGATGTAATCAAACGATTGTATCCAAATTAAGGTGTAAAGTTAATACTTCTTCGAAAAAAATTCCATGGACAAAATTTTAGAACAAGTGACTTCCGAATATAATAATCAAACCCCATAGAGGTACTGGATTTCCCCGAATTACCTCCTATTTGGAAATTTGCCATATAACTCACCATTACCTAAATAACTTCATTACATTAATCCGCCAGTTGAAGAAGCAAGAAAGATTGCAGTGCAAAGAACACTTCAGCACCATAAATTAATAAACAAGATATGATAGAAATTTTATACAGTCAAACTTCAAAATTGGTGACTTAGTGATGTACGAAGAATTCAAATACCCAAATTCAAGAAATAGATCCACCCTATTCAGGGCCCTTATAAAATTTTAAGCCAGATTTCTAATGTTAATTTCGAAATTGATAAACCAAACCATACACTGGAAAAAAGAGTGAAATTGTGCACTCAACTAGATTAAGGCATTTCATCCATATAGTGAGTTTAAATTACAATAATGTTGTTTCATCCACAATTTTGGGGAGGGGGGGGGGGAAGGAAATTAAGATAAAATGTTGATACGAGTTACAAGTAAAAATTGAAATTATAAAGTTATGATTGTTAATGAGTAAATAAAATAATAACATTGGAACTGATGAAGTAATATTGTGAAAGTAAACTAGAAGATGATTGTATTGAATTTATGGATTGTTAATAATTATGTATTTTTGAATTGAAATTTAATAACTTATGAAAGAACTTTGGCTAAACCTAAATTATTTGAAAATTTTGTTACCATCTTTGCAATGTTTTGTTACATTAATGTGTGGAGCTGTATCTACAGTTTCCCGAATATGACCAAATTGGCCTATCCCAGAGATCCATCTCTTATTGATTTTATATGTTGGGTGCCTAACACCCTCTTGACTCCACTTATGTGGTTAAACGTTGTGTACTGATCTCTTTTGAGCCTTTCCCAACCTAGAGTTTCAGTGTCGTGCACTATACGCACCAATTTTCACTTTGAATTTTGTTTAGAGTTGTCCGGTTGTGGTTAAGACGGTGGGAATTGTTGAACCTGCTCTCCTCTGACCCAACCATGCACTTGTTCACTCAACTACACAAACACACACAAACAAAAAACATACACCTTGAGATTAAACAGAATGTACACAGATGAAGGAATGGTACACCAGTACCAAAAGTGAATTGTTTTACATAATGAATCTATCATTGTGAATATTAAGGTGAATGAAGTGTAAATTAGAAATGTTTGATACTTTGAATTGTGATAAATTTGAATCAGATTTTTGTGTTATGGAAAAATTTTGAAGTGTAAATAATATGTAGAGAATTTTGAATTTCATGTGTAATTTCATATGTTTGTATTTCATAAGTAAAGTCGAAGGTATAACAGAGCTATAAAAAGATAAACTGTATTGTAATTGATGTCAAAATACATTTGTGTCGTTCGGCAAGTACAAGATACGAGAAAAATAATCCCATGGGAAATTGATCAATATTTATATTTTTTTTCAATTATTAATATGTTGTGTCTCTGAGTATTTTACAGGGTCAACCATGTCAAGGAGGCCTCCAAACAAGCCGGTCGACCGCATTTAGTTTTGTCTTTCATATATTTAAATATTTTTTTCATGTACCTCCATTTTCACATTACCATAATCTGTGTAAATAAAGTCATACTTGTAGAATTTTAAACTGGAACTGTTATAAAATTATAAGATGAGTGGACAGCATACAAGACTGTTGATTACATTACCACTCAACGAGGCTGATGAAAGTATTCAAGCCTGGACTTTAGATTGTAAAATGCTACTAACATTCCACGTTAATGGGTAATAGTTATTTTGTGATTTCAATTCATTTGTTCCTAGGTGAGTTTTTGAAGTGACATTGTTTTTCAGGTGATGTCCTATTGAGATTATATATTGGTATAATTAAATTGATATTTTGAATTTATAGTGATATATTTTGAGAAATGCTGTAATATTTTCCTTTTTGCCTTAAGTCATCAGTGATATAAAATTGTACAACTCAAGAAATTTTGTGTAACTTGAAAAATTGTAAACTGTGTATTTTTAAACCACTGCTCCAAGTCTTACAGAACAGAAAGAATCAATCCAGGGGTGTTAAGGGAACGGTTGATTTGTAATTAAGGGGGTTTCACTGGAACCTGTTGTGTAGAGAGACGTCCCTACTCAGCATGTTTTCCAGTCTACTGATGTAATGTTTTTTTTATCGTAGGGGTTGTTGCCACAGGGAATTAGCTACTCCTTGTGTGCACGCCTTCAAGGGGAGGGGGAAAGTTGTCGGACTTAAGCGGGAACGAAATAATTATTCTAAATTTAAAGGGGGCTTAGTAATTAATTTATTGTCGCGGCGTAATTCGCCACTATTCTCATATCTTGGTTCGAAATACATCGAGAGATATCGGGGAATTCCCTTTGGATTGATTGACATCTGTGGCCACGCCTATGGTCAACTCCGGTGTATGCGTCACAGACCATGTAGGCATGCGCGGTGGCTTTGGATGGAGAAAAACAATAGCGTGTAATCAGACGGCGGGATTTAATTCATGCTAGTGGACGCGTGTCAGCTGGGTCCCTAATTTGAAAATGGCGAGAGCTCAAATATGCGCTACTTGGATCAGTGGTTGCTGGAAAATGAAATAAATTGGAAAAGCTTGAACTATGTTTATTAATTGGATTTAGACTACTTACCACTCGCCACCAGTATTAACATGATGACTGCTAATGCAAACCACACGCCTGTCAAGAGCCGGCAGGATTCGAACCTGCGCGGGGAAACCCCAATGGATTTCAGTATGGACATTCAAAGTATGGACTGATGGAACAAGTGCCAATTGCTTATGAACCATTTGACCCTAATCTCAGTTGATACAGTTGGAGGTTTTAACTATTATAATTCGACAAAAAAATATCTTCATCTGGTGATTGATCATGCAACAAGATATATTTGGACTTTTCCTTCAAAAAGTGTGACAAGTGAGACATACACAAACTGTTTAAAACAAATTTCAAATTAAAGTTCCGAAACAAATATTAAGTGACAGAAATGCTGCATTTACTTCCTCAAGGTTTAAGAAATTCCTAAAACATCACAATACGAGACAACTACTTACTTCAGCCCACCAGACCCCAGTGTAAATGGCAAAAATGAGAGATGTAATCAAACGATTGTATCCAAATTAAGGTGTAAAGTTAATACTTCTTCGAAAAAAATTCCATGGACAAAAATTTTAGAACAAGTGACTTCCGAATATAATAATCCACCCCCATAGAGTAACTGGATTTTCCCCGAATTACCTCCTATTTGGAAATTTGCCATATAACTCACCATTACCTAAAATAACTTCATTACATTATCCGCCAGTTGAAGAAGCAAGAAAGATTGCAGTGCAAAGAACAATTCAGCACCATAAAATTAATAAACAAGATATGATAGAAATTTTATACAGTCAAACTTCAAATTGGTGACTTAGTGATGTACGAAGAATTCAAATACCCAAATTCAAGAAAATTAGATCCACCCTATTCAGGCCCTTATAAATTTTAAGCCAGATTTCTAATGTTAATTTCGAAATTGATAAACCAAACCAATACACTGGAAAAAAGAGTGAAATTGTGCACTCAACTAGATTAAGGCATTTTCATCCATATAGTGAGTTTAAATTACAATAATGTTGTTTCATCCACAATTTTGGGGAGGGGGGGGGGAAATTAAGATAAAATGTTGATACGAGTTACAAGTAAAAAATTGAAATTATAAAGTTATGATTGTTAATGAGTAAATAAAATAATAACATTGGAACTGATGAAGTAATATTGTGAAAGTAAACTAGAAGATGATTTGTATTGAATTTATTGGATGTTAATAATTATGTATTTTTGAATTGAAATTTAATAACTTATGAAAGAACTTTGGCTAAACCTAAATTATTTTGAAAATTTTGTTACCATCTTTGCAATGTTTTGTTACATTAATGTGTGGAGCTGTATCTACATTTTCCCGAATATGACCAAATTGCCTATCCCAGAGATCCATCTCTTAATTGATTTTATATGTTGGGTGCCTAACACCCTCTTGACTCCACTTATGTGGTTAAACGTTGTGTACTGATCTCTTTTGAGCCTTTCCCAACCTAGAGTTTCAGTGTCGTGCACTATACGCACCAATTTCACTTTGAATTTTGTTTAGAGTTGTCGGTTGTGGTTAGACGGTGGGAAATTGTTGAACCTGCTCTCCTCTGACCCAACCATGCACTTGTTCACTCAACTACACAAACACACACAAACAAAAAACATACACCTTGAATTAAACAGAATGTACACAGATGAAGGAATGGTACACCAGTACCAAAAGTGAATTGTTTTACATAATGAATCTATCATTGTGAAATATTAAGGTGAATGAAGTGTAAATTATAAAATGTTTGATAACTTTGAATTGTGATAAATTTGAATCAGATTTTTGTGTTATGGAAAAATTTTGAAGTGTAAATAATATGTAGAGAATTTTGAATTTCATGTGTATTTCATATGTTTGTATTTCATAAGTAAGTCGAAGGTATAACAGAGCTATAAAAAGATAAACTGTATTGTAATTGATGTCAAATACATTTGTGTCGTTCGGCAAGTACAAGATACGAGAAAAAATAATCCCATGGGAAATTGATCAATATTTATATTTTTTTTTCAATTATTAATATGTTGTGTCTCTGAGTATTTTACAGGGTCAACCATGTCAAGGAGGCCTCCAAACAAGCCGGTCGACCGCATTTAGTTTTGTCTTTCATATATTTAAATATTTTTTCATGTACCTCCATTTTCACATTACCATAATCTGTGTAAATAAAGTCATACTTGTAGAATTTTAAAACTGGAACTGTTATAAAATTATAAGATGAGTGGACAGCATACAAGACTGTTGATTACATTACCACTCAACGAGGCTGATGAAAGTATTCAAGCCTGGACTTTAGATTGTAAAATGCTACTAACATTCCACGTTAATGGGTAATAGTTATTTTGTGATTTTCAATTAATTTGTTCCTAGGTGAGTTTTTGAAGTGACATTGTTTTTCAGGTGATGTCCTATTGAGATTATATATTGGTATAATTAAATTGATATTTTGAATTTATAGTGATATATTTTGAGATAATGCTGTAATATTTTCCTTTTGCCTTAAGTCATCAGTGATATAAAATTGTACAACTCAAGAAATTTTTGTGTAACTTGAAAAATTGTAAACTGTGTATTTTTAAACCACTGCTCCAAGTCTTACAGAACAGAAGAATCAATCCAGGGGTTGTTAAGGGAACGGTTGATTTGTAATTAAGGGGGTTTTCACTGGAACCTGTTGTGTAGAGAGACGTCCCTACTCAGCATGTTTTCCAGTCTACTGATGTAATGTTTTTTTTATCGTAGGGGTTGTTGCCACAGGGAATTAGCTACTCCTTGTGTGCACGCCTTCAAGGGGAGGGGGGAAAGTTGTCGGACTTAAGCGGGAACGAAATAATTATTCTAAATTTAAAGGGGGCTTAGTAATTAATTTATTGTCGCGGCGTAATTCGCCACTATTCTCATATCTTGGTTCGAAATACATCG
Source organism: Dolomedes plantarius (assembly GCA_907164885.2). Taxonomy (NCBI): domain Eukaryota; kingdom Metazoa; phylum Arthropoda; class Arachnida; order Araneae; family Dolomedidae; genus Dolomedes; species Dolomedes plantarius. The sequence goes on from OU015495.1 coordinate 4,205,577, forward strand.
AGAGATATCGGGGAATTCCCTTTGGATTGATTGACATCTGTGGCCACGCCTATGGTCCAACTCCGGTGTATGCGTCACAGACCATGTAGGCATGCGCGGTGGCTTTGGATGGAGAAAAACAATAGCGTGTAATCAGACGGCGGGATTTAATTCATTGCTAGTGGACGCGTGTCAGCTGGGTCCCTAATTTGAAAATGGCGAGAGCTCAAATATGCGCTACTTGGATCAGTGGTTGCTGGAAAATGAAATAAATTGGAAAAGCTTGAACTATGTTTATTAATTGGATTTAGACTACTTACCACTCGCCACCAGTATTAACATGATGACTGCTAATGCAAACCACACGCCTGTCATATATATATATCTTGTATGAAGAAATTTGCGCAAAGTTACCAACTGCATGAAAGAATCAAAAAGATAACACTTGCACAATTCTATGTAAAAGAGAAAATTTTCACACGATCATCAAACTTTTTTCCCCAAAACGGCTATTTCTCAGAAGTTCTGAAACGTCATTAGATATTTTCCCCGTTTTTTATACTTTAAAAGTGCTACTGTTATCTCATTCAATGATTTGCTTTTCTGCTTGTTACAAGTTTGCCAAAAGATCCAATAAAACACATAATGCAGCAATGGCCATGGCGATGTTTAACAGATGGAGATAAAATAATGAATTTAATCAATAGCACATTGGAACGCTCTTGAAATCTCGAAACCGAGTATTTTGTATTTTTGAAAATTATGTTTTCGAACGCAGAAAAAAAAAATCCAGAAATCATTAAATACACTAACGTCTGTAGTATATTTGCTTTCCTCCATCTGATAAACAGTCTTAAACTGTCCTCAAATTCATTTGTCAGATTGAAAGATAATACAGTAAAAAAAATCGTGATTTCTGAAATATAGAAATAAATTATAATAAATTATATTATTTGTGAAACTTTGAACGCATAACAGTACTTCTTTATTCTCTAAATATCATATTTTCTGCTATTGTTCTTTCCAACAATACTCTGTATCCTGCACCTGAAGATGTACCTATTAAGGAGATAGAATCCTCCCAATACATGCTTGAAACAAAATTATGCCTTAAATGTCACATTTAAATATTTCCCTCTTAATGGCACGAGTTAATAAGGGGGGGGGGGGTGAGTCAACACAAATCCCTAACTCCCTGTATAGATATTTCGGTAACCTGCAGGAAGGTAACAGTGAAACCAAGGGTTTCATTTACATAGTAAGAATTATTTGATAATTCCCGGTTGCTATCTCATAATGATTGTCATTATTCAACGCTCGGAGTATCAAGGAATAGTAAAGCCTTAGTGTTCCTTATAATTAAGGCTAAGAGAACGTATGCACAGTAAGCTAAGACAGGCAAATGCCTTGTCTTAATTGTGTATTATGGTTGAAATGCTGCCCAAGGTAGCGACAATATTTTTACCTGTGCAGAAAGGTTTGTTGAAAAGACATTTAAGACACTGAGAGTTCATGAAGTACCGATAATGAAAATTGATACTGAACATCAATTTAGATGCGGTTTCGCATCTTGGAATAAACATTTTGGAAATTCAGATACTTAGTTGTTTAACATTAACGGTATCTTAATGATATAGGAGAAAAATATTCGCTTCACATCCCAAAAGTTCTACAACGATCGACCTCAATTAATCAGAGAGAAACATTTGAAACTATTTAGATAACTGCAATTTCAACTCTTAGCTGTTGAGCAACAATATAAAGAAAAATAAATGTTAACCGAGGCTCGATATTAGAAAAGAAAATGAGTAGAATTTCAGAAATAAATGAAGTGCTAGATAAACCAGGCAAGGGGCGAAGGAAAAAGTCCAGAGCTTACCACTCCGATAAAATAATCCTCCATTCAGATTTCAACTAGGCCTAACCGCTCAGTAAGTCGGAGTATTACTAGAATAGCGAATAAGTCTCTCTGGGAACAGCCGCTATTCAAGCCATTATAAAATTCATTAATGATCCCATCCGGGCTTAATACTATCTAAGAATCATTTACTTTGTAATATATAGCCTTTAGTATTTTCAAGAGTGATACGTTGCCAAATATCCTTCAAAGGAACTTTTATGGCGCCCATTAAAATTGCATGGTTTTAGAATACCGTAAGATACATTGTGATGATACTTTTAGATACTTTGTGACAGATTTTAAGTTTTTACTGTGCTAGCCGGTCAGTTTTAAAAGCAGCCCAAAACGAACAGTTGCAAAACGTTGGTACAATCCTTTCCTTACTTAGTAATGTATTGCGCTAACCCGGATCTTAAATAACCATTGAGACATTAAAATTCAAATCACACACAAAGTTGCCCGCGGAGTGGGGCTACTTTGTGACATCTGTGTTTTCGACTTGAAATTCCAAGAGGAAAAATTACTTGAAAAATTTAAACAATAAAACGTTTATCAAAAGCTTAATACACAATTATATATATATACTATATATATATATATATATATTTCAAATATTGGATAGCTTTTTCTATATCTTTGACATCAAAGAGACCTCGAGTGCTGGGGCAGCCATTAGTTCTTTTAGAAAATGAGGAAATTCCTCTTTCGGCATATTCTACTCCTTCGGGTAATTTTTTTCCAAATAGTCAATGCTTCTTTCTCTCCAGTGGTATTTTAGAGGACGGAGGAAAGGCAACATCGAGCGGCTGGAGGAGTTGGATCGACTTTGTTGGTTATTTTGTGCCAGTGTCAATGAGTCACAAAGTAACCCCCGTCACCTTTCGATATTTCGGTAATGTTCTCATAACTCTCGGAAATATCACTACATAAAAGTTATATTGCTCGAAATCTAAACAACATAGTGACAATAAAAAATAATGAACTGTGGTAGTTGGTTGTATAATGTGTTAGCCTTCAGCACACAAAGCTTCCAAGTTTGTTTGAGTCAACAGCTTGACAACAGATGAGAACAATACACTGGCCAGCGAAAACAAATGGCACGCAGAATCTTCGGATATAGCCACGAGGTGTCTCTGTGTGTCAGACAAGATGTTGCGCTGTTCTTTGCCTACCCGGTATCACGGGTGTGGAGCAAGATCCGAAATACGAAAAATTACTATGTGTCACAAAGTAGCCCCTGCAGTCACAAAGTAAACCCCATCTTACTGTAACATTCTTTTTAGTTTGCATTATTCGTTCGTCCATCTTTTAAAAGGATCGTGTTTTGTCGATTTTTGACATTTCTATTGAAATATTCCTGGATATAACAACACTCGAATCCAATCTCTGTCAAGTTGTAAGTCAGGCACCGCAACAAAATGCAGAAATGAAAACAAAACTTCCCATTACCTTAGACCTGTGTATTTTCTTCCGTCGATTTCATGTGCGCTGGTTCAAGACAAAAGTGAATAGATTGGTAATTGGATGGTAATCAAATCGATACGACTTTATTTTCAACAATCCGAAGCGAATACGAAGTTAGGCTAACAGACGCACGGTAGGTCAGTGCCATTCGAACGACAATCAAAGACTGACTGCCAGTAGCGCTCCTCGCTAGAGGGCGCTGCAGACAACAATTTACATTTCACATAGGATGTTGCCTTAATACGAATAGACTTCTTCTCAATTTATAAATATTTATAAAGAAGATACATACCTTACAAGAAACAGCATGCCTTAAAAATTATCCGATGAAATATTTTCTTTTGAGTGCTAAAAGGAAATTTAATTTCATAAAACTCCAAAAACATTCCTTTGTTTCTGTGGGGGAAAAATTTTTCTTTGGAAACCCCCCCAAAAAATTGATTTATTTCAACATGAAAAGCAAATCAGTAGCGGCAGTTTTCAGCGATGTAGCATGATTATTGAAGTTTTTAGATATTGGTAATGAAAAATACACAAATAAAAAGTCTATGTAGTTTAATAAAGTTTTTTAAGCTTATTTACGTTCTTCGTAAGGTATAGAGTTTTAGGAGGGAAAAAAGGGATAGGAAAAATTTATTGAAAGGTACAATTAAAATATATATCGCTGACCTGAAAATGGATATAAAAAGTAGTTTTGTGTTCTAAGCCTCCTTTTGAAGTTTGTACGAGGGTTTTGTACTTAATCAAATCTCAGGAAATATAAAGAAAACAAATTATTGATTATCGTAAGATTTCGATCCTGCAAAACTAGAAACAAACAGAATAAAAATATGATTTAAGAGCAATGTGCAAAACTAACTTCCAACGGGACGTTTCAGCTTGTTTATGATTGTTGTCACTGTAAAGAATATTGATTAGTCTGGAAGCATCATAGAATGAAATATATAATATATATATATAAATAAGTATAGTTGATAACTCATGATATGTTTCCTATAAAAGAAATAAAATACAACGTGCCTTTAAATATAACTCTGCCTAGGGTAGACGTAATTTAACTATAATCAGGTATCAAAAAATTTTTCTGAGTCATTAAATTTACTTGTGTTTGTCATCTGCCCATTTACATAGTTATTAGATACGACACATGGGCATGTACTAACAGGCAATATGGTATTGTGGAGAGTGATGCACTGCGAGATTTGATGAATTTAGGAACTAAGTTTAGAATACCATGTACTAATATAATAAGAAAATCATTAGTTTCTAAATGCTGATTTAGAATAAATTTATTTACAAAATAGCAATTAATTATTCTGTACCTACTGAGAGCTTTCAACCCTTGGAAAATTAATTTACTAAAACTAGTACACGCTAAATTACCCAATAATAGTAATAACATTAATAATCCTTATAACACTTTAAAGCTGCTATTACAAAATTACAAGATGACTTTATAGTCACTTATGTAGATAAAGCAGCCAACAACTATGCTATAATTTGTAAAAATATTTTGCCATATGTTTAAAAAACAGTTAGAAAATAGTGATCTTTTTTCAGCCATTAAATGAAACTACTAATATTATTATTAAGAAAATCATAGCTAAATATAAACTGCTAGGTATTTTCATCTAACATTTATCATTTTCCTTATATAACTTTATTGCCAAAATTTCATAAAACACCTATTGCTTTTAGAGCAGTAACCTGTGGTCATAATACTTATGCTACAAAAGCAAGTAAATTATTATTAAAATACCTTAAATTAATCTATAAAAATATAACATCAGGTGTTTTGTGGTATAATTGATAATAGCTATAGTCTAATTAGAAACTACAAACATTAGATAACTGTAAATATATTGTAACTTATGATTTAAAGATCTATTAATATATGATATAATTGATTTAAATAGAATAATCATAATGTTAGTACAAAATAATATTCAATACTTAAACAACGCAATAAACTAACTCGTTTCAATAGGCTCCTGAATTAGTAACTAAACATAATTACATAGTTCATAATAATAATATATACTTACAGTCCAAGGTGTACCACAAAGGTGGAATGCTTCAAGTCTGCTAGCTAATTATACTTATATTATTTTGACATTAATAATATAGAAAATAGCAATTACAATATATTTAGATATATAGATGATATATAGTAATAAATCAAAGTAATAACCCTATAGACTTTAAATTTTTACCCTCCTAATTTGGAACTAATTAAAAGTAGCCATGTAATATTAAGGTAAACTTTCTAGATATCAATATAAATAAGTACTAACAATAAATTAACTTATACTTATATGACAAAAGATCTGAATATAATTTTAATATTGTTAAATTTCAAAATTATCTAACCGTTTACATAAATCTGTTTTTAATAAACATTATTGTAAATCAGTTAGTTCGTATAAATAGGCTATGTTCTAAAGACAATAGGATTAAGCATATTATAGACTTGAAAGCTGTGCTAACTAGTAATAATTACCCAGTTAGTCTATCCAAAACATAATTGGTTGTTTTTGTTTTAATGATAGTTTGTTCTGTTGCATTAATAAGTTAAACATAAATAGGTTAAAATAAAATAATAACTACTAAAAAACAAAATAAAACATAAGAATAATAAAAAATGAATTAACTAATAGTAGTAACAATAATAAAACTAAATAAATAAGGGAATAATAGTCTTAAAATAGTTAACCTATAAGTCTGTAACTAAGTATCCACTACCTCAATGGTTGCAAGTTATGACGTCAGTCATTCTTGCGGTTACAAGTCTAACTTCCACTCTGACTAGCGCCAGGCTTGGTGTTCTTTGGTTAAGTACTTTAATACAAATTCATTTATTATTCAATTCTTCTGTTAATAATGGATTGTACGGTGTCTGAGTGTGTTTATTTAATAGATCATACTCATCAGAAACAATCCATTGGTTTTTAGACAGTAATTGACACCGCTGATGAAGAAATGCTGTCAAAAACCGTATTCATCCTTATCTTTACATGTTGGATGTTCCTGGCTTCATGTAGCTTTAGAGCTATTACTGGTTTTCTCTTTCATCTATTCTTATTTATATATATATATATATATATTATATAGATATATATATATATATATATATATAATATATATATACTATATATATAATATATATATAGCTTAGAATCCTGAGATCTTGAGCATGAACATATAGAGAACCTGGTGTAAAGAGCAGGAGGAGACTTAACATCCTGAATATGTCTCTGGGAGAGATTGGGGTGTCTGATGCCAATATCCTGAGGACAACCTATATATCTCTAATTAGGCCCGACTTAGAATACGTTTTCAAATTTACTTCTGTGCGTCATCTCTAGCATTTTAAAATTAGAAAAGAGTACAATTGAGTGCTGCTCGATTTATCACTGCATGCGAATTAGTTGTCCTGCTGACTGTTCTTTATGAGAGTGATCTGCAGCCTCTGAGTTTGAGAAGAAGTGCAGGGCTTGTAAAATATTTCAACAAACCTTTACAGTTTTTATGATCATAATCGACATCTTCATTCCTCAGAAATTGGTCAAACAATCAAAGACTAAGGAAAAATAGTCCTTTTCTCAGATGGAGTTAATGGCTTATTGGACCAAAATGTTGAAAGGCACTCCTTGAGGCCAATTGTCACCCTTTGGAGGGACTGCCTAGAGTTCATTTCCAAACAGAACTCTCGTCCCTCACAAGCAAAAAATATGACTTACCAGAATACTGCATCAGCTTGCTCTTGAAATTATAAATCTTATCCCTCATACTGCTATTCAGATTTATAAAGATGGCAGTAAAGATGAACACAATGCCTGCGGCAGTGGTATTTTTATCAAGACCCTACTAACTCAAAACATTACAAGTTTAGGAATCCAGATCACTGCTCAGTTTCAGATCTGAACTTATTGCCATTGAAGAGGGGATTGAAAACTATTAAAAATGAAACCTCTCACCGCGATATTTGGATCCTAACTGACAGCCGCAGTGCCATTCAGCACTTGAGCAGCTGGACAAGAGTTGGGGATAAAACTTCACTGTCGATACTGGGAGTCCTCAAAGACCTTTCTAAACAACAAAGGTATACTTACAATGCGGGTGTCGTCTCATATAGGACTTTTTGGAAACGAGACTGCTGATATTCTTGTTAAGGATGGAGCCTCACTTCCTATTTCTTCGCGAGATACTTTAACTTACCTTGAAATTTACTCAAGAAGAAAACTTATTAATCAGCAATTATGGAAGACCCCTCCGACACACCACTGGTACGACCGAAAATCTCCTGGTGGTGCCCTTACTGTCAAGGGCGACAGAAGGATGTAGACCACCATTATCAGATTTGCTAGTGGACACCTAAAGTGTCTTGTTTACAATCAGGACAAAAATCTTTCCCTTTTTGCTCTAAATGCAATAGTGCTGAAGCCGCTCCTGGCCATATTCTAAACTGCCTGGGGCTTGCCAAGGAGGATATTTATAGAGACCCTCTGCTTGTTAATGATTTCATAGTAACTTTTGGCCTCTTGGGACCTGGTCTAGCCTACGGCTAGATCGGGTGGAATAAGACCACACACACATAGGGCCTGTTCACATAGGAGTCCGTTGCGTTGCGTTAAGGAAAAGATGACGTTGAGGACGAAAATAAACCAATCATAGGCGTTAAAAAATTTCATTGCTAATCGTTTGGAGGCATATGATTGGTTTATTTTCGTCTCAACGTCATCTTTTCCTTAACGCAACGCAACGGACTCCTATGTGAACAGGCCCTTAAATAAAGGTTTTTTAAAAATTTCTTTCCTGTGCTTCTAACTTTCATCTGGCGTATTTCCTGTATTGTAATTTGCCCTGTAAGTTTTTATATCACGACTATAAATAAAAAAAACTCTGGTGAAAATAAAAAACCAGATTATTTTTACTTCAAAATTTTAAGTGGCTCTCTATGTCAAATTCTCTGGTTCTAACGGTTCCCTGATTTTAAACAAAGATGCGGGTGTTTTTTCTCCTTCACGAAACACTGATTTTAAAAAGATTTTGACTTAAAATTAAAAACTCTTTTAAAAAGCGCATGTAATCTCATTCTGAAGACAATAAAACCAGCTTAAAGGAAACTCGATGAGGTGTGTCAAATTATTATTCGCACGAGAATTGGTTAATTGCAGACAATGGCGGGAGACGCCTGCTACTCAGCTTGAATAGAATGAAAATCAAATCAGATGTTTTCCATCGCGCAAGTCCTAGACGATCGACTTTTCAATTACAGAATGATTACAGGATTTACTTTTATGACGTATATAATGTTCTAAAAATATTTCACATTACTGTGACACTTTAAAAATATGTTACTACCACAATTTCGAGTTCGAAGATGCCTGTTATCCAAGAGAGATCCATAAAGTCATAAGGCGACGATTACTCGTTACTTATCCGTCGTGATTCATTTATCTTGCAGAAGCTTCCAGTATCGGGAATGAGGCGGGATAATTACGACAGTTCGCGAGCTCTTATAACTGGCAATTTATGCTTGATTGCTTCGAGATCATTTAGAAACTCCATTAGCTTATCAACTCTTTAGATTTATCTTTTGATTTTCGAGTCGATAATAAGATTTTTTACTATCCCTTAGTGATACGGAGATAAATGTAATTAGATATATATTTATTCATTTAATGCTTCTGAGAAAATTATAGCTAGTCTCTTTTCAAATATTCACTGAAGAAGAACCGAGAAATAAAAAGTTATCTTTATAGAAAAACTTGAAAATATCTTTTGCTTTATGTTGTCTGTTAGGTTAAATATTTAGGCAAATTAGGTAATTCTTAGGTAATTAGGTTCAACTTCATTTCTATTTTATTTCCATGTGGTAAGACTATGTTTAAATTTTGATAATTAGTTCTATTTTTGTATCAAATGCGTGTGAGAGAGATATGGCACTATAACAACTTTATAAAATAACTGTTATAACAATTTATCTTAAAAAACATGAAATTTCTCTAGAATAACATAAAGTATCAATTATTGAGTATCAAGTAAGTGTAGGATACTACAGTATCTTAAAATTTTGCAAATTTAACCGAAATTGTATATCACATATACAGGCGAAAATTTTAACATTTCGGAAACATATTGTCAAGGTGACAGTATGTCTACGGCTTTATATTAGATCTTTTCTGATAGCCCGCTATCTCGGGCAATAGAGAGAAAACCTAAGACCATCCGGACAGGTAAATTTGGGGTAAGATGGAATGGTGTGCGTGAAGACAAACCAAGGAGAGTCCCTGCTAAGCATGAACAGAACGCTAGACGCGATGTCGCCCGGTGGAACAGAGGAACGCAAGAAATCCCGTGCCGTACGCATATTACCATATCTTACATGATTCACGCCATTACATCGTTTGGCGGCTGCTGATTGGTCAATTAAGTTTGCATAGGTAATTGCCATAATATTTGATCCTAAGCACATTTTAAATGAGAAAAATGCTAAAATAATTTCTTAGTTGCTTTCATTTCGATAATTGCATAATATTGATCCTAAGCGTATTTAAATGAGATAAAATCTATTTCTTAGTTGCTTTCATCTTTATATATATTTTTTACGCCATATTTTACAAGGAACGTGAATTTTTTTTAAGTGGCGCCACCTATTAATGTAAAAGTAATTTAAAGTGACAAGCTATTTGTAAAAGAAATTTTCGCCATTAATGCTTCATATTTCTTTTTTGTGCATGGAAAATTTAAGAAATTACCAATTTCCGTAGTAATTTCACTGTAAATTTTAGGCGTAGAATAAAATAGAGTAAATATTACTCAAAATTGAATTTTTTCTTAAATTTAAATGCTGAATTCAAAAGAAGGAAAGATATTTTCTTTTTTTTTAATTTAAATGTTGAATTCAAAAAAAATGAAAGCTTTATTTATTTTTAAATTTAAATGTTGAATTTTAAAAAAATTTGTTTATTTTTTTTAATTAAAATCTTAATTGCAAGATGCAAATTATGCATTTTTTGCTGTTTTGCGCACTTTAGTTTTTTAACCTTACTCTTAAAAAATAAAAATTATAAATACTCTTCTAAAAATTACCGAAAATAGTGATGGAAGTTTTGATTCTTGAAAAACAGACATGCTTTCATAAGCATCAGCGCACCAAATACACAAATACCAATGTAAACTCAATTGACCAAACAGCGGCCGCCAAACGATGCAATGGCGTGAATTCATGTAAGGAATGGCAATATGCACCCCCCCCCCCTCGGAGCTTCGGCGAAGAGCGTGATAACGGCAGCGAACGGGAAAAGGATAAAAGAAGCGACCGATAGGAGCTAGTAGAAAGTTTAATTTCACGAACACAAATAAAAAAAAAATTTTTATGATACGGTAGCTTGATACGGTAAAAAATATTTATTCGTGTTTGTGAACTCAAACATTCTATTAGATCCTATCCCTAACCTTTCTCCTAGCAAAATGGCAGAAACTCCTCTGATCATTTCAGTTTTGTATAAGCTCGTGGATCGACAGGGCACCCTCTATCCTCCAATCACTTTATACGTAATTTCTCTCTCACTTACGGCTAAGATTATTAAAAAAAATCCGTCGAATGTTCTTTCGGGGATTTGCAGATCCATCACTCGGACGTACTTTTTTTGTGAAGTATGGCTTCTGTATCGAATGAGAGAGTGAATTGGATTTTTTTTCGGGATTTACAAATGCGGGTAAGAGAAGTGTGATTGATTATTGTACTCGTATGTATGTTGGGTTATGTTGCGTACTTAAATATCAATCGGTTCGGGAAAGAAATACATCGATAGTCAAACACAACAACTAACTTTATTCGTATCTTACAGGCGACGGTAGAACACACACAGCACTCGGCCAAAATATATACAGCTCTTCTATTTGGTTATGCGCAAGCACAATGCGCATTGCGTAAGGGCGAGATCTCTTCTGTTGCCACATACACTCCCACCTTTTGAGTGGGTAACTATACACGTCAAAATAAACATACACAGAATGATATATATAGCTTACAATACTTCTACAAATAACATACATTTGAACACATAATAAAAAGAAGTGAAACCGAGTAAAGTGAATTTTGAAATAAATAGTCTGAATACAAAATTACCTTAAAAGTGTTTTAAACAATTCTGCCACTACTAGTTGTTAAAGGCGTAGGCTCGTCATAATAGTCTGTTATTGCATTTTCCAGTTCTAATCTGTACAATCTTTGAACCGGTCTTAATAATTCTGAATTATTAGTTTTTATAAGCGCTAGTCTTATTTGGCCATCTCGACAAGGTATAACCTTTAAAACACGAGCCAGGTTCCAAAAAGAACGTTTTTTATTAGTATCTTCAAGCAGGACAATTTCTCCCACCTTAAGTGGTTTGGTTTTATAGCATTTAAGGCATGCTGCCGTAACTGCCCTAAATACTCTGAACGGAATCTAACTCTTAATGTTTCTCTTAGCCTTTGCAAATACTTTGTTCTTTTACTCAATTTCACTTTATCCACATTATCAGTATCTGGTACACCTGAATGCGGAGTTTCGTGCAAGAATTTTTCAGGGGTTATAGGAAAGTCATCATCAATGTCTTGTGATACATAGGTAAGAGGTCTGGAGTTAACAACTCTCTCACAGTCGCACAGTACAGTAAGTAATTCCTCGTAATCAACACAAGCTTGACCCAATATTTTTCTTAAGATTTGTTTTACAATTTGAATTAAGCGTTCCCACCATCCGCCCCACCAGGCTGCGGATGGAGGATTAAACTTCCATTCAATTTTTTGTTCTGCAGCCTTAAAACGGAGACCATCCCAGTCAATAGCTCGCAAAAATTTATCTGCACCTTTGAAATATTTTCCATTATCTGAGTATATGGTCCTAGGTCGCCCTCGACGAGCGATAAAACGCCTTAAAGATTGAAAAAAGGTTTCAGTGGATAACGAAGTTATCAATTCTAAGTGGACGGCCCGATATACAGAACAAGTAAAAAGTACAATATATGATTTTCGACCATCTTTCAAATACAATGGACCAGCAAGATCACATCCTACTATTTCAAACATACATGCATCGCAAACCCTATCACTTGATAAAATTCCTGGGATTGTCTCACATTTTTTAGCTTTGAATTTTTGACATCTTACACATTTTCTTATGCAATTTCTTATTGTCTTACGTGATTTTAAAATCCAAAAATTTTCTCGTAACTTTGACATTAACAATGAAGTACCAGCATGTAATAAATCATTATGCACACTTATTAACAATTTTACAACAGGGTGATCAGAAGGTAATATGATAGGAAACTTAAAATCATATTTATCATCTCTATAAGCAACCTTTGATTGAGCTCTTATAAAACCATGACAGTCAACTATTGGTCTAAGTTGTCTTAATTTGTCATCATTTTCTCCCTTAAAAGATTCCCTTTGAATCAGTAGCATTACGCTTTCTCTCCTCTTTCCATTTCATGCACAGATAAGTCCTTTGAGAGATTTTTGTCAAATTTCCTTACATTGTTATAAAATCTAAAAATCCAAGATAACATTCTTACAATTTTCTTAAACGAAGAAAATATTTATAATACCATTTATGATTTTCATCATTTTTCACCAATGTCACGAGAACAGTTTTACGAATTTCAGCATTGATTAAGTCCTCATTTGGGTCCTCATACGACTTCGGCCAATCTCCTTCCCTTTCGCGCAACCAGTCCGGTCCCTCCCACCATTTTCGTTCAACTAAATGTTCTGCAGAACATCCTCTAGATAGTAAATCGGCGGGGTTAAGAGAACCTGAGATATGGTGCCACATTGCATTAGAGGTCAAAGAACGAATCTCTAGAAACGCGATTATGAATAAATGTTGCCCAATTTTGATCTCGTTGAATCCAACATAAAGCCGTTGTCGAGTCAGTCCAGCAATAAATATTTACCCCCTCTAAATTAAGATCTTTGAGTACGGAAGATAACAACCTAGCCCCTATACTACAAGCTAAAAGTTCTAAGCGAGGTATGGTAATAGGTTTTAAAGGGGTTACTCTAGATCTTGCCTGCACTAAACTAATTCTGACCCCATTGTCATTTTCGACTCTTAAAAAAACACATGCACCATATGCCCTTTTACTGGAGTCGCAAAAAAAGATGTAAGCTTATTGAGTCATCAGTGGATTGGAGACCGAACCATCTAGATATACTTATACTTGAAAGCAAATGCAATCTTTTATTCCATAATTTAAATTTTTGGGCTAAATCATCAGGAAGGACATCATCCCATTTAATTTTTAAGTTCCAGGTTTCCTGCAAAATAAATTTTGCAATTAACACCACTGGAGCCGTATAGCCTATAACATCAAATACTTGGTTGGTTACGGCTAAAACCAGTCTTTTTGTGATCGGGGTATCGATAGCCTCTTCCACTTTGCATGATAACGTATCACTACATGTATTCCATACAAGGCCCAAGAGAGGTACACTTTCCTTTGTGGAGTAAACCTCTTCAAATATTTCACTACTTAAGTTCGAATTCCAACATCTTAGATTAAAATGACCTGAAGCCATAATTGCCTTTGATTCCAAGAAAAACTTTTTCATTTCGAGCTCAGACTTCAAACTTGTCACACAATTATCTACATAGAAAGCTGTTTTCAGTATATCTGCGGTGTGCTTTAAATTTTCCGGAACCTTACTCAAATGATACTATAAAGTTGCGTTTAATAAATATGGGCTGCACGTAATGCCAAACACTACCCTTCGATGCCGATATCCCTCCACCAGTTCCCGATTTTCTCGACTGAACCAAAGAAACCTTAAAAAATCGCGATCCTTTTCTCTGATTGCGATCTGCAAGAACGCCTTCTCAATGTCAGAGGTAACACCTACGTAATTCATCCGAAAACGATTTAAAATTGATGGAATCGTTTCAATTAAATTTGGTCCAGTAGACAAACACTCGTTTAATGATGGGAAGCCTGGTAAATGGGAACTAGCATTAAAAACTGGCCTAATACTCGTAGTACTAGCTTCTTTAATCACTGCCCTATGCGGCAAATAATGAACACCCCTTAGTTTATCATTTGGTGCCCTTTCAATTATGCCAAGAGCTAACCAGTCCTCAAAAACATTACAGTAATCGTTAAATTTTCCAGAATTTGTTAATTTTCTTTTGGCACTTAACATAGATTTCTCAGCATTTATTTTGTTATCGGGTAAAAGTGAACTGTCATGAACCCAAGGCAATGCTACCTCGTATCGCCCCTCACTGTTTACACTAAGAGTCTCTTCAAAATATTTCTGCGTATCCTCCTGTAACTGAGCTTTAGTTTTGCTTAGCGAAGGTTCTGCAATCCCCAAAACATCCAGATTCCAAAGATTACTTATACAACGATCCTTTACAAGCAGAGACGAAATAAGGGAAGCTGAACTCGCAGAATTTGGCTCAGTGCCAGGATTCGCATTTAATTTTCCCATAACAGTCCATCCCAATTTTGTATTTATAGCCGTAATGCCACATTTGAGACTCACAATTTTTCCAGTTAACAATTTTCCAGCAATGTCTGCACCAATTAACAATTTTATTTCTTTATTAACCCCCAATTTATTATTTTCCAAATCATTTAATTTTATTCCGCGTAACTTTAGTTCATGCAACCAAGGACCACATGGAACCTGTTTAATTTCAGAACAAATACGGTTTTGACCAAGTACTTGTAATTTACACTTATTTCTACCATCAATATCACTTAATTCAATTAAATAATTTCTATATACGCTTTCAGGGGTTTCAACACCACCAAACAGAGATTGCTTAATTTTTGTTTCTGCAATGCACTTACATTTCATACTTTGAGCAACATCTTCACAAATATAAGATTTCATACTCCCACTATCATAAACAGCTCGAATAAGCATTTGCTTGGAACCATTCTGAATTCTTACAAGAATAGTTTGTAAAAATACATCTGACATATCAACATGATTGTTAAGAGTGCTTGTTTTGTTTTTACTTCCCTCTACGTTAGAGACATTATCAACTTTGTTATTTGTTAAATCTGGACATAAAATCACGAAATGTCGATTTTTGCAAATGGGACACCTATGCTTTGACTTACACTGATTAGCCCTGTGATTTCTTTTCAAGCATACAAAACAAGCATTCTTTTTTCTAACAATATCTTTTTTACAATCCAAACTCATTGAAGATGCTTCATTACAATTTCTGACGTATGTGATTTCTCACAAAAAATACACTCAAACTTTTTAAACTTATTTAAATTTTCACTAGCGTTACTACTACTCTTAATATTAGCATTAAGCAGTTCACATGTAGTCGGTATACCAAGTTTTTGTTCAGAGTACT
Source organism: Dolomedes plantarius (assembly GCA_907164885.2). Classification (NCBI taxonomy): domain Eukaryota; kingdom Metazoa; phylum Arthropoda; class Arachnida; order Araneae; family Dolomedidae; genus Dolomedes; species Dolomedes plantarius. The sequence goes on from OU015495.1 coordinate 4,221,296, forward strand.
TATTTTTCTTAACATTAGTTTTTTCTGAACTAAAAGTATCATGAGTCATTTTAATTCTGAACTCCGTTTCCACCTCATTTTTTAGAAAATCCATTAATAAATCTAAATCACTCTTACCTGTTTCAATACAAGTGTTTCTCTGCCTTTCCCATATCTTTATTAAATCCGTCGGTAGTGCTGATTCGATGAGGGGAAAGAGCATATAAGCAAACTTATCTTGAGTGACGCCCAAGGACTCTAATGCACGTAACTGCGTTTGTAGTTTATCGTGTAGTTCCATCAAGTTCATTTGTGTTTTGTCCTTTATAACAAGCTTCAATAGTTCACGCACGTAAATCTGTATTAAAGTACTTTCATTGCCAAATCTCTCCTTTAAGTAGCTGACCGCTTTTCCGTAGTTTGTTTCAGTTGCAGGAAAACTCATGACAATTTGTCTTGCTATTGAATCGGGCTTTGTAGATTGCAATAGATACTGGAACTTGTCACGCACATCAATTCGTTTATCTTCATTAATTTTGCTGAATTGAGTCCAGAAGGTGAGCCAGTTTCTTGGATCTCCATCAAACTTCATAAGCTCAATTTCTGGTAATTTCTGTTTTGCAACAGTCCTTGCTTCTGAAGACTTATCACTTTCGGCGCACATATTTAGGTTTGCTTTAATTCTGTTGCACTTCACTTTGATCTCAGATACCTTTTCGTAATAATCCATGGCTGCTTCGTACTCCTTATCGTATTCATCTTGCGTGCAGCCTTTTAATTGCAATAATTCTAAAAACTTCTCTTGAGGACTTCTTAGCATTTTTTGTTTTTCCAATAATTGATCCAACAGCATTTCCATGTTATCTAAGTCAGGTTTATCTTCAGCAATCAATTCTGCTAACTTATTTACAGTTCTTGTAAATGATGCTCTACATGACTTTCGATGCTGTCTGGCGTTGTCAAAATTCTCATACGGTTTCGCTGGTTTTGACGTTTCCATTTCTTAATAAAACGTATTTTAGTTCGTATTTAAATTTAACTTAATTTGACTATCGGAATAATACTCGCATCCCGGCAGGGATGCCAAATGTTGCGTACTTAAATATCAATCGGTTCGGGAAAGAAATACATCGATAGTCAAACACAACAACTAACTTTATTCGTATCTTACAGGCGACGGTAGAACACACACAGCACTCGGCCAAAATATATACAGCTCTTCTATTTGGTTATGCGCAAGCACAATGCGCATTGCGTAAGGCGAGATCTCTTCTGTTGCCACAGGTTACTTGCTAATACTTATCATTTTCCAAATTGTAGTTTACCAATGACTTTAACAGAGAGGAAAGATATCAATGATGGATTTTCTTGGGTGTGTCGTGTTCGGTATGGTGGGAGGAACCATGACAATAAAAGATCGATTAGATGTGGTTCCTGGTTCGAAGAGAGTAAATTAGATTTAATTACGGTTTTAAAATTAACTTATTTATGGGTTAAAATAAAAACGCATTGCTCTTGGATTACAGGCGAATTGAGGGTATCGAAAAACACTGTTACTGATTGGATGAATTTTTGGGGGGGGGGGGGGGGAGGAGTTATGTAGATGGACAATGAGCGAAAGTGTCATGCTTGGTGGGCCAGGAATCATCGTCGAAATCGATGAAAGTAAATTTGCAAAAAGAAAATATAATTGGAGAAAACGATTTAACGGTGAATAGGTGTTTGGGATGTACACAGAGGGACGAATAAAGGCCTGTTCACACAGAATCTGTCAGCGTAAGCGTTACTCGTATTGTCACATTTTAAACCAATCACATGCCTTAACAGTTTCGAGGCTAATCGCTTGGGGGTTTGTAATTGGTTAAATATATTTCAATACGAGCAACGCTGACGCTGATGGATTCTAATGTGAACAGGCGCTTAGTGAAGCCCCTTGTGGAAGTAGTTGAAAACAGAGGAAAGGTTGTGTTGTTGAATGTTTTACGAAAGCATGTGATTACGGGAACTACTGTCATCTCTGATTGCTGGAAGGCGTACGATTACCTTCAGGATGAAGGCTTCGTGTATCCGAATCTAAATCATAGCAGGACGTTTAAGGATCCGGACACAGGAGTTCATACAAATGCGGTCAAGGGGATGTAAAACTGTATCAAGCCTTCTTTACGTGGCGTTCGTCACTTGCATCAGGATGATGCCCCTAAAATGTAAGCTTCCTTCCTTGAGGCTGGAAAGAAAGTTTACCCTCCAACCACAACCGACCAGCCCAAAATTACGAGCGAACAAACATCAAAAAGAAAAGAAACTGAGTAACCGGTAAGTGCTTTTTCAATAAAGTGGAACTTCTCTCGCCAGCCACCGCTCCCGACGGCCCTTATTTAACTTCATTTTTATAGTTTCTTGATGATTTTTCCGTGACATTATAGTTTTGCATGTTGACATTTATATTATCTCATTATATTATAATAATTTTCCCGTTACCCGCTGCGATGGAACCGCCATCTTGCTTACGTCTCCCATCGTCAACTTGGCAATGGGAGTCGTAACCAAGATGCCGGTTCCATTGCAGCGCAATATATGGTGCACCATGTTTTGGGAATGGACCGCAAACATCCAACAACTTAAATATGAATGGAATTTTAAATGATACTAAAAATAACGAAATTTTGGTTTAGAAAATTTTAAACGATCCTTCGAAACAATTTCTCCTGATCAGTTGAAATCTTCGGATATTTTCTAGGATGTAAGAGAAGAAATTATACGAACTTTTATCTGGGTAGACTACCATTGTTAAGGAAAGAGTGCAAATTTATTTAAGAAATTCCTTAAGTTATTTCAGAGACAAATGAATTTTTTTTGTAAATAATGTGTTTTAAATACCGGATGAAATACGTTTTTATTGAGTATACGATGCAGTGGCGTAGCGAGCATAACTGGGCGCCCGAGACACGATACCTTTTTGGCGCCCCCCATGGTCTTGGGGACCATTTGGCGCCCCTCTGCGAGTGGCGCCCGGTTCATGATAGACCCCCTGCCCCCCTCGCTACGCCACTGATACGATGAGGTACAAAATACATCTTTCTTTCACATGATTTTCATAAAATTAGTTCCTATCTCAAAACTTTCAGTATTTAGACATTTAGGATAGAAAAAAAAAGAAGACATAAATTTTAAATCTCTGTCATATTCCCTACATATAGTAGCTGCTCGACAGCGTAAAATTAGATAACCTTGCGTAACCAGAAAATTTCCCAACTATTTAATGTTATTACTCGGAAAATTAAATCAGCTATAAATCAAAAATAAGCTATTCCTCGAATAAACATCTCGCAATTTATTGCAGGAAACTTGTGCTATCTTTTGCCACAAGTGTCTCTTGGTATTACTATTAATTAATTCCCCAGTATTACGGCTCTACTTAAAACCACGTTAATCAATAATAATAGCCATTCGGGGAAGATACAACTCTTCTACCACCCATTAAGTGTAAGACCAATATTTTTAGGTTTATCATTTAGAGTTTATCCCATTTGATTCGTTAGTGTAGGAGTGTAACAAACGGGGAATAAATATTTGCTAAATACGTTTTGTGACAGTTCTTTGTCATTGAAAAATTGCCCACATTTATTTGAATACCTTTCTCAGCGTATAGTTAATCGGATATTCAAACGTTTATGTATTCAATAAAGCGAAGCGCGTGGATGCAAAGAATGACTTAATATCAGCAACAGAAACAAATGAAGTTTTTCAAACTTTGCGTTGATCGATTAGTATGAAAAGCGAATTTTTACCACCTGCTTTAATCTGACTATTCAACTCAGAAATAACCATGATATAAAAACCCTATAACACCTTGAAAATTTCAGCGGATTATTCGAGTGATTATGTAATAAATTCAAGTCTATATAATGAGTTCAATTTGCTCAAAATTTGTAGAAATGCTTCGGAAATTTCTGATAGTGAAATTTTCCAATTATTGAGGAAATCGAACAGAATTTTAGTTGTATAAATATAAGAATCGCTTAAAATTTTTGTCTACTAGATTTTAATAAAAAAGATTAATAATTTTGATAAATCAACTTTTTAAATCTAGATATGAAGCACTTAATATTTTTATCATGCAAATTATGTGAGGTGCTTAAAGTGTTTTGGCAAGTAAAAACTTTTCTGTCATGCAGAATAAAATGTTCCATCGAGCTTTAAAACAGCTTGAATCAAAACAAAATTATCTTTCTCTAGGCATCAAACTTTTCGAACAGAATGTGACTGAGCGAAATTGAATTTAGCTCTTTTTACCTCAAAAGTTGAAGAAAACTCTTGTTTTAAGACGAAAAAAGCTTTTATATGTTAAAATGTTTAACTTTAAAACGGAGTTATATACTTCATGGTCATTCTTTTTTAAAGTGCCCTGGTATAAAATGGTGATAATGGTAGCATCAAGAAGTTAATTGTTAACGAGAACGCAAAAAATCTTTATTGTAGAAAGTTTCTCGAACTGAAATTCTCACTTTAATAAGAAGACTTAACAACTAAGCGATTTCACATTTAAAAAAATTAGTAAATAAACAAATTAAAGGAGGATTTAAATTTCAAAATATTCTACCAGACAGAATTCAAAACATCAAGAGGTTTTAATTTTGAATTGGGATGTAATAAAAGAAGAATGTATTTTACTTTATTTGAATTCGATAAAATAATTCTACAAAATATTATGCTGTATACGCAGACTATATATTTAAATTTTGAACAAAATCAGATTTAAAAAATTGTAAGCTTTCAGAAAAAAATGAACGTTAAGATAATATCACATTTATTATACTTCCCCAGCTTTAATTTTAAAAAAAATATGCTTCTCACTGAAACTCGCAAACAACTAGTCTTGCTTATATCTGGGGAATTTTCATATTAGTTATGACAACCAACCACTCGTAATCCGATTATCTGCCATGCTTGTTTATGAACTGTTATTGGAGCATTTTCTCTCCTAATCTAGCAAATTTTGAATTATACTCGCGATAACAAACACTATTAAAGTTCCTTAACTCAAACTTAAACAATTGCTAAATGGTAGACTCAAGAAATGAAAACGCGTTTCGTTTGCTAATCGCAATTTAAATCATTTTAAATAATTTCCAATATTTTAGTGAATTTTTTTTCCACATTTTTAAATAATTCATAAAACATAACTAAATCTTTGCGACAAGGGATGTTTAGTGGAACGAACGAAGACTGGGTTGATTAAATAAGACCTTTTTCGCATGTTTTTATTAACTTGCTTTCTTGTTTGTTTGTTTGTGTGTTTGTCCAGTACAAATCTTGCAATCGATTCTTAACTAACTTCCCGACTAGCTAGACATTTGAAACTTTTAGAGTAGCTCATAACACGATGATAATGCATTCTTTTAATACTTTTAGCCATCTTTAAGCATAATTGAATTCATTTTCAGTTAATTTCGTTTTGTAGACTGGTGCAGCCATCTATCGCTGGGACGGGAATGAAAAGTTAAACGCAAGTTAACTTCCGATTAACTTCATTTTCTTTCAAGTTGATGGGATAATTCATCAAAAAAAATTTTTTTAAAGTATTTATTAATACATAGAATTGTCAAGTTTATATAATTCAGCAGAAAATTTAAAAACATGGTATATAAAAAGTTCTTTTTATCTTGAAATTATTCACATTCAGGCGTGAACATCAGCGTTAAACGTAATTGAATTTTTTTAACCAACTTCAGAGCAGAAAGCAGTGATGTCATCTGTTAACAATAAGGTTTGTATATGTTCATCGCCGTCGGAGATCCCGTGATAAGTCAAGCCAATCACAGGTTAATCGAAAAACCATCCCCCGGAGCTTTAGCGAACCTGGATGCAATCGACGTTCTTCTTTAAAACTTTTTATCTAGACAGAAAACTGCTTCATTTCACCATTGCTCTAATATAACTTTTCTTAGATCATGAGATGTTGGTTTGTTCTTTTAAATTCTTTTGTGGAATACGAAGGAAAAGGATCCAATATCCGACAACCTAGGTTCAATTTAAAGTATTTGGGATTCCGTCAGCAAAATAAATTTATATGTGGTAACGTCTTGTGAAAGGTTCCATTTCTAAAAATTATTAACTCTCAATAACTAAAGTCGGAGTTTCAACAGGTTATTTGTTCTGAAGAAATAAAATTTTAATTTCGAAAATGATAAACAAAGCTGACACGAAAATGCACTGCTCATACACACTGTAGACTCTTCAAATGAATGAACTTCGATGTTTGTGAAAGGTACATGTATATATGCAGACCAGATGTCATACATTCTAATTGCAAAGTAAAACTTCAGATGAAAGTTTTGAAGCATGAAATGATTATTAAAATTTCACTCTCTCCTAGGAAGTAGCTTCACGAAAACTCTAGCTTGCATCAAAATAATAATAGTAAGTTTGAAGCAAGAATGGGATTAAATGCAGTCCGAATGATAATATACAGAGAATAAGGAAATATGTCCATAATTTTAGAGGCACAGACTTGATGGGAGTATAATATGTAACAGAATGAAATCCCATGATGTTTATATTAAATATATCAGACGAGCAGGCGTCAAATGCTGTGGTAAGCGGATCAGTTTCTAAATCTCCAAACTTTTACAAGGAATTCCGAAAATTTCCTCTTGACGACATTTCCCGAGAGTAGCAGTTGTTACCTTTCTACTCTCGAGCAAGTTGATCATGGAAGGCTATTTCGATCGACAGCACTTTCATTCTGTCTTTGAGAAAATTTGATCGTTTTCAAGTGAACTGAAAAATATTCACGAGGAATTTAAAATTACAGTGAATATAACAATAATAATTTCAAGATAAAAAGAACTTTTTATATACCATGTTTATAAATTTTCTGTTGAATCATATAAACTTGACAATTCTATGTATTAATAAATACTTTTGAAAAATTTTTTTGATGGATTATCCTATCAACTTGAAAGAAAATGAAGTTAATTGGAAGTTAACTTTCGTTTAACTTTTCGTTCCCGTACCGGTCGATAGATGGCTGCACCAGTCTACAAAACAAAATTAACTGAAAATGATTTTAATTCTGCTTAAAGATGGCTAAAAGTATTAAAATGATGCATTGTCATCGTGTTCTGAGCTATTCTAAAATTTTCAAATGTCTAGCTAGTTGGGAAGTTAGTTAAACATCGATTGCAAGATTTGTACTGGACAAACAAGAAAGCGAGTTAATAAAAACATGGTAAAAATAAATATCTAAACACACTGGTGAAGTGGTTATTGTAGAAAGTTCTAAGTTATTTATTTGTTAAGCGGCAGTCCTAAATTACAAAAATTCTGAGACGGAAAATTTCCCGTAGCTTAACATTGGAATTGAAGGTCAGACATGATAAAATATGTACTACCTTAGGGCAAGAGTTTTTGGCCCAACATTCAAGACAACTTTCTAATCCACAACACTTTCTGGTTTATTGTTAAGGTTGTGCCAATAAATCATACTATAGCATTTTTTTTTTGCGCTTCTATAAATGTGTCAGGGCACATTTAAAATGTCTTTCAAGGATTCCTTATATATTCCAATACATGTTTTCAGTTTCACAGGATTAAATAGAGACGCTTTTTCCGTCTTGGAACTAGCATTTTTTTTACATTAGCAATATTCTATCGACTCATAAACAGTAAATAAATTTCAGACACAAACATTCAATGGCTTTCGGGTCTTCGGAAATAAGAACTATAATTACGGAAACTCAGTACTTCCTTCTTCCGGTAATGTCTGTGTAAAATTTTTGTTTTTGTTTTATGGCATCCTAATGAAAATTGGAATAACCTTTAATCTTACAGTTATTTTATATTGAAAATTATTGTCTGTCCGGAGTTTTTTAACTACAGAAAGAAACGAAAAGGAATGATTTCTTAATAACCGCAATGTAATTTAAAGGACGACTGCATGTTTCGTACTAATGAATAGTTCATCGTCAGGCAAGGAGAAATAAGAGTGATTGTCCCTATGAACAATTCACGCAAGCTGATTGTGAACTTTTGTGAATAGCATTTGTGCACTGCTCACTTTAATAACAACTGTAGTTTTTTTTTTCAATGGCTGGGGCCATGAAGCTAAGATACCACTGGCAACTTGTCTAAATTTAGGGAGAAGATAGGTCTCATACCCTAGAAAAGGGAAAAATTTTCAATTGTTCATCAGTAAGATTTGCCATAATCAGTAAGATTTGCATATGAGTAAATTGTTCATAATGGCAATCACATCTAATGCTCCTAGCATGACGATGTACCATTCATTACTTTGAAACATTAAGCCGTCTTTTAAACTAAATTGTGGTTTTCAAAATTTTAATACTCCCCGTTTGTGTTTCCACGAGTTTTCTGTCAGCTCTAGAAAGAAAATCTGGATATCTTGCGATATACTACAGCTTCACATACTTAATATTCATTCAGCTCTAAATTACGATCATAATATCACTTCTCCACAGTGACTAGCATCAGGAAACTTCCGACGAAGGCATAATATTTATGTAAACCAAAACATAGTCTTTTCGTTACTGTGTATCTCTCTTTTGAAAAAAGTCTGTAAATGCTACTATCGGAATTCTCAGTCTCATGATGAAAAATATTACTTTTCCTACTTCTAGAGGATCGCGTTCCTTTCATTTGCAATCCTAATGGATCCCGGTGTTCATTTTCAACGAATGATAAGAAACTAAGCCTCTTACATTACCTCGTAATGAATTGTTTCTGATGCAGAAGAAAGCAATACCATTGTACTCGCAGAATCCCCAAAGGAGGAAGTAGGTATTGAATTATAATTTCCAATTGGGCTGATGTTTCGTAGGGTACGAGAGATGGTGTACAATGCCTCGGAAATCTCACATTCAAAGCAGTGAATCACCAGTGAGTCCATTTACTCTAAGCTAGTATCTATAATCTTTAAAAAAAACAATCACTGGGGTGATAGACTTCATACCGTCTTTGAATTCTGGAGAAATGGGTGCTAAATGTTTTTCTTCTTTAAAAGAGTTAATAAGTTGCATTTTAAACATCTGGTTTTAATCCTTTTCTGCACTTTCATTAAGATGTTTTAACATATTAACGGCTAGAGACATGAATTAATGTCACTGTATAGGCAACGCTTTTGAACCAGAGACATAAATGAATGCCCAATCTCATTATTAAAGCACTTGTTGAGTCAACTCAAGCGAACCTTTTCTCACAATAAAAACTTTTTGTCAGTGTTTATTATCACTTGATCCGGATAATAACAATTTTCAACAAGATTTTCATGGAAAAAAACAGGAACACTTTGTGCAATACTTCGACCAAACATGCATTTGCAACAAGTTTTCACTAAACAAATATAAACTTTTCTTGACAATGTGTTGTCAAAGCACATATTTTCCTAAAAAAAAATAAGAATGTTACTTTATGATATATGTGGGGAACAGCTGTAATATCTGCATAGAACGACCGGTCCTCAAGGAGTTAAAATGATATTTGTTACCCTACACTGCATGGTGAGTCATATGAATCATACCATTTTCGACTAAGCTGAAACCAAAGTATTTAATATTTGCCGCTACTGCATAGCTTACCGTATCTGCCTCAATCCGAACTACCTTTTATCACTTATTTTTGCTAGTAGACGGCAGGACATACGCAATTTTATGTCCTTATGTTTAGCTATTCTGTTGTTTGAATGATTTGTAGAATTCCACGTGGGGAAACTGTATTTATAAACTGAAAAAGAGTATTAAACAAAGGAAAAAAATATTCAGTGTATAGCTGCAAGATAAGTCTAATCACACGTTATGATATTTTTCAATTTGATCGATTTTATATTTATGTTTTGAACAGTAATAGGTATGATTTATATGTGCATCTTTATGCATTGAGGGGATCACTATTGAATTCTGTCGTCAAAATCAATTCTTTGCGGAACAACTGGTTATGCCTCTAATTTTGAAATTTACACTGGTTGTGAGCATGACACAAGGAAAAGATTGCCTGAAGAAGTTGATCTCAGAGCGTCAAGTAATATTGTGGTACGATTGTGCAGAAACATTCCTAGAAATATGAACTACTAATTATATTTTGATAATTACTATAATTCTCCCCAACTTCAATATTATATGGCTAAACAGGGTATTTTCAGAATTGGTACAGTTAAACGAAATCGTGTTTCAGGATGCAAGCTCACTAATGATAAATAGATGTCAAAACAACCTCGAGGCACAAGTGAGGAATATGTCACATTACATGATAATATAGAAATTTCAAATATTTCATTGAAAGACAACAGAAACGTCATGTTTCTATCAACATACGTCGGAGTTAACTCAGTAGAGAAAATAGACAGATACGACAGAAAGATTAAAACAAAAGTTAGCATTGACTGTACAGCTGTAGTAAAACACCATAACAAACATATGGGTGGTGTAGACACGTTGGACAGTCTAATCGGGCACTACAAAATAACTCTGTGGCATAACTCTGTGCCTCAATAAAGAAAGAAAATGTTTTAAAATATTTCACGAGACTTAATACCACTATTTTATTTTACTTTATGATTGCAAATTGTGTTATCTAAGTTTATAGTAAATTTCTTCAGGAAGATTTGAATTGTCTTTTTAGTGTAAGAATTATTTTTAGCGTTTTCTAAAAAAGAATTTTTTCATCATTTTTCTTAACGCAATATATCCTATTATAAAAATTTACGCTTAAAACGCCTTAAAATTTTGCATACTTTATCTATATATATTTATAAAGGGAATAGAGTATGCTCATGATTGCAGATTCATTGGTTTTTTGTTTACGTTGGTATAAATTGCAAGTAACAATGAATTTTAAGTGATTTTTATGAACATCAGTACTTTAAGAGCTGCGAACTCTGAGATACACATAGTTTGATCTTGAGAATAGTCTATTCCCAACAGAATGTTATTATCTTCATTCTACAATTTATAAAGTCTTAATATATTTGTTTGTTTTTGAGTTATCATGTATTGTAGAATGTCAAATTTTCAAATTTTTCCAGCTTTTCCCCCTGAAAAAATTATTTTAATGTGACAGCTAAATTTTTTATATTTTTTTTCAAGTTTTAACTTAAATGTCATTATAGAAAATAGATAAAAAGACAAAATTTAAAAAAATTCAAAAAATCACCTCCGAAGGTGTACGGATACCTTAATGCATGATGATTCATATATGAATCAAACCGATTTTTTTTCTATAAAATAAAAATTTGAAGAATATTAGTGTTTTCAATATTTTTTCCAATCGATTTGATTAAAAATCTATTATCAAAAAAAGTTTTGTTTGATTTAAAAAAATCATGCAGTGTAGGGTTAAAATGAATTAACGTGGGACAGAATATATTCCTCAGTTAGGCCTTTTATAAAGCAGCTACATTCTTTAACAGAAAAAAACATTTTGTTGGGAACCCAATATAAAGCACTTCGTTGACTCCCAAAGAGCATAATACAGTGACAGTGATCGGCATATATAAAGTTATAATAATTCTATTTATGAGTGTCGCGACGCTCATTTTAAAGTATAATGTAAAACAAGCATAATGAAAATCAACTATTAGAAAATGAAGGCCAGTTGAATAAAAAAAATTAAGTTCTCATTAAGTTCTCTATTGCAATTCTTAATACTTTAACACACATTACCGATACAGAGACAAGTTCAAAGAATCGTGTCAAGTCGGTGTGCATCTACAGCCTGGGGCCTAATCTCTGTTCTTGTCGTGCAAAGCAGCTTAGCACTTACACAGTCGCATAACCTCTAAAAATTAAGCAACGAGTTGAGAGGTTTCATGAATAATAATGAGATAGTTTTCTCAAACTACATGAAAGCACACTTAAGAAAAACGAGTATTCGTTTTTCTATTTTTAAAAGGCAGTTTTAGTAAATTTTTAAACTGCTCAGTGAAGACAAAACTGAGAGTAACAAATTATAATACATGCATATTCAAAAGGCGTTGGGGATTCAACTAGATAGCTATCTTTGTTGACAAGTTTTTCTTTTAAAGTGGGTGCAAGCAAGATAATTTGAAGGAAAGAAAATAGTTAGTCTGTGGTTGAAAAAATATGTTTGTTTAAAATATTTCACAATGAAATTTTTATGCAAACCATTTAAAACAGTTTTTGTTTATTTTGCATAAACGTTTATTTATTTTCAAATGTAAAAACTGTTTAAAGCAAACAAAAACAAACTACTTTTCTTGTAAAAGAACTTTTGAAAGTTTTAGTAGGATGAAATGTTTTTTGCATTTGTAAGCTTCTCACGTAAAAGGCAAATATATGGTTCACTATTTATTCAGTTTAGCTAATTCTTTCATAGTCGAAAAGCAAAACAAGCAGCAAAAGGTTATTATTTTCAGTGTAAGACAGATGTTTTCATTTCTTAATGTTAGAAAAAGTTATTGTATTTAAAAATCTGTATGCATGACGTGAATGATGTTAATTTAATATTTGAAAATATAGAAACAACCAGTATAATATGAAAAAGTCAGCTTGTAATCCGTCCACACTTGAGTTTCAGTCTTTTTCCGCTTTTGATTTCCATATCTGTTACAAGTATTCAGCCTTTTGTTGCATGGCTTAGCAGTGTATTTCTTCTTCAGCTGAACAGAATTCTTTTCTTTAAATGGTAAGAACACATGTGTTTCGAAAGTAAAAATTAAGTTAAGAGTATTCGAAACAACTATTTAGACTTTCAATTAAGACATTTTAAATTTTCCTCATTTAGTTCAGTATTCTTTGGGTGCGTCAAAGGAAAAGTGGTGTAAGTGAACTCGTGGTAAAATCGGGATAAGGCGTGTTTTGTAATCTCAAATGTATTCTTCGGCATATGCGAGTGGTTTTCAACCTTTTATACCTCGCGTACCCTCTGGAAATGTGTATGTAACTGGCGTACTCCTTGCAGGGACATAAAGAACTATAGCCATAGTGTAACAATGAGAATAAAATTAAACGTACATACGTTTATATATATATATATATATATATATATATATGTATCATGTCCTAAAATTAAATTAAATTAATTGAAAATAAGATATTAGGGAAAATGAAATAGATAAGAGGGAAGCCAGCACATGGCAGCACCAATCAAAGCCCCTTCGAAATTCAAAGCAGCTTATTAGATAACATTCACGCGATGCCCGTGCTAAGGGGTTTTTAAAAGTAGAAAGATAGGAGATTGCTTCATCAGGTAAAGACGTGTGTTGCGAGGAGGGAAGTCGAACAAAAGGGAAGAAGATTTGAGCTTTGGTTGAGTTTAAGCTTAAAGAATAAAGCCATATATATATATATATATATATATATGTGGGATGCCATCCATACAGCCCCATGCATGCCACTCTTATATGGAGTGCGCCCCTGTAACCCCGGCGAGCGCCACCTTGCGGGCGCCGCGAAGAACAGAAGAGATAGACGATGTTTTGCTTCGGACGAGCGTGCACGTGTGTGTACCGCGTTGCTTGTTTTTCCCCCCTTTTAGACGTTAGTTCCCCCTGTACATAATGTCCCTCTTTAAATAAATGTTACTTATGTTAACACTGTTTGTGATTATTCCCCCCAAAACCCCACAGATGGGGGCTCTGGCCTCCTTTTACCCTTTAATCCCCTAGATCACCCATGCCTGCCGTATCAACTCTCCATTTGACGTGATAGTTTCAAAGACGTTTACAGCTGATATTTACCGATTTTACCTCAGACGTATAATTCGAGACGGTTTGAACGAAGTATTTTGCTGATGTGACTTCTCCACGGATTACTTATCAATTTTTCATGACGTTCCGAGGACTGAGTTTTCAACTTGACGACTTTCGTTTAGACGTGACGTAGTCGGATTTACAAATTGTTGGATTATTCTGTTTAGAAGTCTGCATTCAGTGAGTACCATTTTTTTTTGTTGTGTCAATATGTGTTCAGTTTCACTAAACGATATTGTGCCAATCGCACAAGCACTAAGCTGTGCACCAACTAAAAGTATTAAGTTATTGTTTTCGATTTGTTTTGATGATACATTTGATCGATCATCCCGATCTAAATTACGCAATTTTCAGAATTTCCCTGTTACTTTCGATTTGAATTCGCGAAAGAAATCCATCCTTAAAACATATTCATTAAATGATTTTATCTGTGTTGCTAATATTTTGCATATTGATTCCGACGGTTCTAAAGACAAACTATGTGATTCCATTTTTGACGCACTTTCGAATTTAACTTCTTTTCAACCGATAATTGACTTTGATGAGAATGATGAAGTAGCGCCAAGTTCTTTCGCGCAGACGCCAGCTGCTATCGCTACAGTCGAAAACGCTTATACAAATTCTTTTTCGCCTAAACAACAATCCGAAATTGACACTCCCGTTCCTTATTCTAATTTATGGCTTGTTTTGAGAGATGTTTCCTGTTCTATGCGAAAATTTACTGGTAACAATGCGTATACTATTCAAAGCTTTTTGCGCGACGTAGAGGATAATTTATCTCTTTTACCAGAATTAACAGATCAGCATAAAGTGATTTTTGTCAAAACTAATCTTTCTGGATCCGCTAAATTATTTATTCAAAGCCAACGTAATCTAAACACTTTGAGTTCTTTAAAAGAAGCTTTAATTGAGGAGTTTGGCTCGAAAATTACGAGCGCTGACTTACATCGACAGTTGCGAAATCGAAAGTTAAAACCAAATGAATCTCTTACAGAATATTTAATTGCTCTTCGCGAGTTAGCTTCGCAAGCCCTTGACTTTGCCGTGGACGACGCTAGTATAATTGAGTATTGCATAAATAATATTCCAGACGCTCCGTGTAATAAATTAATTTTGTATGGTTGTACTAACTTTACAGAATTCAAACAGAAACTCAAAATTTATGAAAAGATTTTTGACAGAAATATATGTAAATCCTCAACTGACCATTTCGGTTCTAACTACATTCGTAAACGTGATGACGTGTATCATAAAATTTCAAACCCAAGACGTGAGATGAAACCAGAAGCATTTCGTCCTCATGCTCAAAGTAAACAAATGTGCTATAATTGTTTTAATTTTAACCATATATCTAAATTTTGTCCCGACAAACATCGCGGTCCAAAATGTATTTCTTGTGGAAATTTTGGCCACATCGCCGCAAATTGTTCAAAATCAAATGATTTACACACACAGAGAGAAACTAATGTTAATACGCTGAATTCAACTACTTCAAATTTAATGTACAAGGATGTTACACTTAACCATGTCTCTTTCAACGCGTTAATTGACACAGGTTCGATGGCTACGATTATGTTAAAGCGAGCGTATACTAAAATTGGATCTCCTGTTCTTAATAACTCTAGTACATTGCTTACGGCTTTTGGCAATGGAAAAATTAAGCCGATTGGTTCTTTCAAATCCCAAATTGTTATTGATGGTCAATTGTTTACCGCTGATATTTGTGTTGTTGACGATAATACTATGCCAGTAGATTTGATAATTGGTATGAATGTACTTGCACAGGCTGAATTCACTATCACTAAAGACGGACTTTCGATTCATAAACCTTTAGATTTTGACGCTATAGACGAAGACGTTACTCTTATTAGTAATATATTGGTAATAGATGATTCTAGCCCTGACATAGGCCCTAGTGCTACTAAACAACAGAGAAATACCATTCAACACCTCGTGACCAATTATAAACCCCATAAAATCAAAACTACTAATATCGAAATGCATATACAAGTTGATACTTCGACTCCCATCTGCTACAGACCACGACGTTTACCATTTACTGAGAGAGATATTGTAGATAAACAAGTTAATACTTGGATTCAGGACGGCATAATAGAACCCTGTTCATCAGACTACTCGAGTCAGGTTGTTCTTGTTAAAAAGAAAGACGGAACCCCACGACTTTGCATCGACTATAGACAATTAAATAAACATATAGTTAAGGATAGATACCCTTTACCTCTCATTGACGACTTACTCGATAAACTTCAGAATGCTCGTGTTTTCAGTACTCTAGACCTTAAAAATGGATTTTTCCATGTTAATGTTCATAAAGACAGTCGACGTTATACTTCCTTCGTGACACATTCAGGTCAGTTTCAGTTTCTTAAAGTTCCCTTTGGTCTTTGTACATCACCTTCCGTATTTCAGCGATTTGATAATACAGTCTTTAAAGGTCTCATTTTATCAGG
The DNA here is from genome assembly GCA_907164885.2 of Dolomedes plantarius. Taxonomy (NCBI): domain Eukaryota; kingdom Metazoa; phylum Arthropoda; class Arachnida; order Araneae; family Dolomedidae; genus Dolomedes; species Dolomedes plantarius. Next base: position 4,237,469 of record OU015495.1, read on the forward strand.
TCAGATATTGTTGTATATGGATGACTTAATCATTCCTGCTAAAGATGAAGAGGAAAATATTGAAAAAATAAAATCAGTCTTTTCTGTCGCTTCTGACTACGGTCTTGAGATAAACTTTCGAAAATGTAAATTCCTTCATACACAAATTGAGTTCCTTGGCCATATTATTCAAAACGGACAGTTATTTCCCTCCCCTCTTAAAACAGCCGCCGTTCTAAATTATCCGGAACCAAAAAATCAAAAAGACATCCAATGTTTCCTTGGTTTGGCTGGTTATTTCCGTAAATTTATTCAAAATTTTTCAGTTATCGCTAATCCTCTATCTAACCTTCTAAAAAAATCTACTATTTTCCATTTTGGTGTAAACGAGAAAAATGCTTTTTATCAATTGAAGCAATGTTTGGCTAATAAACCCGTTCTTAATATTTATAATCAGAAAAGCGAAACTGAATTACATACTGACGCTTCTATCCATGGTTTTGGATGCATTCTTCTTCAGAAATCCGCTGATGATAACTGTTTTCACCCTGTATATTTTGCGAGCAAATCTACATCAGACGCTGAGAAAAATTACTCAAGTTATGAACTCGAGATGTTAGCCGTAATTCATGGATTGCAAAAATTTAGAGTGTATCTACTTGGTCAACAATTTACCATAGTTACAGACTGTAACGCCTTCAAACTCACTATGAGCAAGCGCGATCTCAGTGCTAAAATTGCTCGATGGGCACTATTATTAGAAGATTACAATTATACAATTCAACATCGAACTGGAGCGAAGATGGCTCATGCTGATGCGCTAAGCCGCTATCCGACGATGCTCATTACCGCCGATTCCCTGACTTTCAAAATACAAAATGCTCAGTCACACGACCCTAACATTCAAGCAATTAAAGAAATTCTTAAAACTAATCAGTATCACGATTATTTTATCAAAGCGAATGTTCTCTACAAGTTAGTTGACGGTTACGAAGTTCTAGTCGTTCCAGACTCTATGCAAGACGGTATTATTAGAGACGCGCACGAGAATGGACATTTTGCTACTAAGAAAATTGAGGAGCAACTCAAACAACAGTTTTACATACCTAATTTAAAAGATAAAATTGCCAGGTGTATTGCCAACTGTATTCCATGCATCTTGACGAACCGCAAGTGTGGTAAACAAGAAGGACTCCTACACCCTTTACCAAAAGAGGACACCCCACTCCATACAAATCATGTTCAGCAAATTATTAACTCAACTTTCCAACGCAGCATTAAGACGACTCCTTTTGAACTGCTTTTCGGTACAAAAATGCGTGTCCGCAACAATCTCCAAATCACAGACCTGTTGAATGACGAAATACAAACTGAGTTTATAAATTCACGCGACGACCTCCGCAAAGACGCCAAACAACAGATTTTAAGAGTGCAAGACGAAAACCGTAAAACCTACAATCTACGACGAAAGTTACCTCCGAAGTTCAAGTTGCACGATCTTGTCGCCATAAAACGCACCCAATTCGGACCTCGTTTAAAACTCCATTCAAATTTCCTCGGACCCTACAAGATCATCAAACTTAAGCCCAACGACACCTACGATGTTCAAAAGTGTGGACATTTCGACGGACCCATGCATACCAGTACATGCATCGAGTTCATGAAACCGTGGACTCATAACTTTACATAGCCTGTTTCGACTAAACATACTTTAATTTCTGAACTATATTTTCATTATTTTTTTTTTCAGGAATCTTCATTAGCCAGGATTGTTTTGCTGTTTAGATGTTACTACAATTAGTGTTATATTTTTCATTTTCTTTTCCAGCTCATTTTGCTAGTATTATAACCTATGTGTATTTCTTATAACTTTTATACCTTTTTTTTCATTTCGTCATAATAAATTGTCACCTGTATTTGTTTGTGCCCCTACCAGCATCTGGGGGCAGATGCTTTTTGTCGGATGGCCGATGTGGGATGCCATCCATACAGCCCCATGCATGCCACTCTTATATGGAGTGCGCCCCTGTAACCCCGGCGAGCGCCACCTTGCGGGCGCCGCGAAGAACAGAAGATATAGACGATGTTTTGCTTCGGACGAGCGTGCACGTGTGTGTACCGCGTTGCTTGTTTTTCCCCCCTTTTAGACGTTAGTTCCCCCTGTACATAATGTCCCTCTTTAAATAAATGTTACTTATGTTAACACTGTTTGTGATTATTCCCCCCAAAACCCCACATATATATATATATATATATATATATATATATATATATATATATATATATATATTACCACGAGTTCACTTACACCAATTTTCCTTTGACCCACCCAAAGAATAAGGTACTAAATGATGAAAATTGAAAATGTCTTAATTGAAATTAGTCTAAATAGTTGTTTCGAATACTCGTAACTTAATTTTTAATTTCGAAACGCATATGTGGTTGCCATTTAAAAAAAAGAATTCTGTGCAGCTGAAGAAGAAAAACACTTCTAAGCCATGCAACAAAAGACTGAATGCTTATAGCAGATATGGAAATCAAAAGCGGAAAAAGACTGAAACACAAGTGTTGACGGATTACAAGCTGACTTTTTTTAAATATTATACTGGTTGTTTTTATATTTTAAAATATTAAATTAACATCAATCACGTCATGCATACAGATTTTTAAATACAATAACTTTTCTAACATTAAGAAATATACCGGGTGGCCATAATTAAACTGACAGTGCTCACAGTGTTCTGTAGCGCGATCTATTTGCGAGAATGACGCCACATTTTGTAGGAAGATTAAACAAGACGGGGGACGAAGGATTCCGCGAAAAAATAAATTAGTTCCAAAAGTCACCGCTAGGGGAATATTTGGCGCTGTGTAATAGAAAAGCATCATCCACCTCCATTCTGGCAAGAAAGGTGAGAGCAAAAGTCAATCGCTTATCATGGTCGGGGTACAGTAACTCCTGTACACGGCTGATCTTGTACGGATATAAGTTGATAATCTTTCGTAAGATTTTCCATACCGTACTGTAAGGCATATCCATATTCCCAGCTAATCCACGAGCGCTAGAGGTGGCAGCAATATTGTCTGGTCCTCTGTCGACAATCGCCGTGGCAACTGCTTCGATTGTATCCTGTGGTACAGGATTTCGTCCTCTGCCTGACTGAACCTTCAGAGAACCTGTTTTCTCAAACGTCGCAACCATTGCTTTTAGCCCATTAACTGACACAGGACCGTTACCTTTACGCATTTTTTTGTGCGTTCTAAAAGCACGAAGAGCGGCTGACGCGTTGCACTGGTTGAGGTAAAAGAATTTGACCAATAACGCACGTTCGACTAAAGAAGGAGACATTGCACATAAACTTTCAATCCGATTGATTCGAAACGTAACACATCGCCTTTTAAAACCCAAGCAGCTGGCACTGTGCCAATGGATGTAACGTGAAATTTGAATAAAGAACTTCTTCTTCTGCTCAGCGTACGTGATATTGCAGATCACGAGACTTTATCGGTGTTTATGTAGATTTTACGCTTTTTTAAAAGTGTTGCCGTATTGCACTTGAACTAAATAAGAAAATGTGCATAATAAAAGGTAATTTTATTCCGTATTAATTTGCATTTGTTAACACTCTATTTCCTATTTCACAGCGTCAAATATTCCCCTAGCGGTGTCTTTTGGAACTAATTTATTTTTTCGCGGAATCCTTCGTCCCCTGTCTTGTTTAATCTTCCTATAAAATGTGGCGTCATTCTCGCAAATAGATCGCGCTACAGAACACTGTGAGCACTGTCAGTTTAATTATGGCCACCCGGTATATATATATAGTGATAATACATTAAATCATTTCTAGAAATTACTTATATGCTTATATAAATAAACTCAAAGAAAGGCATATCAAATTTAACAAGTATTATACAGTTATAAACATATCACTAGGTAATGAACAAGATGGTTGCTTCTCTTTACCGTTGCACAGTTCATCAATGACTAGCGTGCAAGTTTGGGGATCGGGGAAATGACATCAATCAACCGAGAAACACCGCGCAGATGTTAAGGATTTATCTTGCGTCCGTTATAGAAAGTTCTACGCTGGAGTTTTATGAAAATTCTAGAAAAAAATATAGAAATACTTTTTATAATTTTCTTTATTACAAAAACTTGGATTTTTCGTCACTAGTAAAAGTTTTCGGCGTATTCCTGAACATTCCAGCACGTATCACTGGTTAAGAACCACTGGTATATGGCAAAGAGAGTCTTAGTTTTATGCGTAGAACCGACAGGAGGCAGCAGTTATATTATAATATGTATGTTTAAAATGTCTGTTTAAAAATGGTCATAATGTGTACGTTTGAAAAAGTTGTTTTTTCTTCTCGGGATTTTGGTTTAACAATCTAAAACGTCATCAGGGAATCAAACAACGTTTTTCTTAATATAAGGGTGGCCCAAATAATAGTGGGAATTTTGTATCAACGACAATGATTAAATACTCAGGGCTTTGCATTTTCGCTGGTAAATGACATTGTATGTCGCGAAGCAAAGCTTTTGTGGTCGGGGAGTGTCAGTTTGCTGTTTGCACGAGTTTAAGCAAGAGGATTGCGTAGGCCATGACAAGGATTCGTCCAAACAGACCCAGCGAGCAGTTACTCCATTTTTGAACTCAGAAGGTATTAGTGGAGCCGAAATTTATCGCAGAATGCAGGATGTGTGTGGGAATGGGTGTCTTTGATGGTATAGAGAGTTCAGACGGTTAAGAGAATTTCGTAAAGGACGTGAGAGCACAGGGGGGGGACACAGTGAGACCATTACGAGCACACTTGGCAATCATCATGGAATCGATTTCTGCTCCACGGCAGAAATATATTGGCATTTGCTGCGGAGCTACCGCTGGGGTGTTGTCGACCATCCTCCCTATAATCTAATGTAGGTCTGTGATTATCTCATCTTCGGCTCACAGAAAAAAACTCTCAAAGGCTACCATTTCGCTAATGATGCAAAGATCCGGGAAACCGTTCAAGACTGTTTCTGCAGACAACCACAGACGTCTTCTCTCAAGGTATCCAAAACCTAGCGAAGCAGTAGGCATTGTTCGAACCGGCAAGGGTACTTTATGTAGTGTATATGTAGCTCATGTAACACTTTTACTTCCTGTATCAGTGGCGTAGCGATGGGGGGGGGAGACTATTATTCCCCGTGCGCCTCTGGACACCAGTTATACTCATTACGCCACAGTCCTGTATGTTTGCATATCTGAACCAATAAACTATGTATTACAGAGTAAAACCAAAAGTCTCACTTTCATTTCGGCCATCCTTATACAATTAAACAGAAAAACAATTTCGAGACCCAAGTAAAATCCACAATTTAAGATTTCACTAAAGTCCAATTATCTCAAAAGTCTATTTTTTTAGACTTAAACGGGCCTTTGATTAGCCCGTTTGGTTATGAGTTTCTTCGCTTTATAGTAGAATAAATGATAAACTATGACATTATTTTCTAAACTGAAGTTGAGATTTCGTAATTTGTATGCCAGAGCAGTTTAACTAACGAAAATTGAACTATCGGATTAACTTTCATGTACATTGACAGGGAACATCAAAATTTAGCGACGTCGAACGGGAAAATCGAATCTCTGACGATACCTGTCTGTTAAACTATTCCTTCAATAGTGATCTGATTTAGCCTTCAAGAAGAAATAAATAATAAAAAGTACAAAGAAAAATTTTTAAACCTTTATAGCATCTAAAATTCTTCCAGACTCAAGAAAAAGTCCTAAGTATTTGACAGAATCTCACATTATACTGTGATATGAATTCAAAGAACTTGTTTTTTACGATTGTCTATAAGAAATATCAAAAGAATTTTTGCTTTAAGATTTAAAAAGCTTCATTGTAACCATTTAGGGTTAAGGTAGTAACATTATCGTTCATTTATTTATTTCAATCTTCATCTTTACTGGACAATTTGTGCTCCTGTATGGAAATTTCAGAGCCGATGGAAATAAAACCAGAAAAACTTAAACTTTGAGAAGAAACCCGGTGATTTATATAGGTATATCCGTCAAGATACTCATTTTTCAATTTAAAAAGACATAAAACTAAAAACTTGTTTTAATATTTACACCGTTGAGAAAAAACATATTGTGATTATCATAGCATAATCTTTAATTCTGTTGAGTAACAGGGGCGGCTCCAGTCCAGAGATTATTTTTTTTTTGGAGGGGAGGGGCAATGTCGGCTTTTGGGGTTTAACATATATATATATGTGTGTGTGTGTGTGTGTGTGTGACATGCCGGCCCGGCCCCGTGGACGATGACCGGACACCGGCATGCCACAGCGGGGAAGTAAATCGTAGTCGTAGTCAAAAATAGATCCGCTGTCACTTCTGAAAATAAAACTTTATTAAGATGCTGCTACATTTTCTTGGGGCGATGACAAATCCCAGAATCGCCGTCTGTGCATCGAAGCACGCCTATTTATAATCTTATATAGGTTTAGTCACGTGACGCTCAAAGTCTTTCAGCCATTGGATAGCACCCTGAAATCTCGGTTCGAGCAACTACAAAACCACAGGGATTGTGTAGGAGTTTACAGGGGTTATATAAAAGATGCCTGAAAGTGAATTCCCTTGTTCTTGGAATCGAAATGCGTAATTAACAATCAACACGTTACACCCAAGCATTTTTGAATGAAATTTTGAAAGGGTTTTGGGGTTTTATATGTTATATATATATATATATATGATAATAATCACATTTGGAAAAATTTAGCACAAGGGAGGTGATGCGTAGAACTTATGGGAGATGCAGTCGGCACGAGGGAGTGATGCAGTCGGGCGAAGGGTTGATCCAGGAAAGCACTAAAGAAATTTAGGAGAGTAACACACATATGGAGCCATTGATGAAATACACAAATTCCAAGAAATGTTTTATTTATCAGAAGGCATTAGCTGCAGTGGCCACATGACTTGTCCGGCGTCCATGCCAGGACGGGACGTGTTTACATGCCAGAGTTAACTGAGAAAAGCCGTCGTGCCCACCAGATTTCTGGCGTCTGTGGACAGCACATCTGACAGCAACTAGAGTTAGGAGCGAAGAGAGAAAAGTCTTACGTTCAGGAAAATATTAAATGGGTGTTTTGCGATATTGACGCCAGAGGGCCTAAACTACTTAATTTTTAATTGGGCGACTTTAGATTCGTGGAGTTCACGTGTCCACTTCAGTTCTCCCGGGGATACTTTATTGCTAGATCCCGCGCTTGTTAGAACCGCGAACTATTGACCTGGGTGCAGGATAAGTGGCCATAAAGTTCTTATAAAGTGAGGTTCCGACGTTACAGAATTCATAAATCCAGAGTGGTTCGAGGGCTCTTCAAGAATTTTGACATTACACTGACATTCGGAATCTCATAAACTTTGAACACTCATATCTGGGGATGTTACTGAGTTCAGATAGTTCACATGCCTGCTTAATGATCTGAAGGGCTAGTATAAATCTTATTTTACTTTTAGGTTGCAATTTTGGAAAAGGGGTCATGCTTTATTAACAAGAGAATATACTTTAAAGTAAAGTAATTTTGGAAGACGCGTTTTCTTGTTACATATATATATATATATATATATAGAAGAAATTAACATCCTCTCATTTTAAACTTAAAAATATTTAGTATTAGGTCAACGATTATATAATTTTAGGCTATGAAAACTAAATACGCCAGACTTTTTATTTTTTTTTGGGGGGGGGGGCAAATGCCCCTACTGCTCCCCCCCCTGGAGCCGCCGTTGTTGAGTAATCTATTCTTCTGTTTATCGTTTCCGGGACATGGCTGGTTCTCTCCTGTTTTGTGCTGGGAAATGGATACCATCATTGAAGAGACACCTCTTTGATACCTATAGTGACGAACATTTGCAAACTAACAAATTAATTACACATTTACCGCGCACACAACACAAAGAGGTCGGAATCCGCCATTCCCCTCCCACTCAGAGCTACGTTCACCCACGCTCTGACGCTTTTCACTGGGCCCCCTTTCCAGCTCCCCGCCTCCCCACGCCCTCTCTTGATCTTTCAAGGGGGCTTCGTCGCGGGCGGGATATTCACATTGTTGCAATTTGTTTCCAATGCAATAATAATCATACGGATTTCTGTGTAGTGTTTAGGAGACACAACTGCTACGAGGAAATGTGAAATTAGGGCCGGGTATAAACAGTCCACTGATTTCTCTAGAACAGTGCTCCGCAACCGCTGTGCTGTGGCACACTAGTGTGCCGCGAGGTGATCTTGACTGTGCCGTGGTGATTTTATCGATTATGATAATAAAAAAAATTATCCACCGCATTAAATAGAAATTTTTGTAAGTAAAATATTCCTCTAACTTTTTGTTAATATGTAATTTTTCTGGGTCGAAATTATACATAAAGCAAAAACATGTTGTTAGCCATACATTGTATGTATGCTCGAGTGTCATATATCTGTATTTCAGTTAAGAAAAAATATCCACAAATTTCTGATAAGGCCATTGTAATTTTCCTCCTTTTTTCTACGACATACTTATGCGAACAAAGATTTTTGACACTGGTTCAAATTGAAAATGACAAACGATCATATTTAAAGGACCTTGACCACGAACTGTAGCTCTTTCTATTATAGAGCCAAATATAAAACGCACATTTATAAAAACAATCTCAAATATCTCATTAATAAATTAGTTATGTTTAAATTAACTTTGATTTATTAGGCTTAAGTAAAGACCAAAAAACAAATTTTAATATAAAAATTTAAAGAGAAAATTTTTTTACTTGTAAACTATAATTTTATATTTTTGTTCTTGTGTTGGTGTACAGTTCAAAATCATTTATATAAAACTTAAACGATTATAATTATCTTGATGCATAGAGCTATTTTGTTGTGTTTTTTTATCTAATAAAAACATATACGTATTTATTGTTAATTATATATTTGCAAGCTTTTTCTTGTGGTGTGCCGCGGAATTATCGAAAAAAAACGTTGTTGTGCCATGGAAGACAAAAGGTTGCGGAGCTCTGCTCTAGAATGCACATTAAAATGTATCAAATCTAGCAATTGTTCCATCATAGCCGGAAAGTTGTACCAATTGTCTTTTTTCGTCTTTGACCATCAACCAAGAGAGTATCAACCAAGAGAGTACTTCTGAATCTACACTGCTCGTAACCAACCTCATCATTTTTCTAAATTGCCATCTACCTCGCGATTACTTTACAATAATATTTAGTATGGCGAGAAATAGAGCGTTTCTTTGAAAACTAAGGGATGCTCGGAAAGTGTCAAGGGCATCGAGAACATATCCCAGTGGTAGGGAAAAGATTCTGGTCAGTCTCTGTATTAGGCCTGTCACTATATTGGACCCAGCCAGGCTCCTAAAGTTCGCAGGCCAAGGAAATTTCGTCCTCCATCCATTCTCTCCCTGTCTCATCAACCAAGGGAGATGTAACTTAAGACGTAATGGCGAGGTACGCAATCAGATTCCTACGTGTCACGAGCTGAAGTGGGAGAGCACTTCGTTACTAATAACTGCAATTTGGTGGTCAGTTAGTGAAGGTTCAGTTAGGAATTTATCTCGAAATTTTCATATAAAATGTGTTGAAAAATCTCTCCGCGCGGTTGTTCAGAAAACTGTGTGTGACCGATAACTACCGAGATAAAGCGCAAACTTCAATCCTTTTATTCAGATGGAGCATAAAAATTATGCAAGTCTTTGGGAAACAATTTCAAGAGTTATGAAAGAAGAAGGGCTTCGGCAAAAACTGTTTAGTAACTAAAATGAAGTACGTAGTTAGCATGTTTTGCATTACCATCATATTTTGAATGTACAGGACGGGGACCAGCATAGCAACAAAGGTCCTCAAGGTTGAATCTCCACCGGCGAGAGTAGACTGCAGCAGGCAACCACCTACTACGCATTTGCCCTTTCGAGCAACCAGGCGTCCCCACTCCAGATCAACGGGTGGGGCGAGAAAATTACCATCATATTACCATTATACACTATCTGGCCAAAAGTATCCTGACGCCCAGTGCCTCAGGACTCGGAGAGACCTAAGGCGTATAATAATATGATGTTGGTCCTCCTTTTGCATCGATGACAGCTTGCACACGTCTGGGGAGACTTTCCACCAGTTTTTGATAGGTGTCCATAGGAATTGACCTCCAGGCGTCCATCACAACTGAAGTGAGTGCTGGCAGTGAAGATGGTCGATTTGGCTGGCTACGTAATCTGCGTCCTAATTCGTCCCAAAGGTGTTCATTGGTCTTTAGATCGGGGATCTGAGAAGGCCACTCCAGTTTTTGAACACCCATTTCGCCAAACCATGCCTGCGCAAGTCTCATTGTGTGAATGGGCAGTTATCCAGCTGGAAGAGAAATGGGCCTTCCCCGAAATATTGCCTTAGAGTTGGGAGAGCAACATTATCCAGAATGTCAACATACATCTCAGAGTTCCTATTTCCAACCCCAGTAACTAAGGAACCCAGGCCAAACCATGAAAAACACCCCCACACTATGATGCTGCCACCACTGAACTTAACAGTCGGCTGAATGCAGTTACGTAAAAAACGCTCGCCGGGCATCCGCCAAACTCAGACGCGTCCATCGGACTGCCAAATTGCAAAGCGCGATTCATCACTCCAAAGAACATTTTCCACATGTCCACAGTCCAATGACGCTGAGCTTTGCACCATTGCAATCGACTCTTCGCATTCTGGAGAGTGATGTTCGGCTTGTGAACGGCTGAACGACCATGGAATCTCAGGATTTTTAACTCTCGACGAACAGTCCTGCTGCTAGCACTAACGCCTGATGAACTTCGGAACTCCTAGGTGATTTCAATCAACGAGGACTTGCGATTTTGTTTCAATACCTTTTTCATACTAGTTCTACGGCTGCGTTCTGCCACTTCGTTTTTCTGCAGTTTCACTGCCTCGACGTTTCCACTTCACAATTACATCACTCATAGTGGATTTTGACTGCTGTAGAATGTCCGAAATTTCACGAACTGATTCCCCACAAAGGTGACATCCCACTATAATGTCACGATCAAAGTCACTAATCTCCTTTGACTTACTCATTGTCTCACAATCGCATAGATATTACCTGACAAACCACTACCAACACTTTAATAGATTTCGGTTACGCATCAAATTACATCACCTGCCAGTTCCACTTCTTTAGAGGGGTGTCCGGATACATTTGGCCATATAGTGTAGGCAGTATGTATTACTTATAGAGTATCACCATCATAATAAGGCAGTGCATCATATTACTTTTCAAAGGGATTGAGACAATTTTTTACGACTGAAGTTAATTAATGCTTTAAGCGAAAGTCATTACTAAAGAGATAAGTCTTGCAATTTAAATAAGCAAAATATTCTATGTTAAATTTTGAGGATGTGAAATTAACATTGCTATTTAATTAAATGTATTTTCCTCATCTGTTACCTTTCTTGGTAACGCTGGGTTTTTACCGCAGCAAATAAAAAGAAAAAAAAACTTGTTTCATTATTTTCTCCTATCTGTTATGACTTCTTTTGTCCAAAATATTCAATTTCATCGTAATGCCATAATTGACTTAGCTCTCGTGTTTTATTCTATCAACATTTAACACTGAAAAGGGACAAGTGAAATGCCCCTTAATACAACAAATGGCATATTTAATTGGAGTATACTGCTTCAGTTATTTTTATCGGATAAAATTATCTTGATAAACTGATTTAAGAAGAGGAAATAAGAGGATTTTTTAGAAGAAAAAAACACAAATTATACTAATGAACATTTGAATTGCATATTGATAGCAATTAAGAATAATTTTTTCGAATGATGATATTAAACTTTTGGATTTAAAGTTAAAATATCATTAGAAATGCAAGAATAAATAAATTTATCTCTGTAAAAAAGATTATTTAAACTCTAAAGATTAACTAAGAAGATTTAAAATTCCATTAGGAACTATTTTGGGAAGTAAATTCACTCAGCATTTTTTTTCTATTTTTGTACATAGAGAAGAACTCTTTGCCCTATTAAATACAAAAATACTTCTTCACAGATTTCATTCTTTTGTTACACCATTGTTACTCAGACACGAGAAGGTTCCATTTGAAAATCTAATATAATTTCCTCTGTAAACAGAAGTCATCACTCCGGAGTTACACAAGTACGCAAATTAGTCTAAAACAAAAAGAAATTCGCCATGGGAGTACAATTTAATTTGCAATCAAACAAAATACAACTCGAGAACTTAATGTCTTTGACACGGGACTTTTGACGTCAGAATGGAAACATCTTTTTTTCTCTGCATTTCCTCAAACGCGTTGAAAATTTTATTTCATCTTTCTTTTCACGGAGTAATTTAATTTGCTTACTTTTGGCGTAATTGACCTCTTTCTTTACACTGGCATCGTTAACGCGTTTGCAATGAAAGAGAAAAAACGTGTTCACATAGTAAAAAATAATGAATTGAATCTATTTTCATTTGACTTCCATAAGAAATTCCCTCGGGATCTTTATAATATATAATAAAGTTACTCTTGAAGATACTATTTTAACAAAATCTAAGATACGTTCTGAAATTTTTTTTAGCGAGGAAAGAAAATGAATTTATTTAATATTTTACGTTAAACTCGGAATCATCAGATGTATGTATTTTAACGTTTTATGTAAAAGAGAAAACATGTTTGTTGCATTATAGGAAACAGATAAACTCTGGCACAAATTCAATCATATATGAAAGTACTAAATTGGGCGACCTTGATAAAAGAAAACCTCTTAAATTTATAGTTATTCATGAGAAAGGCAACTAGTTTAGGGCCAACTGTTTGTCAGTCCTTGACACCACGAGATGCTTTTGTCTGGCGGAACAAATCCCAAATGCTTTCTTCAAAACACTTGCATCTAATTATTTCAAAACCTAATAAAGGATTAAATTTGTTTGCTTTAAACTAGTTCCCCCCCCAAAAAATTAATGGCCGAGCGATTGCCGAACTTCTAGGACGCTAGCATTCGGTCCTGACGGGTATGGGGTGGTATGGATGTTTGTAGCCGTTCGGAATTGGCTTTGAACTGTAGGTCCCGGTTTCATTAGTCCTTTTATAGCAAAAAAATGACCGTAGCGCTCTAAACCAAACAACCAAAAATGAATTAATGTGGATTTCCTCTTCAATTTGATTTTCTGCACAAGTATTTTGTGGATATCATCTAAATGTAGTTCCATTCTTCTATAAAGGAATTTTGAACCTTATCTCTAACCTTAAATGATCCTTAGCTTAAATTTTCTAACAAAATTTTTTCGATTATCTGAGAATAATCCCTTGACGTATAACTTAAACATATCTCTTTTGTTTGTTTGTTTATTAAGTATGCTAGTCAATCAAGCAATATGACAAACGGAGATGGTCATTGAAAGGTTTGACATTGTGTTATTATAACGAGGCAGAGTCGTTTTCGATGGTGTTAGCCGAAGAGATTAAGAAGAATTTTCAATTACATTTGAGTGTAATAATATAATCTTTAGAGCATTTACACCAAAATTTCTATTATTTAGCTCTAATACGTTTAAAATGGGATGCAGTCTTCGAGGGTTAAATAGTTTTTATAAAAATCAATGTCTCAAGCAAAAGTCGTTGAATAAAAACATATAAAAGCTTCTTAACCTTTAGCTTACGGGGCCCATTTTTCCAATTCTTTCTTTAGAACAGGAAATTTCATACCCCCTTTGTAAGAACGGCCATTAAGGGGTTATATATATATTATAATTTATATATATATATAAATATATATATATATATATATATATATATATATATATATATATATATATATACGTATATATATATATATATATACATATATATATATATATATATGTATGTATGTATGTATGTTTGTATGTAAGATGCATGCATGTATGCATATATGTATGTATATATATATATATGTATGTATGTATGCAAGTATGTATGTATGTATATATATATATATTCATTCTTGGGCCCGTATTCTTGGGATACATGCTATCCCATCCAAAGGGATAATCTGTAAGATTTATTAGGTGTCGCAAGTAGCCTCGGGTCAGCAATGTAACGGTTTTGATTTTCCCTGTGTAACAATCTCATCTATTACTCCAAAAGTTGCTAAATGTGTTATAAATGTTAGCCGGAATCTAGATGCTATCTCTAAAGGCCCGGAGCACTCTAGTGGTTAGCGCATCGGTATTCAGTACTGAGAATGATCGCTCCAAGTCCTAAAAAGCGCGCGCCACTCAGTGCTTTCATGTCTACGGTTAGTATGAGCCTGTTAAAATGTGGACCGGAAAGTCCCTCCACAGGGTTTCTAGGAGCAGTAGGAAAGTAAGCCCCTCCCCTTATAAGGGTCCCCAGATGTCGCCCCCGAGGGTTACCGGTCTACATTGTGGTGTCAGTACATTCACCAGCAGGTTTTCAATCCCGGAGGGCCTTAATTGCTACGTGGACCCTGTCTAGAGTATAGAAAAGAACATATTTAAAAATTGATGCGGATTTAATAGAAAAAGAAATTGCAACTTATTAGTTTTTCCGAAGTACCTCTTAAATACTTTAGCAGTTTGTTCGCTCCGGAAAGCTAAAAACGCCAATTATTCTTCACAAAGAGCTAAATACAGAGAGAAGGAGAATAAACTTTTCCATTTAGTTAAACATTTTCTGACGATTGATTAAATCCTCATTGTAGTATTAACCACTTCCTGCAGAAAAAAATTATTATTTTTGTTTCTCAGGCGCATTTCCCTATTTTTTTTACTCCTATATAATTGTATATATTATTCTTTAATTAATTTATCTCATTTAATTACCGTACCAATTACTTCCTTTCATTAAAAGAGAGAAAATTGCGGGATCGAGGTTCTTCTTTTTACACACAAAAAGTCCATTAATGATACTTCTGAAATCTTAAATGAAAGCTCTTGACTATTCTTTCCTCGGCTATTGTACAACAAAGGGTATTTTTGTCTTCCTCAATTACAGAGTTAAATCCCAATTTGGCTTCAACCCCCTTTTGATATACAAAGTTTCCACTAAAGATTTTGTATAACTATCACTTTTAACAAAACATTAGTCCTTTTGTATATGCAGAAGTAAAACTATTAGTGTGTACAAATTATACATCTTGTCTGGGATGTGATCTATCCAATTAAATGATTTTAAATTGTAAATTTCATCATAGATAGAGCTCCATTCGCTATTTTGTCGTATGAATCGCGGAAAAATCTATTTTTGGCTCTGTTATACGCTGTATTTTAATACCTCGATTTTCCTCTAATTGATCCCTCTTGACTGTTTAATGATGTCTTTAATGCATTCCTACAAAGAGAGAAAATGGTGCTTTTTTCAGGGCAATTATGTATTGATTCTGCTTTTAATTAATATGCGATTTTCTAACATAATTTACAAATTCGTTTTTCTTTTTTAAAAAAATGTAATGGTGATTTATTTTAAGGTAATTAAACAAGCTTTCTCTTTAAAAATTGTAGAAGTTAAGCATTTTGATTAGTAATTTGAGTAATTTTGTCATTTCGCGTAGTATTTTAGGAACTTGTTACAGTTTCTTACGATACTTTGAAGATAAAATAGGTAAAATAGTAGCAGAAAAGTAAAATGATTCAGTCATATTTTTCTCCGAATGTAATTTGCAAGTGAACTGTCAAAAATCATATCAGTTTCCATGATATAAAAAAAATGTCTTTTTTCTCAGCATTCTTCAAATTTCATTGAGAAATAGGTATATTTGATTCAATATGCAGGTAAATTTCGAATCAATATCTTATCTTTCAATTAGTATTTGAAGTGCATTTTCGTGAAGTTTTTTGATATAACTATATTTTTGCATAAACAATTATTCACCAGTTTTTAAGCATCATTCTATTATTTTACGTCCCTAACCAGCAAGGTTAGGTTCAAACTTTCCTTTCAATATTTTCTCCGACAACTTATCATAAATTTCTTATCATACTTTTTTCAAATAAAGGATGATAATTTATTAACTTTCCTGAGATTAATTTCTGCTTTTTTATGTTGCGATCAACTATTTTTCATAAAAGATTAAATTAAGGTGCATAAATTTAAATGCGATAAATAATTTCTTCATAAGCTTTAAATAAAGTAGTGTTCTCTAATGCAGTTTACGAGTATATATTTCCCAAATAAATTTAATTTAAAAAAAAGAATTAATTCTGTTAAAAATTTATTATTTCAATGTAACAATGATAGACTATTATTTCATTAGCGATGGAAATTCGTTTGCTTCGATGAACTCTTAGAGGAGTTACAATTATAGTAGAGATCTTGAATTTCGTCAAAACTGGTTATTTTTCTAACAGGATGTACTAAAAAGTTGTTACGTCACTACAGTATAGATTTGAAATACAAAGCCTTAAAACGCTAGTAGGATGACTGTAGTACGATATTGTCGGGTTCTTTTCTATATCAAACATGAAGGTATTATTTGAATAGTGGTCCAACACCTGTTTAAAAAAAATGAAGTTAACCTCACTTTTATGTTCATGCAAGTCATTTCTATCTTATTTTATACTGGTACACATCCAGCTTATTTCTGCTGCCAACAGAAGGCATGACAAATCAGACTTCAGCAGACATTTCTCAGTACTCATTAGACTTTCAGGCTCTGTATCTCAAAATGAACAAGAATGGAGTTGGACCACTATTCAAATAAGGCCTTCACATAATCGTTAACAAAAATCAAATTTCTTTAAGATGGGCCTAAACAAGTAAAATTCAAGGCTTAATGAAAATCCCTCAATAAAATACTATACTTTCTGAATCATAGCATAAATTAACCGCATAATTAAAAACCCCTAACTCAATCTAATAAACATTCTCGTTAGCAATAAAAGTTTGCGTAAAACTATTATTCCACTAGTATATAACCCCCGTCAAAAATGACGGAATGTTGATCAGCGAAACAAGAGGTGATTCATCATTTTCATCGGGCATTGCTGAAAACTGTACTTAAACAGCAGTAAACAACAAAACAAAACTAAACTAAATCAAAACTAAACCAAAATTGTTTCATAAGTGAATGACTCGCCACACAGCAGGCATTGCTGAAAACGATACTTAAAAAGCAGTAAACAATAATAAAATTAAACAAAAATAAAACGTGAAATACAATTTAATTAACATTAAAATTAAACATTAAAAATGTAGTTATTTAAAGGGAATATGAAAAACCATGGAGTAGAATGAATTCGAAATTCAAGTGAATGACTCAAATGAATAAATGATTCTCTTCAATGGATATTTTAATTTGAAGATATTTCAGAAAACTAAACGGTTTCGAGCTAGGGTGTTCACTTGAAATTTTCATATTTTTTAAAGGGCTTTCAAAATATGTAACTTTTGTGGTATTATTTTTCAAGAAAATTTTCAGAAAATGGCGTCAAAATGTTAAGATGTTCTCGACTTGGTCCGTCCCGGAATGGTTACCTACACTTTTTCTACTCTAGGCTTTTATATAAGTAAAGATTACTTTCTGACACAATTGTGTAAAATACCAACCTTGGAGGTACTGCCATATTTCATGAAATGCTAACTAGTTTGATTTTTTTAATTATGTTTTTAGTCGTAACTCTGGAAAAGTTTTTTTAAAGCCTCATGCCATTCTAAATTGAGCGCTGGAAGAGGAACCCGAGGTATAGAATCTTATGAAAAATTAGGAACAAGCACGTAGTGTCCTTGCAGAGCATAAAAAGAACTGTTTAGTGGCAAATAATATAATTACCGCAGATAAGCAATCGAGACCTGCATCCAATGAATCAGTGCTTAGAATAGACCAAAGTGATCAAATCAATTATGAACCACTATAGAGGTTGAGATTTCAGATAGGATTTAGGTAAGTACTCGTGCCAGGTAGTCCTAAAATACAAACTTTACTTCCCACTTAGTCGCGAAAATAATTTCAATTTGAAATTCATCTAACCCAGCGGTTCCAACCTGTGGGCTGCGACCCCACAGGGGGTCGCGAAGTGTTTTCCGGGGGGAGGTGTTCGCCACGGTTTTATTAAATTAAAATAACTTTTTAACGGATTTCGCATGAAAATTTTGACAGTATTTATTTACCTTGAAACTGTAGGGCAGTGACATTTTTCAAAGGTGAAATTCTCATTCCAAGCAAAAACTCAGTTTGTTGGAAATCTACCGCATATTTCGAGGGGTAAATGAAAATAGTGGTAATTTACTGCAGTAAACAATTATTTATTACACTTAACAGTTTGCTACGGTAAACAATTATTTATTAGATTTACACAAATTCTAAATGTCAGTTTATCTTTCATTAGTGTGTTGTAGTTTCCACCGATGGAATAAAGCGATTTTATTAAGGCAAGAGTTGTTTTTTTTTCGTATAATATAATTCTGAATCAGGAAAGTAGTTGCATTATTTTTCTTGAGGTCCTATTCTGTTCTTCTTTTGCTCACCTTTGACTGAGGGATGAATGTTTCTTAATGTTCTCTATTTCTTATAAAATTTTCACAAAACTTTTCTTAAATTAAACACTTAGTTGGACTTAAATTACGAAAAAAGTATTTTACTGTTTTTCTTTATGTCTTAAAAGGCTTTTTTAAGAAAAAATATGCTGGGGTGAGAGGCGGGGGATCCGCAGTATGCGTGAAAAGCATTGAAGGAGGTCGCGATTCGAAAAAGGTTGGGAATCGCTGATCTAGCCTTTAATGAATCATTGGTTTTAAGTTTAAGGTTCTGTCTGGCTCTAATGATTAACTCATAGTGCAGAACAAAAACAACTTTTCTCTACAAACCGTTAATTAACGTATTAAGTTTTTAATTTCCCTGCTTTAACTGATGTATCATTACTTCCTCTTTAGTGTGTAAAAGAGGAAAATGATTGAATCTATTTGCATGTCATCAACTCCATTAAGAGATTTATCGTGATATGGAAGAGAATCACTTGACTTCTAAGTTTTCCAACTTTTACAGAGTGCACTGCTGTCAGATTCAAGTGCAAAACTTTTTTTCTTATCGTTCCTATTAAAATCCCCGATGAAATGGGGAAATTTTTCGGTTAAAAATTTTATATAATTATCTCTAAGTTAGTCATTAATCGTAAATTCTGTGTTCACACCATGGAAACTGTGATCTTCAAACTTTTTATATACTGTGAGATGTAACCTCATTAAGTTCATTTTCAGAATTCATTAACCGTCTTGGATGTATCGGATTTAAAAATCTCCTTTTCGAATTTTTTCACAGAATTCGAGAAGATAAAAATATTTTATCAGCTCTTGTACTATGTTTATTACTGCTCTTGTACTTTGTTCATAATTCACTTCCGCTGTAAATTATCCAGCTCTGCTAGTTTATACGTCATAGTAAATTGGGTTTTCGGCTGAAAACTACGTCGTGTAACGTTGTACAACGACGCTATTGACTCCAAGATCCAAGAAGTTTCAGTTAGACACCACTCTTAAATGAATACAAAAATCGAAGCGCTTTCAAACGGTGCCTACTGCCGAATTCAGGTTGTGAACCTAAACTGCTATGGTTTGATTGTTCAGGAAATTAACGGTAGTAGATTTAGCACCACACGAGTAAATATTCGCAAAATTTTATTTTCGCTAACACACAAGCACTACACTCTACTATCTACATAACTTATTTACATTAATATTTACAATTAACTAACTACTTCTGTCATTTCACTCTGACTGCTATCAAGCAAATACCTAGTGCAGGGGTCGGCAACCTTTTTTACCAAGTGGGCACATTTCAGGAATGCGAGAGTTCGGAGGGGACCTCTAGTTGAAGAGGAGCGGGGGGGGGGGGGTAATATTTAAGCATGAGCATATAAATGCGACATAAATTTTTAATATAAAATTTTTATTTTAATTTAAACAAAACTATCTTAAAATTTATAATTAATGCGATATTTGGCATTGGAAATCTACAGCCAACTCGTTGTAATGTGGCGCTGTTAATTTTCAGTTCTGAGGTAAAAGTTGAATTTCCAGTTCTGAGGCATTGGTCCAATTGAGTGTCAGTGAGGCTTGATCGGTATTTTGATTTTAGGTATTTCATATTGGAAAACAAAGATTCGCAAGCATATGTCGACGCGCAAAGAGAGTTCAATTTCAGAGCACATTTTCTCAACAATGGGAAGCTATTTTCATTCACTAAATTCCAGAATTTTTCTTCTTTATGATAGGATTTTAATTCAATGTCATTTCTTATATTTATAATTTCCAATTCTAAGTCCTCCTTATTGGAAATATCAAAATATGTAGCGATTTCATTAGTGACATCGTCCTCTGTATGAGAGAAAGGATTAATAAAAAAAGTCAAGAATGCCTCCAATTCGTAGAATTCTTCAAATCTAGTATTAAATTCTTCTAATAAGGAATCAAAATGTTTGGCAAACTGATAGGTTGTAGTATTTCCATCGCAATAATTTTCTATCACCATTTTTAAATTTGGGAAATGTGATAAATTGTCTTTCTCCATATGCGATTTCCAGAGCTCCAATTTAGCTTTAAATGCGTTAATCGCACTTATCATAGAAGCAATATGATGATTTTTATCCTGTAGTTTCAAATTTAGTTCCTTGAATTTTACAGTTACATCAGTTAGAAAGCCAAGCTTAACTAACCAAGGTTTTTGATCTAATTCTAAACAAATTTCATTCCTGGATAATAGGAATTCTTTCACCTGTGGTAATAAATTTAAAAACCGCTCTAGTACCTTTCCTCTACTGAGCCACCTCACCTCTGTGTGTGTGACAAGATCTTTAAATTCTGTACCATCTTCTTGTAGAAGTAATTTAAACAATCTGTGTTGCATTGCCGCTGCTCTTATTGAATTTATCACTCTTGTAACTGTTTGTATAACATGCTGAAAAGGAATTACCTTTGAGCATAACACTTCTTGGTGAATAATGCAGTGGTAAGATGCAAATTTTGGAAATATCGAGTCTTTCTTACATAGCGCAATAAAACCATTATTTCTTCCTTTCATTGCAGGCGCGCCGTCAGTTGTAATTGCAGACAATTTTTCTAGCGGTATATTATTTTCCACTAGATACTTTTTAAAAGTAAAATAAATATCGCTACCTCTTGAATGTCCTTTTAAAGGTAGAACTTTCAGAAATTCTTCTTTTGCAGAGAAATCGTCAAAAACCAGCTTTGCAATAATGCATAACTGAGAAGTAGTATCTGATACATCGGTAGACTCGTCCACTTGCAATGAAAAGAATACACTTTTTTGAATATCATTATACAACTGCGATTCAATGTCAGTAGCCATCATTTCGATTCTTCGAGTTACTGTTCTCGCTGATAGTTGAATGTCATTCATTGCCTTTATTATTTCGTTTTTATTTTTATAGTAATCAAAAAGAGTTTCTGAAGTCAGCAGCATGGCTTCTTTAACAATCTCACCTTCTACAAACGGTTTCATTTTCTTTGCCAATAAGTGCGCAATTTTGAAAGAAGCAGAAGTGGCTTTTGTTGATTGGGATATTGGTCTGGTAAATAAACTCTGCTGAGCAGTTAATTTAAGTTTTAGTTCAAAAATTTTTTTCTTCCTAATTTCTGAGTTTATTGGAAAATTTGTATTAAAACTTTTATGAGTAGTGATGAAATGTCTCTCCACGTTACATTTTTTAGCAATCGCTACACTTGAATTGCACAACAAACATATACTTTTTTCATTATAATAAATGAAACAAAATTGTTCTTCCCACTCACCATTAAAATGATATGTTTTCTGCCTCTTTCCAGTTCTTTTCTCCATGGTGGCTCCGATAACAATATAATTAAATAAAAACAATAAAATTAAACGATCGCAGGTACACTTACAACTCGAAAAAAAATGCAAAGCTGCGCGAGGAGTGTGTTGGTGGAGTAAAGGCGCTTTAATGATTTGGACGACTGGCCTGTAATGACACTGTTTCCCTGTCATTGTTGAGATGGGAACCTGCAATTTTGACCCTTGACTCCCCATCGGACAGACCGTGCGTGGGAAGAAACCGGAAGCGGTCTCACAGCGAGGGGAGGGCGACGCTGTCTAGAGACCAAGCTACTCAGTTTTTGATTTTTACGGTTTTACGATTTTTTTTGGGGGGGGAGGACTAAAGTTATTCATTGCAACTACAAGCGTTTGTTGTTCAAATATCTAAAATTTAGATATTTAAACGGGGGGGCACCTAAAAATTGCTTCACGGGCACCTCGTTGCTGACCCCTGACCTAGTGCGTCTTCGGAGTCACACTCCTGGACGCTATCTGGTCTGGTCCGCACGCTATCTGGTCTGCACTGCTCCCTCGAGCGACCACCAGCAGACTACCCGAAAACACCCCAACGCAGACTGGCCCCTGACAATTCCTCTCCGAGGGGTGCGTCCGCGCGGGGTCATCCCCCCTACATGGCTCGATTAGGTGAAGCGTGGCAGACACGACACGGGTAAAACATTACATGCTGCAATCACACACATCTAGACAATTCTACAGTACGCAGCCCCCGGCACTTGTTCATACATTTGGGGGTCGATTAGTTACGGTCCTCCCCCCCAAGGTCCCTCGAATCTCTTTGATGATCTGTGCTAAAACCGACTGAGGGCAGGATCGTTGCAGAGAGGCTCTGCAGAGCGCTGCCCATAAATCACTCGTTTTTCCCCTGAATACTGTGCAGGGCAGATGTGTGTGACCGCCTTAACACGGGTTTTACTTATACGGGTTTTACTTACGGGGATAGGCATCGTGATTCGATACTGTCGATTCGAGTCCCGATAAGCGCCAATGGAAGCTCTCCTGTCTAAGCAACATGATGAGCATGTTAAATATGTAGGTCAGATTATCCCCGAGTGGGGTTTGTAGAGGTGGGAGCTGTTTACGAGAGTCCTCCAGACGTTGTCCCTGGAGGGGGGGGGGACACAGTCTGAATTGCGGTGTCCCCAGGGTGTTATGTTGGTTCACCTATACGATTCTTCCCCTATAAGCAACCAACCACGCGGTAGTTGGATAAAATGTCGCGGTGGTGTAGATTGGATGAATGTCGAAAGACAAAAATTCTTCACCTTTCAGAAGTGTCGCAGGACTAATTCTTGTGAGCATGTTTTCCGCATCTGTAAATAGATGCAGTTGATAAATTAGTGACGCTGTAAGATGAATCAATTGATCCTTGCTTGCAGTGAATGCGATGATCGGAATTGCTCGGGGATGTGTGGCTGAACTGTAGCCGAACTTCCAAAGGAACGGGTTAAAGATGTTTGTATAAGGGTCGAAAGTACTTCAGTTGAGTGAAGATCAGAAGATGTAAAGTTTTAGGCCAGACACTGGGGCATTTCGTGTGTATTGCATATTTTTATATGTGCATATAACTGCGTATGTGAGATTACTACAATGAATTTTCTGCACCGTGTATAATTCTACAAGTTACGTTAGTCAAGTTTGTGCATGGTTGTTAAGAAACAGTGTTGCAACAGAACTCGACCAGTTTTACATGATTGAAGGCATAATAAAGACAGTTTTAGTCCTTCTTTCGAGAAAGGTTCTATATAATGGATATACATATTGGAATCTAGGTTTGAGTGATAATTGTCATTAACATTCGTTAAGAAACAAACTATTCTTAGGATAATTATCATCGCTTCGGGGAAACTCTAGAGTTTAAAATACTTGTGTACCGAAAAATCTATCAAGCGTAACTCCCGGTTACACGAGATTATGTGTAAATAGAAATTAGAAAGTTTCTCAATTCTTTAATCACTGTCAAATAATACTAATACTATTGTCAGATAGCTTCTAAGCAAGATTGAAACAAAAATCATTTCAGACTGGTGAATCGACAACGTTTTTTTCTGAAAAGGGACGACAGGTTTACAGGCGGTAGGAGAGCCTTTAAATCATCATTACCATACACTTTGACATCGGCAAAAGAAAAGGTTGGGACCACTTTCCAAACATTAAGGCGACAATGGACCTTCAGATTGACAAAAATATGTCCCCAAAACGATTTTTTTTCTCTTTCAGAAAATGATTCTGCAACTCATCAGCTTTAAATTAAAAAAAAGTATGTTGATCCGATCATTATTAACCGAGTTATCAGTATTTTTTTCAAACGTAAACAATGGAAATGTTAGTCAAAATAAAACTTTAAATGCTATTTATCAAAACAAGTTTTCATGTCGTTTCGGTAAGTTCAAAATGTTCCATGCGTCATAATTTTTCTTGAATTTCCATCAAATTTCATAAAATGATTATTTATAAATGTTAGAATGAAACTAAGTAATCAATTAATTATACTATTTTAAAACAACTTAAAATTTTTACGATAAAATCATTTATTTTTGATAAAGTTTTGCATGAAATGACCTATTTTTTACGATTTCTTTTGTAGTTTTTATAAATATGACTGTAAATCAAGTATTGCTACTAACTTTTATTATAACTATATAAAGCTAACTTAAGAGAGAAAATTGGATATCTGAGACAAAAATTAATGCACCTGGAGTATTTTAAATAGAGTAATTAACAAACTGATTTTAATTAATATCTTAATTAATTACATTCTGATTTTTTTTTATTTAGAATTCCCATCTTTAAACAACACTGTATAAGTATACAAAATTTCATAGCAATTGGTTAATAAATAAAAAAAAGTTTTTCATGGTCCATTGTCGCCTTAAATAAAGTATTTACTCTGATATCAATTTGAGTGCGGCTCTTTAATGCATAGTTCACGTTTATTTTTCTCTCATTAGATTTTATGGGATGAAAGAAGCTCACTCTTTCATCATCACGGTTGTAACGACTAGATGTCTCACACCATACTCATTGCTATTTTTATCTCATTAGAAGCGTACAATCATCGCTGGAAAGAATCGAAGTACCATCTGCGACATTCTGGATCCATATTCTAAGCACTGAACTTCCGTTCTATGTCGTTAATCATCTTTACATTCTACCCCAATGAAAAGAAAGTGAGTGGCTCCATATTTCATACGAAGGTCGCTGAATTTTCATTCTGCGCCTACGTTCGAATATCCCACTCGTTAAAAACGAATTACGGCTGACGCAAAAATCAAATCATCCAGCTCTTACGATAGATGGTCTAACCAATGAATTATTGCGGCATCACCTTGATTAGTCTTACACAATAAATAAAATATCCTCTTGATATTTAACCTGTGAAGTTTAAATTTATTAAAAACATTTTCATCATTTAACTTAACTTGCGTAAAAGCCGTTACAATACTTTAAAATTAAACTTAATAACACTGTAAATTATAAACAACAAGTTTTATCACATTTTTTAGGACAAATTTGAACCCAATATTTTCTCAAAATTTACTCATCAACTCAGGTAACATGATATGAAAAAAACATATCTTTTTCTACAAATTTTCTCAAGAGTCTTCTAATCTGGTTTTGAAAACCTAGGTGATTTTAAGGCAACTTCGAATCAGATATTGCTCGTTATTCTAAAACTAGTAAAAAGAAGGTAGAAAATAAGACTTTCACATTTTTATCGGTTGTTGCAATGTAATAAATATATTTATGAAGCAAATTAGGAAAAAATGTATACATCTCGGATACGTAACATCATATTCATGTCTTAAAATTTATTATAAAAAAACTCTTTAAAAAGTATTTTATACTCTCATAAAATAAATTTTACCGCCTAATTAAACGCAATTGGAAGCTAATGCATGTTTCGGTAGCATTGGTTTTTTTTTTCAAATCAAATGATGTGGTATCTTAATTTGCTTATTTTCTTTGATGATTTCCCTCGCTTCAGCGGGCAATCAATTAGAGGCATTATATTTTTCTTTCACGATGAGCATGTGTAATGAATGGTAAAAAGAGAAATTTTTCGATGTTTTTTCCATTTAATAAAATTGCGCTCTGATTTTGTTCCTAATTAAATATGAAATTTTTTTCTCGTTTATTTTCAGATGTTATTTTTCATGATAGCAGTATAAAGACTAGAGCGTAATGGAATAAAAGAAATGGGTTGCCTGTTATCAGACAGACGGATATTTCAACATTAAAGCCCGTGTTAATAATTTTTTTAACAAGTTGGAAACTTTTCCGTACACCAGGCTTCATTTCACGATATAGGAAACAGCTTACCTGCTTTAATGTCACCCACTATGAAGGTGCAAAATACAGCGAAATACTGAAAGATATAAAACTAGTTCATTTCATATTTTCTATAAAGCAGAAACAAATACCTAACTGAGCTATCACCATTTTTGACAATGACTCTTTAGAATATTTTTGCCCAGGTGGAATCAATATACAGTGGTACTCGGTTAATACGAGATGCTTAGGATCACTGAAAATGCCCTTTTTAACCGTTACTCGTATAAACCGTGAAAAAAATTACATACTTAGGATCAAATAATCAGAGCTTGTGGCGGCCCAGTGGTACAGAGCGCTGGTTTTCGGTTCTGAGGGTGCTCGGATCGAATCCTGGCATCGCGCCACGAAACATGCCTCCGTTCGTGTCGTCCCTTCATAGGGGGTAATGCTGTCCGCCTATATTGTGCCCCCACAATAAAACGGGCAGTAAAATTGCGGCGCAGTATAGGCGAATGTTTGACGACAAGTGCCTCCGCATTGGAAAAAAAAAGGATTGTTCTGGCAGATGCCAAAAATGTGGCAACCCTTCTACGAATGCGCCATACCAAAAATGTAGCAACCCTATGAGGGACGCTCCCTACCCAGAGAGGGGAGGATGTGTTGTGTATGGCTCTGAGAGTGAGAGAACTAGCTTTAATTATCAGAGGAATAAAGAAATTAAAAAACTATGAGAGTTAATTATTTTGTGTGAGATTTCTTGTGGAAAAGAGCCGAAGATCAAACATTGTGTGGAAGTTTTCTTTACGTAGTGCCTTTGTGTTGTGGTTGAGAGAGAAACCGTTGGACTACGCTGGAAGCCATTAGAGAATGAGTGATATTTTGCTGTTGTTTATAGTGTCAGAGACATGTTTAAGAACGCTTTAAACCAAGACTTAAGGCTTATTGCCACAGAGATAAACGAGAAAATAAAGGACAAAAGGACTGTCACTGATTTAAATAATGTCATATCGAATAGTGAACTGTATAAAAATGACCCAGACCAAGTTTTAAGTATTGCGGACTCGATCATTGAAGAACGCAGAAGCGAAGAACAATGACAGATAGCGTTAGAAAATATTAGGCTCGAAAGAGCTAAAGCAGAACTTGAGTTAGAGAAATTAAAAGCCGAAAGTAGATCGGAAGTATCATCTGAGAAGGATTCTGAGTTGTGCAGTTTGGATACGTTATTAAAAAGTATTCGAACACTAACACTGAAATTACCAAGTAAAGCAGAAGGCTGGGGCTTATTCTTTTCTTCCCTAGAGAGGGATTTCATAGCAAAAAGTGTTCCTAATGAATAGAAGGCAGAAATTCTTTTAAATTTAGTGGGTGAGAAAACGTCTAATATAATTATATATTTGAATAACGAGGAAATTGGGGATTATGAAAAAGTAAAAGAATTAATTTTAGGGGAATTTGAGCCAACGCCACAAGCTTGTTTAGAGCATTTTCGAAAAGCAACTCGTCAGCAAGGCGAGACTTGTGTTCAGTTTTCGTCGCGTTTAGCAACTAGTTGGGAGTACTATCTAAAATTGAGAAAGGTCACAGATTTTAAGACTTTAAACCAACTGATTGTATCGGATAAAATATTCCAGACTCTAGATAAAGAAACTGCATCCCATATAAGTATAAGACAAGCAGAGGTTTGGTTTAACCCTTTAAAATTATCCCAGGAAGTCGATATATATACAACTTCGCGAGGAAAACCGTCAGAGAATTATAATGCATCTCGTAGATACCCAAATTCAAAAAATGTGTCGAAAGTGTTTTTTTCTGATATGAAAAATTCTAAATGCATATTATACTCAGAATCCCACCGTTTGTATCAATGCGCTAATTATAAACAATTATCAGTTAATGAGAGATAAAATGTAGTTAAAAATAATAAATTATGTTTTAATTGTCTTGCTCAGAATAAAATTGCGCTATGTAAATCAAAATACAGGTGTACTTATTGTCTAAAATCACATCATTATACGCTTTGTTTTTCGCAACAGAAAAGTGCAGACCAGTCTGACAAAAAGAATGAGTTTAAAGCGGACTATGTTGGGAACCAAGAGACTCGTAATTCTTCCAATGATGGGCAAAATCTTTCGCCGTTCTCTGCTGAGTTTATACCAGCAACAAGCAGTGAGTCACCTAATAAATTATTTACAACGAGAAGTGATGACAGCGGTAAAATCGTTTTGGTGAGTACAATTAACTGTTTTATTAAGGATGAGAGAGGTAATACTCAAAAACTGCGATGCTTAATGGATTCGGGATCAATGTGTAGCTTGATCATTCTTTCATGCACCGAAAGGATAGGATTAAAGAAAGAAAAAATAAATAGTGTTTTGTCAGGTTTAAATGATATTTCGATAAATGTGAAGTCAAAAGTTAATGCAACGTTAACGAACGAGAATAGAAGTTTCCAAACAAATCTAGATCTCTTAATCGTACCGCGAATAACGGATTCATTCGTAAGTTCGGAACACCTGAATGTAAACAAACAGGGATTTAACAAAATAAAATTAGCGGATGAGAATTTTGATGTTCCGGGTAACATTGATACATTATTAGGAGCTGAAATATTCTATGAGAGCTTAATTCCTGGTCAAATACACCCCTTAGACACTAAGTTAATTTTGCAAAATTCAGTCTTTGGATATATTGTTAGTGGAAATGTACTAACTTCTAATGTAAATAAGATACATTGTGGGCTTATTTAAGATAGCTTTGATTTAGAGAAATTATTGAGAGGTTTTTGGGAAATTGAGAATATCGAATCAGAGCCGAAAAAAATAAAGAAACTGTAATTTGTGAGGAGCACTTTTTGGAAAGCCATACGAGAGATGAAACAGGGAAATATATAGTGAAAATGCCCCTAAAGGAAGATACAGTGTGCTTAGGCAGATCTAGAGCCATTGCTGTTAGAAGACTTTATTCCTTATGGAATAAGCTGAAATTAGAGCCTTCTTATTTAGAGTTGTATAAAAACTTTTTGACCGTATACAAAGAAATAGGTCATATGACTGAGGTTACAGATAATGAAGAAGAGGGTATGTATTTTATACCCCATTTAGTCGTATATCGTCCAGAGAGTAATACTACACCATTTCGGGTAGTTTTCAACACTTCTTCTGTAACGACGAACGGAATTTCTTTGAATTCTCTACAATATAATGGAGGGGTGCCGCAAGATGACCTCCTTTCGATAATGATTCGATTCAGAACTCACATTTTTGCATTCACTGCGGGCTTTCAGAAGATGTACCGCATGATATGGATTCATCCAGATCAGAGGAGTTTACAACGAATCGTATGGAAAGAGGGAATAGATGAACCCATAAAAACCTACGAGTTAAACACAGTCACGTATGGCACCACTAGCGCTCCATATTTGGCTACGCGAACGTTGAACCAACTAGCTATAGATGAAGCCAACTACTTTCCATTAGCGGCACAGGTCGTGTTGAGATACATGTATATAGATGACATACTTAGTGGTGCAGGAAGTTTGAATGAGGCGGAAGAGCTTCAAAAACAATTAGTGGGAATGTTTAAAAAGGCATAAATGTCTTTACATAAATGGTGCAGTAATGATAAAACATTTGTGCAAAGCAATGAAGAAAGTTATACATTTGCTAATCCTGGGGAAACCAAAACACTAGGTGTTTTTTGGAATCAAAGTGTTGATTGCTTTGCATTTCACGTAAAACCTGATTTGAAATCTTCTTATAGTAAAAGAGATGTTTTTCCCCGATTGCAAGACTGTTTGACCCTCTGGGCCTGTTAGGACCGGTTATAGCTAAAGCAAAAATAATGCTTCAGAAGCTTTGGCTATTAAAAATTGACTGGCTTGTCTTACTGCCATCAAAGGAAGAACAAGAGTGGAAGAAGTTTATTGAGTAGCTGCAACATCTAAACAGCTTAACAATTGGTCGGTGCATTTTACAGGAAAATCCTGCTGTGATAGAATTGCATGGGTTCTCTGATGCATCGGAAGTAGCTTACGGTGCGGCTGTTTATTGTAAATCAATAACGAATGAGGAAAAAATCCAAGTGCACCTAATTTCGAGTAAATCTCGTGTATCACCTATAAAGAGAACAACCATACCAAGGTTGGAACTTTGTGCAGCCTTATTATTAGCTAAGCTAATTCGAAAGATAAAATCTTCGATACAATTTGAGATACAGCGTACTTTCTTATGGTGCGACTCAATGATTGTATTATCTAATATATAAAAATGAATGTTTGTATCTCTGTAATTGTATAGAAATCCACAGTTTAGGAGCAACGATCGTGAAATTTTACATACAGGCGTCTTTAAAAACAGCCGAGGGTCTGAAGAACTTCAAAAATCGAAATTAATTACCGTTGATTTTTAATTAATAAAAAACCAAAAATTTTGAAACTAAATGTAAGATGTTACACTTTGTGGAATCACCACTCTGAATATGGCGTCCACGTTAGGCTTAGCTGGCAAACAGCGAGCGAAAAGATAAAAATAAATAAAATCAAAAAGTTTCAAGTTATATATTAAACCAGAATAATAAATGAAAATAATAATCTTTCAAGTCAGATTTTATACTCTAAAATAAATCGGATCCAACGGCATATTGACACTATCACACGCGATGGAAAATTCGAATCAACCACGCTAAGTGTCACAAGATCATTTTTAATCGCTACTGCAACCCCCCTCGCTTATGTCTTGTGTCTATTGAAGAGTTAAAGACTAAGCTTCTATCCTGCTAACTTATTTCTAACTTAAAACTCCTCTTACTCCATAAATACATGTATATTCACCAACCCATAGCAACTTTCCAGTAATTTTAGTACAAATATTCTCCTATTTACACAATACACCAGCATGTTATTGTGGCGCATTCGGTAAGAGCGTTAATTTACTATACAACATGACGCGGGTTCGAATACGGATCGTACAGATTTTGCTAAACCTGTATTTTCAGCTTTTTTATGGAGGCTTTTTTGTTTCAGCTTTTATTTTATTATTTTTTAAATTATTATTATTATTATTATTTTTATTTATTATTTTTTAAAATTATTTTTATTTTATTTTATTATTTTTAAAAATTATTATTTTTATTTTATTTTATTTTTTATATTATTAATGTGTATAACATTTCGTATACTTTTTTTTCTATGTTATTTATACTGTGTTTATTTTTTTAATGGATTTTGGTAGGTTTATTATAAATTTATGTATTTTATGTTTTACTTTTCAGGAATTTTTGCTCCAATGATAAAGGCTAAATCTTTTCTATGTTATTTATACTGTATTTAGTTTTTAAATTGATTTTGGTTAACAAACATTCGACAATTTGACATTTTTACTTTTCAGCTTTACTTTCCTAAAGACAATTTGACATTTTTCCTTTTCAGCTTTTAGTGGTTTATTATAAATGTATATATTTTATGCTTTACTTTTCAGGGTTTTTTTGCTCCAATGATGAAACGCTAAATCTAGCTGAATTCTGAAGAAATTATTGTAAATTTATGGTTTTTTATGTTGGGTTTTCTTTTTATTCATGTGTATAACATTTCACATGCTTTTTATTCTATGATATTTATACTGTGTTTAGTTTTTAAATTGATTTTGGTTAACAAACATTCTTAAAATCCCGGGCAACGCCGGATAAATTATCACCTGTGTAGGTTGATAATTTATAAATTTTAAAACTGTTACCACATGTATATTTACAGATCCACAAGAACTTTCCAATATTTTTAATTAATAAATAACCAACAACTCTCGATTCACAAGCGTACAGTAGATGGCGCCACTATTTTAATTTTTTGTGTGTCTATTTCGTTGTTATGTGACGATAAATTTATTTAAAGTACCAGATAAAGAAATCACATGATCAGCGTTTAATAAATTAAATTGTAAAAATTAATCTTTAAAAATTCACCAAAAATTAGAAAATGGAGGTAAAGATGCGAAAAGAATTTCATTTTAAAGGAATTTTTATGATCTTTTTCGTGATATAAATTTTACAACCCTCAAATTATTATTTTAAATGCAAACTTGAAAAAAGTTACAAAAACAGATTAAAAATTTAATTTAAAAAAATCTAAGAAGAATTTTTAAAAAATCTTTCTTAGTGCACCCCTACATTATAAGAAGAATCGCCATGCAAAATTTCAGTCCTTTAGGTTCAACGGTTTGGTCTGTATTTTGTATGTCAGTCAGTCAATCAGTCAGTTAGTCAGTTACGGAACTGTTTTATATATATATAGATTTTTATTACTATCTCTATATCGTAACGTTAACTTCATGCGCACACATTATTTTTAACTGGCATTCAATTGGCTGTTAAAACTATATTTACATCCTATTTAAAAGAAGTAGGGTGTAAATTGTAGGGTGGAAAGTTGGTAAAATTAAAATTTTGTGCAATGTATTTTAATTTCTCGATTAAAAGTAGTTTTTTTCTAAAAATCAATTTATTTCGCTTGAAAAGCTAAATATTTTATGCACGCGGTTTATATTATTATTACTATCTTTATATCGTAACGTTAACTTCATGCGCGAGCATTATTTTCTTATGCTTTTTTTATTATCATCTTTATAATAGCTTTATTTTCATATGGTTTTAAGCAACTATCGTTTTTATTCATGTTATGTTGGTTTTTTATTAATTAAAAATTAAGGGTAATTAATTTCGATTCCGGAAGTTCTTATCTTTATTTTCATATGCTTTTTCATTTACGAATTATTCAAATGTTGGTTAAAAAACTTCTGCGCAATTTATATATTTGTGTGTGTTTAATTATTGAAATTAATAAATTTATATTTCTGGAGAGGATGTTTCAGATTTTAGTGGTACTATGATGAAAGGCTGAATGTACCAAAATTCTGAGGAGTTTATTATGGAGAGAAAAGGAATTTAATATGTAGAGGATGTTTATGGGAGTTAAATGTGGAGAGGAGTTGAATGGTTTGCAGCCCTCAATCAAACACTTCATTTTTTTAAGAGGCAACGCTGCAGTCATATCATTGTTCTATTGGAAATTTCTGCTGAACCTGTAATTGCAGCTTTTTTTTACCCCAATGATGAAAGGCTAATTCTAGCTGAATTCTGAGGAGTTTATTATAAATTTATATATTTATAGATTTCACAAGGTTTTTTTTCTATGTTATTTATACTGTGCTTAGTTTTAAATTAATTTTGGTTAACAAACATTAGAGAATTTGACATTTTTACTTTTCAGATTTTAGTATTAAAATGATGAAAGGCTGAAATTCTGAGACGTGTATAACATTTCACATATATTTTTTATGTTATTTATACTGTGTTAATTTTTAAATTGATTTTGGTTAACAACAAACATTCTTAAAATCCCGGGCATCGTCGGGTACTTCAGCTAGTCATGGATAAAAAAAGAACCCTATCAGCTTAAAATATTTGTTGCGAACCGTATTTCGAGAATACAAGAACTGACCGACGTGTCGCAGTGGCGTCATGTACCATCCGACGAGAATCCAGCTGATTTAATATCCAGAGGACTGAACCCCCAAGAGTTATCTGGTTGTTCACTTTGGTGAAGTGGACCCGAATACCTGACTACCAGCGAGTATCCCAATACACTAGTTCCAGAGGCAGTTATAAAAGATGACCATACTCCCGAGCTGAAAATTCCTTGTCACTCTAATGTGGTTAATCTAAATATAACTACTGACAATTTTTCGAACAACTTACTAAATATTAGTAACAAATACTTAAAAATAATTCGGGTATTGAGTTTTATTTTCAGGTTTGTGGAAAACTGCAAAGTAATAGACCGTAAGACTGGGCCATTGGACACAGCAGAACTGGAAAAAGCTCAGTTATATCTGGTAAAGTTAGTAATGCATCAGACCTTCAGAGATGAGCTAACTAATGTAAAGGGCTCTAAGACCAGCCCAATTAACAATATAAAGCCCTTTGTTGATAAGGATGGTATTTTAAGAGTAGGAGGCAGACTGAGTAATAGTAATTTACCCTATGAGAAAAAGTTTCCAATTTTGTTGCCATCCAAGCATAAATTAACAGAGTTAATTGTTAAATATTTTCACATAAAGTATTTGCAGTCAGGGCCTCAAGCCTTACTGTATCAAATTAGGCAGCAGTTTTGGATAATTAATGGGCGAAGCATATGTAGGAGAATTGTTCATGATTGCATTACCTGCTTTAAGGCAAATCCACAGGTAATGGATCAGTTAATGACCGATTTGCCCAGAGAAAGAGTCAGGCAAACCTTTTCCTTCAATATTACAGGGGCAGATTTTTGCGGCCCTTTCTATGTTATGTATAAGGGTCAAAGGAAAGGTATCTATCACAAAGTTTATGTATGCATATTTATTTGCTTTGTGACTAAGGCAATGCATTTGGAGGTAGTGTCAGATTTAACATCGACTTCGTTTATTGCTGCCCTTAAGCAGTTTATATTTAGAATGGGCAAATGCGCTAAGTTGTTTACTGACAACGCGAAAAACTTTGTAGGTGCGAATAATGAGCTTAAAAAGTTACAAAGGTTAGTGAAGCTACCAGATGAAACTCTGGCAAACTACATGTCATCAGAGGGTATCGATTGGAAGTTCCTTCCCCCTAGAGCCCCAAATTTCGGAGGTATCTGGGAGGCAGGAGTAAAATCCATTAAATATTACTTGAAGAGAGTATTAGGCAATTTAAAAATGACTTAGGAGAGTTTCTGACAGTGTTAATTCAAGTGGAGGAAATGTTAAACTCTCGCCCGCTTGTTCCGTTATTTTCTGATATTTATGATTTGAATGTTTTGACCCTTTCCCATTTTTTTACTGGGCGACCTATTACATCAATAGTTGAACCTGATTTAACAAATATTGGTGAAAATAGGCTTGATCACTGGCAAAATTTAACCAAAAATGTGCAGATAATCTGGAAAAGATGGCATTCAGATTATCTCAGCCATTTGCCATCAGAGGAACACGTGGAAATTTGAGAAGGATAATGCAAAGGTAGGAGACTTAGCAGTTGTTAAGGAGGATAACGTACCATCGTGTCAATGGACTTTAGGAAGAATTTGTGGGATTTATCCTGGAAAAGACTCAAAGGTTAGAGTTGTATTCACCCAATGCAGTTTTAACTTTAACAAGTGCCCAATTTCGAAGTTATGTCTCCTACCCATGATTGAATAATTAATTAATTTGCTTTTTTATCGTATTATTGTTGAAGAGCTATCATGTGATTTCATTTTTTTATATTTGTATTTGCATTTGTGTAATTGAATATTGGACCTTTATATCTAATCCAATATATTAAGTGTATGTAATCTACCTTTCTTGAATATTTAAAAACATTGCAAGGCGTGGCGGTATGTTCTGGCAGATTCGAAAAATGTGGCAACCCTTCTACGAATGCGCCATACCAAAAATGTAAGAAACCTATGAGGGACGCTCCCTACCCAGAGAGGGGGGAAGGGTGTGTTGTGTATGGCTCTGAGAGAGAGAGAGAGAGTGAGAGAGCTAGCTTTATTCATTAGAGGAATAAAAGGATTAAAAAACTATGAGAGTTAATTATTTTGTGTGAGATTTCTTGTGGAAAAGAGCCCAAGATCTAACAAGGATCAAATAATCGGTTTAAAAAATGATTAAAAATATAAACAATTTTCTACATATTAAAGTTAAATAATTAGAATGGCTTAACTTTACTGAGGTGTAATTGTATTTTCTTTTGTTTTTAATCAAAATTTGGAATACCTCATAGATGAATCGTTAACTTTTATCTTTAAAACGTTTAATTGTCTTTTAAATTTCAAGGGAAAAAGTTGTTCATTTACAAGCAATATTAATATTTTTTTTAAATATTCAGTTAGATTAGTCTGTTTAGTATTGGCTTTCATTTTAAAATGCCTTAAAATTTGCCTTATAATACTCAGTGCATTTTAAGATTTTTCCTCTTCAAATATGTTTTCCAAAAAATACAGTTAATTGGAGAAGAGCATCCTGTGCTTCACTGTAACTCACATTTGGTACTAATGATTCTTGACTGTCATCTTCGTCTTCACTTGCACTTCGGTGGCAGTTAGAGCTCGTCACATCTTGAATAATGTCTTCATCTGTTAATATACTCGGATTCGTCGAATGTAAAATTCGCCGGATGAAGTCAACACTTTATCCGACGAATCAAGGTTCACCCTCTACCGTTCGGATCGCAGGGTCTGGGTATGGCGTCTGCCTGGAGAACGCCTCCTGTCAGAATGCATTGTGCCCACAGTAAAGTTCGGAAGGAATTATGGTCTGGGTATGTTTCTCCTGTATGGACTGAGACCCTTGGATCCTTGGTCCATGGTAAGCTCAACGCCGACGCCTACTGCACTATTTTAGATGAAAGTGTACTTCCTACGTTGTGGGAGTTTTACGGGTTGGACCCATGTTATTTCAAGGATGACAACGCCAGCTGCCATGTTGTGAAGTCCACCATGGATTGGTATGGTGACAATGGGGTTAATGGAATGGATTGGACTGCCCAGAGCCCAGACCTGAACCCTGTCGAGAACCTCTGGGGTAAGTTGGATCGCCGAATTAAGAGGTGCAACAACCGTCCAAAATCGGTGAAGGAACAAACTAAGTGTCTTCTTCAAGCCGAGTAGAAGAAAACACTACTAGCAGTCATACAAGGACTTGTGGAAAGCATGCCTCGGAGGGTTAAGGCGGTAATTGCCTCTCGTGGAGGCTCCACCAACTATTGAATACGAATAAATTTTGTTTTTCTTTTCTATCATAGGTGTCCAAATACTTATTGGTAGATAGTGTATTAGGTGGCAAAAATTGTAATCCGATGTTTGAAAGATTTTTCACTTGCGGGTGCACTGTACAGTTATCCTCTAGTAACAAAATTTTCCTGTTTTTCGTTGAAATGTGGACCTGATAGATTTTTTTCAGCTCTCTTATAAAGCGTGAAATTTCTCATTATTACACATTAGAAACCAATATTTCAAAACAATTTGTACGTTTTGTTGGGAATTGTAAATTCCTGTTATATAACTAATCTAACAATTTGCCTAGTAACCACCAGATGGCACTGGAAATAGGCTCTGTGTGTCTGCTTTCTTCATACACACTTCCCGATACTTCTCTCTACTAACCAGTTGTGTTATGTCGTCCATCGTAGTACTGTGTTAATTGTCCAAGTTTTGTTTTGTGTATTAATAATCATATAAAATCCTTTAAATTTCAACATGGTTTAATTTGACTACCCAGTTACTACCAGGATTAGATGCTGAAGGAATTGTTTCTCCAATCAAAGAACTCCATGTTTCAACAGATATTAGGTAAGTGATCCTTTCACTACCACTCTTACACGGAAGTTCAAATTTGGAAGAACGAAAAGTTACAACACATTTTACACATAATCTCGTATTAACTGTGCTCGTATTAAGTGGGTTCTAGAGTATTAGTAAAATTTGATTCCACAGGGTGCATCCTAGTGATTAGCTCGTCGGAATTCGGCAAGGTGGCTGTTCGGATTGAGTCCCGACAAGCATCCTGAATGCTCTTCTGTCCAAGCCGAGTACGGGCACTTATATCTGTAGGTCAGAAAGTCCTTCTGTGGGGTTTGTAGGATTGAGATAATGGTACGAGCCCACTAGATGTCACCCTTCAGGTTCTCGGTCTTAATTGAGGCACCAGGCAAAAAGTCGGACTCCAACCGTTGGAGTGACCAATAACCGTGAGCTAAACAGCAGACGCATCTCTTATCTCTGCAGCCTTCAATGGTTATAATTTATCCCACCAGGGACATTAATAACTACAAAAATAGATTATTTTTTTGCTCAGTAGAAATTACGCCCCATCACTTGCTGAATCTTGCCATAAGCTCCGACAAGATTCAGCTAGTCACCGCTGAAGTTTCACTTTGATGGTAAAAGTTACAGACTTAGTACAGAATGCCTGAAGCTATTTAAGGGCCTGTTCATATAGGAGTCCGTTGCGTTGCGTTAAGGAAAAGATGACGTTGAGACGAAAATAAACCAATCATAGGCGTTAAAAATT
Organism: Dolomedes plantarius; assembly: GCA_907164885.2. Classification (NCBI taxonomy): domain Eukaryota; kingdom Metazoa; phylum Arthropoda; class Arachnida; order Araneae; family Dolomedidae; genus Dolomedes; species Dolomedes plantarius. The sequence continues at coordinate 4,275,610 of OU015495.1, forward strand.
TCATCGCTAATCGTTTGGAGGCATATGATTGGTTTATTTTCGTCTCAACATCATCTTTTCCTTAACGCAACGCAACGGACTCCTATGTGAACAGGCCCTTAACTCTTCAGCGGGCGCCCCCGCATACAAAGTACAGCATTTTCGTAATTTTGAATGGTTTATTTTTACATGTAAGGTTTGAATGTTCAACGCAGTTTCTATTTATAGCTACATCCTTTCTAATGCAGGTCTGATTTTCTGATCCTTGTATTCATTTTCCTTCATTTTACTCGTGATTTAACCGTGGTAAACTAACGTTTATACTGGATTACAATACGATAAAAGCAGGAGTTGATGTAGTCGATCAAATATGCAGCTACTACACGGTATCCCGCATATCACAAAGATGGACAATCTCATTGTTTTTTAGGTTTTTGGACATAATAGGAATCCATTCGCAAGTTGTCCTTAGATCCAATGAACCGGAGTTTCCAAATAAGGCGATTCTATCTGCATTCTTTGACCTTTAACTATTACTATATCTCAGTATTACCAACATTTTATATCTTGTCATAAAACGCAGAATATTATTTTCAGTTTGAAAAAAAAGTCTATCACAAAAGGAATAATCAAGGTTGGTGCGCCGCTGAAGGGTTAACTTCATTCTAGATTCAATCTATAGAAACAAATGGCTGTAGTTTCAACACAAAGGAAAAGATCCACGATAGTAATATATATATATATATATATATATAAGTAATAAAAGTTGCAATAAGACACTATTCATTAGATTAGGTTGGAAATATGGAAATGTTTTAACGATGAAAACACGGATGAAAAAGTGAACTGAGGAAAATACCACAAGGAAAAAAAAGTTATAGCCATCAGTTTCTGTCCGCATAAAAAATAAAAATATCAGTTTATATGCATTGTAAATTCAAATTTATTGAAGCATTCTGAAACGACCAGATCCGTGAATGAAACCCCGATGCAGGATCTCTCACAGCTAAATTATCCCGGGCATGTGAGAATGCGGCATTTTGAATGCTTTTTATCGCCTATTTCCTTTTCCTATCTGGGTTTAATAAAGTTTATCTTAAACACAGAACGTCGACTTTGGATTTTTAAAAATTTATTTTTCTTTTTTTATTTATTTTAAATTTCTATATTTATTTTTTGGTTGCCCACGTGGTGTAGTGGTTAGCGTTCTGAGCTGCCCCGCAGTGAGCTTGGGTTCAAATCCCGACTAAGGCTTGGTTGTTTACGTGTCGTCCCCCTCATAGGGAGCAATGCTGGCAAATGTCTAACGACAAGTGCCTCCACATTAGACTTTTTTAAAAAATATTTTTTGTATTATATGGTCCCTTTTTACTATTTATCATTGTTTTTACGATGCTAAACCTTTTACGACCCCAAATTTTTGTTATATATTGACTTCCAGTGCTTCTAATCCACCAAACAGGGCCCGACATCAGGGCCCGATTTAGAAAATTCTTGACTATAGGCACGACTCGGGATGGGGGACCCCTAACACTGATGTGGGCATAAAATTCCCAAAATTGACACCCAAAAAGATAATCATGAATCATTGTGAAAGGACCATTTTACCAAGAATAGGCTATTTGAAGCGTAGAAGCCTAGAACATTATCAAATAACAAAAAGCAAAACAACATATTAACTTCATCATTAAAACACCAATACAATGCAACTAGAAAAACTTATTAATCCCTTATATACACTATAACATACATACGATGAACTATACATATAACTATACATATGATGAACCAATCAATCAAATTTGAAGGGATATATAAAAAAATTGCTATTAAAAAAGGTAAAATAAAAAAAAATTTAATTGGAATTTTTTTCTTTTAAAATAAAAATTTTGGGGGCGCCCTAGACCCTGGCCTTGCGGGCCTAATGGAAAATCAGGGCCTGCCCGAAATAGCAACTAAAACCTTCCGGCGTTGAATCCCTGCGGGCGATTATGGCAAATTTGGACCGGGGGGCGACATCTAGGGGCCTCGTACCGTCCTTCCTCTACAAACTCCATGGAGAACTTTCCAGCTTACAAACTTAACTTGCCCATACCCGGCGTAGAGCGAGAGCATTCAGTGGTGCTTCTCGCGACTGGAACTCATCACCCTTAGTTCGAGCGCTACCCACTAGGCTGATTCGGGCTTTTATATATTGTCTTTACTTTAAATGAACATTCTCCCGTGGTTGAACGCCTGGGGAATACGAACCTGGGTCTTTTTTAATCTAGACTGGGGCACTTTCTTTGAGGACGTCTTATTTTTAATGCTTTTCTTCTACATGTAAAACACCTGAATGCCCTTAAAAGTGTCATCAAGCTGAAATCGGTAATAAACAAATCTGTAACAAATGAACTTATGCACATATTTTATTCACATAAAATTTATGCAACAATTTATGACCCCAGGTTACAGAAACATTGTCATATATGCATGTGAGTACTGAAGAACACGTGAACTCATTGACAGACGCTTTGCATAGAAATGTACGTTTAGAACTTATTAATGACAGTTTTTACAATATAAGCTTACATTTACTTACTTTTAATGTGTATTTTGTCCCGGGGATATCTGTAACTTTGGGACAGAGGAAGAAATTGAAATAATTTTCATATCCGCAGTCCTTTCTCTACATTTGTATCAGTACAAATTCCTAAACATTTAGCATAAACACCTGTTCTTGACACAAAACGCAGAGAGTTTCGTGTAAAAATCTCACGCTAGATTATCTTCTAATTTAAGGCAAAAGTAATTTATTAATGCTGCTTCGAGTTAAGTAAAGTATTAATCATTTAAGTATTTAGTCAAATTACTCTATTCAAAGTGTGGTTATGGTAGAATTCCTTTTGTGAAAACTGATTAGTTTGTTTAATCATACTGGACTTTTTCCCGAAGGAATTTTATATTTAATTTTATAACTCTTTCTTAGACACATAAAAAAGTTTCATTTTACGCTCTCTGATGTAAAAAGAATTTTAACTCTGGGGATTTGGCATGGTCCAAGTAAGTCTCTTTTATATTTGCTCTGCTCATCAGCGCTTTTGAGCTAAAACCCGGCCGTAAAATAGTGGGTTGGCAATTTTTATATTATGAATAACGAACAGAATCTGTTTTAAATAAGTAGAATAATTGCTATTGTACGGAATGGTGGAATAAGATTGCTGTTATATTTTAAAGGATAATAAGAATTTAAATTAATTTATCATTAGTGTTACAAGTAATTGTTCTTCTTACATTTTTGATTTTTTTTTTTTTTACATTTCACCAGATATATAAAAATGTTATTTTCTTTTGAAATGCTTTCATAGTGGGAAATAGAAATTACTAAGAAAGTTGCAGTAATAAATTAATATATTCTCTCTTTATTTTGCAAGCGAATGTTCTCTTTAAATAATACTTTATGACACGAGCGACCCCAACTTTGATAAATACAAGGACTATAAGAAACTTTTATGGTCGAAAGTACCATCAACGAAAAGGGGACATTATCGCTAAAGTTTATGTTTCACCGGATAGCAACTCGAAATAGATCAGATGTTTATTTTTTTATTCATTTGCTTATGTATATACTCCAAAGCATCTGGAATGATTGAAGAATTACGGGAAGACATATTTATCTCTTACATAATACATACAAATATATGTGCGTGTACATATATATGTGTGTTACACAGACACACACAAATATATATATATATATATATATATATATATATGAGATGACCCGGATGGTCATCTCGTGAAAATACTGCAAACATCATGGCCGGAAAATAATAAAGTCAGATTCAGGAACAAAGGGATTTATTTACGAATAATGCAGCACATCTTACTTGCTCGAAACCAGCCTCGTGTCTAAATCGTAGCACGCGAAAATAGAATTAGGTCAAAGAGAGGTTGCCATAAATGGCAGAGAAAGTTAGTATGGAAAGGGGAAGCATCTCGCCAAGGAGTCGGAAAGGTTACCAGGTGAGAAAGGAAGTTTCAGAAAGGGCGATTATAGGTTATTAATAATATTATCACAGAATATATATGCACTGTGATATCATATATATATATATATATATATATATATATATATACTGAAGAGCCCCAAAAACTGGTACACCTGCCTAGTATCGTGTAGGGCCCCCACGAGCATGCACAAGTGCCGGAACACGACGTGGCATGGACTCGACTAATGTCTGAAGGTATCCTGGAAGCAATTCACACCATGAATCCTGCAAGGCAGTCCACAAATTCATAGAGTGCGAGGGGGTGGAGATCTATTCTGAACAGCACGTTGCAAAGCATCCCAGTTATGCTTAATAAGGTTAATTTCAGGGGATTTAGGTGGACAATGGTAAAGTCGGTATGGGACTCATCTTTTGAACAGACAACAATCGTGACAATTTCCTCGGATTCCAAAAAATTTTCATAAAATTAAAGTATAGCATCTCTTCAATAATATTATAAGAAACCACAGAGAAAGACACGACAGTTTTTTCAACTCAACTCCATGATAATAGTGTTGCAGAGGCGTTGGTTATTATTAGACATTGTCCACGCTGCATGCGTCAGCGTCAGCGTAACTCGTATTGACACATTTTAAACCAATCACAAACCTTAACAATTTCGGTTCTAATCATTTGGAGGTTTGCTATTGGTTAAATATATTTCAAATACGAGTAGCGCTGACGCTGACAGACGCAATGTGAATAGCCCCTTGTAGAGAGTGATTTTAACGTATATATGCGTAATGATGTTAATTTGGTATGACTATAGAGTTCGTTAAATATTTCATCAAAATTGAGGTGGAAACTAGCGAGGACGAACTCCGACACTTGTGGTGCTAGTCAAACCGGAGCCGTACACTTCAGCCCGAAGCCTATATGGACCTGGTGGGGAATTACATTCCAGCCAATGGGTATAAGAAACAACAACAACAACAACAACAACAGTATTGCTTCATGATTCCAGATGTTTTCATGCATTTTCAAAAATAAATCTCAAGTACAGAAAATGTAACTTACCATAAAAATATTTGCATAGTTGTATTAAATATTGTTTTACATAAAATAACGGTCAACTTTTCTGCACCATAACAAAAAATTGTTATTAAAGTATAGAGATGTTTCGTTACTGGCTATGGTTATATAGAGGTTTTACTGTATTATTTATAAATGGACTTCATATAGGTAGATTTACATATGAAAATATTGGAATATAATCTCTATTATTCTCAATACTCTGCTGAGATTTTTTGCGTTTTAATTTTTTTGCATAAAACTTTTATTGCCCAATGGGAATATGAAGATCATTTGGAACCTGTCCAACTTCTAATCCATTTTCTCCTTTAGATTCAATAAAAGTGGTGAAAGTGGCTACAAATATTTTACAGCACGGCAATATCTTCTGTAAACAGTGAAGACATTTAGGCGGGAAAAACATATTACGTTATTTGCCTAAGAAATGGCTTTAATTCCTAAATACTTGATGGCTTGAAAATTGGCAACATCAATCACTGTTGGAACTCGCAATACAATTTTTCTAAAATGGTTGATGGTGTGCTCTTTTTTTAAATGGTACATCTGATGTATTAAAGATGACTTTTTTTTCATACGTTTATATTACTCGACGTGTTTGATAGAAATGTGAAAATAAATAAGAACCTCGAACTCTTCTTACTTTGGAATTCATAAAGATCAAAATTGATTTATTTGCGAGCTGTCACATTCCTCCTGCGAGGACTCTATCTTTTTAGATATTTGACAAAAGGGGGTTCTTTGCCCAAAATACATCACGATTTTTATTGAAGCAACGATCTTGAGGACGATTTTATTCCATATAAGTATCAGTGAGTGGCCTTTTATCTAAAGACGACTCCAATATTTTTCCTTCATGACATATTTGAGAATAGATTTTGAGCTCTTTTTAAGCAAAGAGATCATTTTATTATTTATTTACTATGTTATGGAATACAATATAGTCGGGACTTAAGCTTAAATGACTGAAATAGGAATTCAATAAGCATAATTTAATAATATCAATGTATATTTTAAATCTGAACAGTCAAAATCACAAAACAATTTGTAGTAACCGACCAAATTAGCTCTCAAGTTGCAAAAGATAATCGCAGCACATTCTAAGAACCCACAAATGAACTCTCAGGTCTTGAAAAATGTTTAATCGCATCATAAAAGATGATCTGATCATTTGGAGGTCGCATTATCCTATGGATAGATAAACAGAACGTTGCCTGGAGCTCGAGAATCCCCGTTATGTGGCATGAGGTCGGGTTGGTATGAGGTCAGAGATTGAAGTCAGAGCTTGAGGTCGGGTACGAGAGCTAAACGCAACAACCAATACCTCTTTCTTTTGACCCCGAGTAATGAGCCGTTGCACTGACAATTACCATGCATTGACAATGAATATTCTGAGTTTAATGGAACAGGGTATAAAATTGTGATTTGTCCGCTAACATGAGGCAATGCCATTCAGTTCTCCAGAATATCTGTTCTTGGAACAATTGCAAAGAGTTGGTTGTTCAGAACTTTTTTTCGGTCATTAACCATCTCGAACTGAAATGATATATCGCCGATCCAAAAAATAATATCAAACTAACCCTCCCTCTACCACATACATTTATAAGTGGTATGTTTCAGAATTCAAATAATCATCTGCAAATCACTAACAGATGTGCAAGCAGGGCCCGACTTAGCCAAATTGGGGCCCGGGGCAAAAACTTCTTTAGGGGCCCCCCTCTGCTTCACTACTTTAGTAATGAAGAACTTATTACTTAATACTAAACTTTCTATTCGATTTGGGGCCCCCCTCTGGTGTAGGGGCCCGGGGCAACTGCCCCGTATGCCCCTGCCTTAGTCAGGCTCTGTGTGCAAGTAAATGCACTCAAATGATAAAGCACAAATATCTGTAATGAATCTGAACCAAACGTAATATGATGCCGATGGTAATATTTTACATAAAACTATGTTCAAAAACAATAAACGAATCCTCGGAAAAGGGAATCTTGTAAATGTTGCTTTAATGTGCGAGGGTTACCATTAATATTCAAAACTTAAACTGGAAATCCAAACAGGAATGTAAGATAACTACACTACTGTACATTAAAATTGCAGCACCATGGAGGAGAGATGATACAAACGTCAAATTCGCATGAAACGAAGAAAATGCTGGGATATGCAAATGATTAGCATTTAAGCTCAATCGAATGACCCAGGAGGGAGAAACGGCATCTCAAACTCTGTATAAAAGGAAAGTTCTGCAGCGGGTTTCTCATTCGGAAATAGCCTTTGAATGTTGGTTGTTTGTGAGAAGATCGTATTCTGCCTCGTAAAAGAAGGAGAAACGGCTACCAGCACGTATCGGAATTCGATAGTGGCGGGATCGTGGCCTATCGAAAGTGGGGTTTATCTTTCCGCGATATTGCTACTCGCATTGGTCGGGACCCAACGACTGTCATGCGAATATATAATCGATGGGTTCAGGAGGGTCATACTGAACGCCACGGCTTTGCAGGATCGTACAGCCACATCACGGGCCTTGAGTCAAGAAATGGGTTTGTTTGCAGCACGACAAGTATCCGCACGTACAGTGCGACGACTTCTGGAGCAGCACGAACTGTCTGCAGGGCGACCATTATTGCGGCTTCTCTTGAAACTGCACCATAGAGACGCGCAGCGACAGTGGTGCACCCAACGGTAAAACTGGATACAGAAGTGGTACTACGTCGTCTTTTCAGACGAGTCCCGGTTCTGCGTGCAGCATTATGATGGACTTATCCGTGTCTGGAGGAACCGAGAAGAACGCACGTGGCCTGCTTGCATTTGATATCGTCATACGGGCCCTGCACCTGGTGTGATGGTATGGGCAGCCATTGGTACACGACACGAAAACCTCTTGTTCTCGTCGTCAGTAATTTAAAAATCCATCGCTACATTTCTCAGATCTTAAGGTCGGTGGCTGTGCCCTATCTTTGAGGCTTCGGAGACGTCATCTTTCAACAAGATAACGCAAGACCGCATGTTGCCCGTCGTGTCGTGACTTAATGCGACACAGAGGGTATTCGACTGTTTTCCTAGCCAGCACGTTCGCCAGATCTGTCACCCATTGAAACATCTAGTCATAGGTTGCTGAGAGACTGGGCTGTCACCGCTCTCCAGCCTCTACGGTTGATGAAGTGTGGCATAGTCTTGAAGCAGTATGGAATGACTTGCCCGTAACTGTCATCCAAGGCCAGTTCGACTCGATGCCTAACCGGGTTAGAGCCGTTTAGCTGCCAGAGGCGGCAGCTGTGTGTACAGTGGCCCAGTTGGCAAGAGCAGCGGGCTAGTGATCTGAAAGTCACTGATTCGATACTCGTCACTGACAAATCCACTGCGGTGTAAACTAATGGCGGCTGGTGCACGTAAAATCTATCGTGGTTGCAATGTCCAAAGAGTTCTTAAAATTACCTCTGGAGGTGGGGGGTCAAGTGTTCTGGTCTCATCTCTTGACTCGGTTCAAAATTAGGAGAATGGTCCTTTGGCCAAGTCGGACTCCGACCCTTGTGGTGCCAGTCAAAACAGGAGCCTCACCTTCATCACCCATAACCTTCGGGACTTAATCTGATGTTGCTGTCGGTCAAGTGGCATAAAACAACAACAACACACTAAACATATTGGCAAAGTTTTGAACGTGTTATCCCTCATTGTGTGATTTTTCCTTAATTTTTTATAACTAGTGTATATTAAAGGAAAATGAAAATTATTGAATATTTCTTAAATACATTTATTCATGTCCTAAAAAATCTGTCTAGTAGTGATAAAGAAAAGTTGCGCTTTAGTGTCATGGTAAAATGACGCTAAAAAGAACTATAAATTTGCCTTGGCCAACCCTTATTAAAAATCATGCCCTCAATCCAATAAGTCCTCCTCAATGATCAAAATTAATTGATAGATCAAAGGTTTACGTACACTTCTCTGAATTTGGAATTTCAAATAATTATTCAACGAGGAGCCAATCCATTTAGCAACAGACTGCGACAATTTGTACTGGCTAATATTTGTTACAGTAATTTGATTATTGGTCTCTCTTACTAACTGAAACCGTATGACTATCTGAATACTAGTGTAAACTAACTGAAAATTACCTGAAACCGTATCGTTTGAAATTCTATAAATGTTTAAAATTAAATCAATCTTTTCCGAGCAGCGCTGAGCTAATTTGGTGGAAGTTAGGGTGTAGATCTTCCTGTATACAAGAATTTTTTTTTTTTTTAAACTTTGTTTTCCATTTTATTTCTCAAGTAGATGAGGAAATCTCAATAAACTAAAGTTCTGTTCTAATAAAGTATTTTTACTGAATATTCAGACTGTAACTTCCACTTCACAGTTTGCTACATACCCGACATGTAACCAGTTATCATCCACTGATGTTATAGGAAACTGTGCAGATAGTAGTTACGTTTAATACAACTATTCAGTACTCGTTAGGATTAAGCTCAGCTCGTGTCAGGATGCTTGAAGTCCGGATAGAAAGGATCCATGCAGAGCCAGGTGTAAGGCGTTTTAAGTTTGCCTTTCACGGAAAAATGTATGAGTAATAAAAACATTTAAAACGCAAACTAAAGAAAAGCGTTCTTGTTAGTTGCAGCACATAGGTCCACTCTTTAATACGTTCCCCGATAGCAATTACGTTAAAATAAAACAAAATTGAAAGCTTTGCGCACTTTTTACATGTTATTGCCATCCATCTTAGGCCTTGTTCCCACTGCCTTCGGATCTGTGTGAAGCGTCAGCGATAAAAACTATAACCAATAAAAGAGCTCAAAGGTGTGACATCATCTGCTAAAATTGCAACAAGTTCAGCGCTGATGGATGGCGCAAAAACCACGTGCTTTGTCAAACTAATCACGGTCATGTCAACAATCTCGGCTCCAACGGACGAACTCAACACCGAATGCAGTGTGAACAAGCCCTTACTCGTGCAGTAGTCTATATATATAAAACAGTTCCGTAACTGACTGACTCACTGACATACAACGCACAGACCAAACCGCTGGACCTAAAGGGCTGAAATTTTGCATGGTGATTCTTCTTATAGTGTAGGAGTGCACTAAGAAAGATTTTAGAAAAATTCCTTTTAGATTTTTTTTAAATTAAATTTTTAAGCTGTTTTAGTAACTTTTTTAAGTTTGCATTTAAAATAATAATTTGAGGGTTATGAAATTTATATCACGAGAAAAATCATAAAAATTCCTTCAAAATGAAATCTTTTTCGAATCTTTACCTCCATTTTCTGATCTTTGGTGAATTTTTAAAGATTAATTTTAGAATTTAACTAGGGGCTTCGCTCCTAGGCTCGCTACGCTCGCTCCTCTCTTAGGGTCAAGGTCAAGGTATATTGAGTTTGTTGGAATGCCATGGTCTTACGACTTTACCTCCAGTAGCAAGATATGTACATCAGAAAAATGTGCTCAGCAGTAAAATAAAAATTAAGCCCTCTTCAGATAAGTAAAATAAAAAATATAATAAGAATTAAAAGAATAAAATTCAAATATTTAGAATAATTAGTAAAAATGAGCGTCCACCGGGATCGAACCAGGGACTATCGCATACGAGGAGCGCGCTCAAACACAGCGCCAATCATGGCGCAGCAAGTTGAAGGAATAAATTGCTAATAGCGAGATACATAGGGGTGATTCTCGGGCAATGCAACAGCTTCTATCCATTTACTGTTGAAGGGGAATCACTGTTTCAGCTTTAAAATTCAATTAAAAATCGAAATTTTAAGATAGAGACTTGAAATGAGGTTTATATGAATGAGAAACTTTCATCTTCCAGATGATGTAAATATTTTCTTTGTAAGATAAAAACTCGAGGAGCATCGATATTACATCCACATATGTGACGATATTTCTCGAAAAAGTGGGTTTAATATTTTGATGAAAATATTAGTCTGTTTTAAATTATTTTTAAACAAATGAGGTCTTGTTTGAAGGTGAAATGTCTGTAGTCTTAGATTGTAAAAAGATCAAAATTCTACGATTAATTTTTGGCGAGTTATCGTAATCTGAGCATGAAAAATTCAATATTTTTCCACAAAACATAGAATTAAAAAAAACTTAAAGTCCGACGAAGATGAGACATGTCTTATTTTCTTCCCCGCATTTTTCTGCATCTATTGGTATTGGTCTCGACCCCATACCCCCAGCGGTTTCGGAGGAGATAGCGTGACAAGCTTTTGACAGCGGCGGCGCCAGTTACTTTTTTTTAGAATACTAGGGGCTTCGACCCTAGGCTCGCTACGCTCGCTCCTCTGGTGAATCAAGTGAATGAATGACTCAATACTTGTTTACAGCGATTGAGTCATTCATTTGTTTACAGTTGAAGCTTCCCCCCCCTCCCGGCGAAATGGATGAAGCCCGGGTAGATGGGGGGTATAAGCCCGGATGAAGATGGGTGAAAAATCGGATCTTCTTTCAATCCTTCTGCAAAGCAAGCGAATGAGAAGTATTTCTTTAAAATTCAATTAAAAATCGAAATTTTAAGATAGAGACTTGAAATGAAGTTTATATGAATGAGAAAGCTTTCATCTTCCAGTTGATATAAATATTTTCTTTGTAACATAATAAGTCTGATAGCATCGAATTTATATATCTCGAAACGCATAAATTTTTCCAAAAAGTGGGTTTTCAATTTTAATAAAAATATCAGTCTGTTTTAAATTATTTTTAAACAAATGAGATCTTGTTTGAAGGAGAAATGTCTGTAGTCTTAGATTGTAAAAAAAAAAAATTCTACGATCCTTTTTTGGCGAGTTATCGTAATCTGAACATGAAAAAGTCAATATTTTCCCACAAAACATAAAATAAAAAAAAACTTAAAGTCCGAATATGAGACATGTCTTACTTTCGTCCCCACATTATTCTGCATCGATTGGTATCGGTCTCGACCCTATACCCCCAGCAGTTTCGGAGGAGATAGCGTGACAAGCTTTTGACAGCGGCGGCGGCGGCTGCTGCAGCGGCAGTTAGTTTTTTTTAGAATAGAGAGTAAGATTTATTAAATGCTGATCACGGGATTTCTTTTTCTGGTACTTCAGATAAATTTATCGTCACGTCCATAACAATGAAATAGACAAAAAAAAATTTCCTTTGCTAATGCGGCAGACGATTGGACATTATCCAAAAAAATATTAAAATACAGTAAAAGATATGTTTCTAAAACTGTACTATATTAACTATAATACCTGTATATTCTTTAGTATGTCCTGTTAGATTTAATTTGAATATTTTCTTCTACATTATTTTGTCTACAAAAATATCACTTACGATTTTTTTTATAAATATATATATTTTTCTTACATCAATTGTATACATTGATCGTCGTAAGTATTAGACACATATATATATTTATTTTTTTTTCCATTAATTGCATACATTGACCGTTGTATTTAATTTGAATGTACTCCATAGCGAAGTGCGGGTTTTCAGCTAGTATTCATATAAAATTTTAAAAAACGCCTCTGAGTCCAATCATCCAGGCATATTGCTAATGCTTCCATTGTCAAAGAATACTCGTGTTCGAACAAGAAAAGGCTACCTCCTTTCACTCAGCTTAAGTACGGTGTTTGGTCTTATTTCTGTTGCAGTATAAAATACTTAGCCCATGACAGTTTTGAATGGTATCTAATTCTTTAAATCTGTAGGAACAGCTTCTATATAGGACCCCATTGGCGATATTTTGTATTGGCGACTTTGTCGTCTAGCCATTGTATTTGTCGTCTAGCCATACATCGCATCGTTAATATCGTATGAATTACATAGAAATTTAATTTTGCAAAATATAAATATAAAAATATACAATATAGATTAAGAATAATACAATTAGGAAGATAGCATAAACTTTGTAGATCCAGAAATTATAGATAAATCTACACGGAAAGGCATGGTTAAATAAAAATAATAAAAAAATAAATAAATAAGTAAAAAAGCGTGCAACCTGGTTTGCGTGAAGTGGCTGTGGTAGGGTTTCCGAAACGAATTCTGTGTATACCAAATTATCAATATACGAATTCTACTATACCAAAGCTGTTCCAACGGGATACGAAGTTGATAATGGCGTATTCCATCGGGTTACAATCTGGAAAATGGTTTATTTTTAGTTTAAAACACAAGCGACTGTGGCAGAGTTGCCGAAACGAATTCTGGGATACCATATGCGCCAAATATAAAATATAAAAAGTCGCCAATACAAAATATCGCCAATGGGGTCCTATATCGGAGCTGTACCAAATTGGAAGATTTAACCTGCTATTTCAATTGCTTACATATCGCAGCATGAATAGATCATCCTGCAGATTTTAGGCCCATCAGTTTCTGTTACTGCATTGAAACTTCCAAAAACATCCGCTCATACGCATGGCTATCTATATACATGGATGTGTTTCTTAATGAGAGAATCAAATTCTGATATTAGCTTTCCGATTTTACACATACATGACGCCAAATATTTAATTTTCTTTCCACTTTACGCAACTCTGCCTCTTTTCAATTTAACTCGTACTAAATTGCAGAGCATAGTGAAATTTCTTACCCACTTGAAAAACACCCATCGTGGTGTTGGCATAAAAAATAAATAAATATCAATCTCTCGCAGAACGATGACGCCTATGGCTTGCGAACAGTACGTTCTCTTGATAAAAATTGGATTGTCGAAAAACAAGCATTTTTTTGACAAAGCTACGGAGGAATTTCACTTTTCTGCCTATCATTTACAAAATGATTATATAATTGAATATATATGCTAAAATGCGCTTCCGTAGCATATTCTCATATCGCTTCTACTTCGGTCCTCCGCAGTGCTTTGACTAACGACCGCACGAGTTATAAGCATAAATACCTCGGGGGGAATTTCATGAAAGGACCCGATTATTTGCATTTAGATGAAAGACATTTTAAATGCAGCCAATGAATTTTGAATAGCAGTTTCATTCTGTGGGAATAATGGCTTGGATGGAATATCTTCGCATTCGTTACACGGAATTTAACTTTCGTGTTTTTAATATGTGTCGGTTACGCTCGAAGGTCCAAAGCAGGTGAAACAATTTTGGACGAAATATTTCTTTTAAGAAATAAATTGCTTTGTTTGTTATAAAATTAATCATAAATTATACCAAGATCATTGTCAAATCTGTGCATTTTATATGAGCAGCAATCTTATTAATATCTTTTACTTACACTTACACTTATACATACATACACACATACATACATACATACTTACTTACTTGCTTACTTGATTGCTTACTTATTTACTTACTTACTTACTGACTGACTGACTGACACTGACACACACACACACACACATACATATATATATATATATATATATATGTATATATATATATATACACTGCTCAAAAAAATTAGGGGAGCAAGCAAAGAACTTATGAAAACCGTGCGAGACAGCCACGTATTGGCATAAAATGAATAGTACACGCATATTAATGCGCAATACAGAAAAAAAGACGCAAAAAAATTTGTAATTAAGCTTTAATTCTTTGAAAATATGGAAAAAACATGAAAAGATGAATTAGGGCAACAATTTGGTTACATGTAAACGATAAAAAAGTATTGTTTAGAAATGATGCAAGATTTTTAATATGGCGTGTGGTCTCCTCGAACAGCTTAGACTGCTGCACACCTGTTTTACATGGATGCGATGATGTTATCGATAAGACTTTAGGGAATACTGTTCCACTCCTCAAGAAGTGCAATCTCCAAGTCTCGGGGAGTAAAAGGAGACCTTGGTCTCGCAGCAATGCGTCGTCCGAGCATGTCCCAAACATGCTCGATTGGATTCAGGTCAGGAGAGCACGCTGGCCATTCCATACTCTGTATTGTTTCAGCTTCAAGCATGTTCTCCACAAGACGAGCTGTATGCGGTCTGGCATTATCATGCTGGAAAACACAGGAATCTCCAAGGGCTGCAGCGTAAGGTATGACATGAGGTCTCAGTATCTCGTTTGCATACCTTCGGGCCGTCAAAGTACCATTCCGAATGATATGCAGGTCCGTACGTCCACCTATGCTGATTTCACCCCATACCATAAAACCAGCTCGTCTGTATTGTGACCTTTCACGAGCGAATGTGGGGTTATTTCAAGTGCCCCTTTCCCTCCATACCAAAACACGTCGGGTGTCACACTCCAGACTGAATCGGGACTCGTCTGTAAACAGCACTTGGCTCCAATCATGTTGCTCCCAATCTCGATGTTCAGCAGCCCATCTTCTTCGGGACGCACGGTGGCGTGAGGTCAAATGAATGTAGACCATTGGCCTACGTGCATAGAGACCTCCCTGATGAAGCCTATTACGTACTGTTTGGCTGGACACCCTTCGTCCTGTTGCCAAGAGCAACTGTCTTTGCAGCTGAGTAGCATTGTCTGTTCTGTTTCGACGAGCTGTTAACAGTATATACCGGTCATCAGTTGCTGTAGTGGCGCGTGGCCGATCTTGCCCTGGTCGACGTCTAACATTCCCTGTTTCTTGGAATCGATTCCACAGCCTTGCAACGACACTTTTGGCGACTTCAACAGAGTCCGCGACACTACGTTGTGTTTGCACGGATTCAAGTCTGCCTATAATACGCCATGCCATGGATTCCGGTAAATCAAGTTGTTGAGGCATTTTCAAGTCACCTTTCTTCAAAAAGAATAACTGAGCAATCGAATTTCACAGTTAAGGCAGTGAAACAGACGTTTCTGCAACATCCCGATTTCCGCCCTTATGTTCTTTTTTCTGGTTTTTGACGTCATGAACTTTGATTTGCATATGAAGTTTTCTTTTTCTGTTTCCTGCTAGGCTTTAAGTTATGGATGATTTATTTTATGTTACTTATCGGTGTAAGTATTTGCGTAATTTCGTTAAAACCATGTGCTCCCCTAATTGTTTTGAGCAGTGTATATATATATATGTAGACTTTCCTGTCTACGTGGCGGCGTCTAGGGGGTGTCTAAGAACAACACACTTGAATCATAAATCAACCAGACTTGTTAAAACTTAACAATAATCGTTTATTAATGGAGATACCAATTATGAGATGCCGGAGAGCCTACTTTACTGTCTCCGGTACAATATGACAATAATCACGGGATAGCTTCGCTTCCCTTCAACAGAACAAAATATTGGGCAATTTCTCGCTCCCGTCAAATACACCACAACGCAGGCCTTGACTCGCCCCGTTCGAATTACAGGTAGACCTCTTACAGCACGGCATCTTACAACACGGTTTCGCTCTAACACGATAAAAAAAATTGCGAATACCTTTCTACAACACTGTACTTCTACAGCACTAGATAACATGATTTTTGTTTAACACATTTAAAAATAAAATTCCTTAAAATAAAGACGGGAAGGAATAATGAACTATAGTGGCTTTACATGAAAATGTATAAACAAATTACAATTTATTCATTTATAACGCTATTCCGATGTCATAGCGGAAAGCGTCATGCACAGTTCACACGTGTGACGTAATACCCCCACGTAGACGAAAGCCCTTGTGTAAGAACCAGCAAACAAACCAAAATTACAGATTTTTTAAAGAGGATAGAAGGTGCAAAATATCTAAATGATGAAAAAGTTTCTGAAAGTGAAGGTGATATCGTTCAACCGAAAAAACGTTCTCGTTTGACCGTGTACTGAGCAGTGATGAGGAAGAAATTTATTAAATTAAGGTCGCATTAAATGAAAATAATATTTTTTATATTGTTTTTTCGTTTTGTGTTATACATACATTTATATTTTTAATAAAAATTAGGTTGTTTATATGGAATTTTTAAAATAAAAATATTTCTTTAAATAAGTTTTCAGGACGTAACCCCCCCTTTTTGTACTGGCTCTGGGTATCATATAACACGGTTTCACACAACACGGCATTTCTAGGAACCTATCTACCGTGTTATAGGAGGGTTGCCCGTACAATCCCTCTCTCGTGCCTCTCGCACGGAGTCCAAAACACAACCTCCCCCTCTGGAGGTCTGCACTTCTCTCAGCTAGAACCCTGCACGCCTTTCGCTTGGGGCACCAGAAAACATATCCCTCTGTCGAGCGGCTAAGAGTCGGGGTCATTTAACCCTCTCTTTCGACCGTCCCCTCCCGCAGCCGGAGGGACAAAGGCTTGGTGCGTCTCTGGCTACGCACAACAACAGAGAACACTACTATGGCATAAGAAGAGATTTTGCATAAATCCTACATATATATATATATATATAACTATACACTAGTGGGCAAAACCTAAGGACGGATGTTTTGGTAAATGATGGCAGGCGCAGAATCGAAAGCATCAGCTTGTGGGAATTTGCATATAGGCGTGATGCAATACGAATCAAGGTGGCGATGTAATTTTTTTATTACTGCACATGCGAGTCACGTGACGGCGTACAGATAGGTTTGCAGGTATTCGGCGCGTGCAGCCAGCGAGTGTTGGACGTTCCATTTGAACAAAATAGAAGAACGTTGCGTTTTGGAAAGCGAGGTCAAGTCTAGCAGACATCATTTAGATGATTTTACACGCCGACGGATTGTAAAGCTGGAGGAAAGACGACAAATTACAGATGTTGATAGGGAATTCGACATCACCCACAGTGTTGTTTACAAACTTTGGGCAGCGTGTCAAACAAGTGTACAGTGTAGTAGGCTCAAGCTGGGAGGTCATCCTCACAGTAAGACAGCCGAAGACGGTCGGTACATCGTTCTAACGTCAAAAAGGAGCCGACGCAGTACAGATGGTCAAATGGCAAGTCATTTCCATACAGCCACAGGAACTCAGATATCTCGGAAAACTGTTGCAAGGCGTTTGCGACAGACAAAACTATACGTTCCGAAGACCTGTTGTGCGAGTCCCAATTGCGAGAGTTCACTGGAGCGCCCGTTTGCAATGCTGCCGTCTGCATCACCATTGGACCGAGGACGACTGGGCAAATGTCCTCTTCCCAGATGAGAGCCTGTTCAGTCTTTCTTGTGATAGTAGACGGCAATTAATATGGTGTGAAGTTGGTAGTGCTTATCCTCCAGAAAATATCTAAGAAAGGGTCCGATATCGTACCTGTAGCATCATTGTATGGGCAGCCATCATGATCAATGACCGCACACCACTACATGTGCTTGAAACAGGGACTATGACCGCTGCATGGTACATTGCTGAAATTCTGCTGCTTCATGTTCGCCTTTTCCGTGCTGCTGTTGGCGATAACTTTCTGTTCATGGATGATAACGCGCCTTGTCCCCACGGCAACGCTGTTCAAAACGCCAACACTGCCTGAAGAGCCAGGATATTCATCGTATCGTGTGGCCAGCACGTTCACCTGATCTTAATCCAATAGAAAATATATGGGAGGCCTTGGGGCAACGTCTTACTGATCTCCCATATCCTCCGACTAATAAGCCGTCCCTCATTCGTGCAGTGAAAGAGAAGTGGGACAAGTTGCCTCAAAACCTCATGGATCACGTCATTCGAAGCATGCATTGGAAGTTGCATTGGACTGCTTGGTGGACATATCCCTTGCTGACATGTCTCTCCGGATTGCCTGTCGTTAGTAATCTGTATTCTTTGTATTTTTCTGTTTTCGGGTTAATATGTACCATTCGCTGAAACAACCTGTTTCAACACTGTGAAGATCCCGCCCGCAACGAAGCCTTCGTGAAAGGTCACGAGAGGGCGTGGACATCGCTCTGAGAAGGGGGTAATGGCGGATCGCTACCTCTTGGTATTGTGTGCGCAGTATATGTATAGACTATGTGTAAATAGTCATGAATTTGTATATGTTCGTCACTATGTGTAATAAAGTGTTAGTATCTTCACTGATGGTAATCATTTTACAACCCAAATAGGAAAGAACCAGCCGTGTCCCGGAACGGACACGATAAACACTTTCTGTAGTTCTTGTCGCACAAAATCTTGTGTTATATCATGTCTCACATCCTGTCTTTACCCATTTATCCCACTTGACATGAAACCACACCTGCGATATCTTTAAACATGACCATTTGTTCACCGTCCTTAGGTTTCGTCCACCAGTGTATATATATATATATATATATACGTGTGTGTGTGATAATATTATTAATAACCTTTAATCGCCCTTTCTGAACTTACAACCCAAAATCCTTATTAACTTTTAATCCCCCTTTCTCATCTGGTAACCTTTCCGACGCCTTGGCGAGATGCTTCCCTTTCCATATAGTACTAACTTTCTCCGCCAATTCTGGCAACCTCTCTTTCACCTAATTCTAGGTTCGCGCGCTACTCTGAGGCGAGGATGGCTTCGAGTGATTAAGATGTCTCGCTTTTATCGTCAGTAAACTTCAGTTATTCGTTATGATTTGGAATCTTTTTGTTTCGGTCTCGATAGCAGTATTTTCAGGAGATGGCCATTCGGGTCATTCCATCTCTCTCTCTCTCTCTCTCTCTCTCTCTCTCTATATATATATATATATATATATATATATATATATATATATATATATATATATATATATATATATATATATATATATAGTATATATATATATAGTATATATATATATATATATATAGTATATATATATATGTATGTATGTATGTATGTATGTATGTATGTATGTATATATACCGGGTGGTCATAAAGAAACTTTGCCGATATATGGACCTCTAGCGGCCGTTGTGTTCAACCTATCGAGATGAGATTTCAGATATAGTTATTCAGAGGTATGAGCTCGGGATTCTCAGAATGGCAACACAGTGACGCTGACGGTTACGGTTATAGGTATAGAAACTCAAAATTTTTAAAAGGCAGCGCCCACCTTTTTTCCGTCGTAAAATGCTCAGCGCATGCGAAAATCCTAAAAAGCGTTGGAACGGTGCGTGTTTCACAAAAACCGGACCCGTTATGCACGCACAAAAAACAGATCTCGAACGGCCAACAAAGACACGATCGGGGCGCACGTAGGAAATTTGTATATGACAGAGGCTAGAAACCAATCACAGAAGGCCGTTCGCCAGATAATCAGCGTAGAAAACCGATAAAAATCTCTCTGATCGTGTTTTTGTTAGCCATTCGCAGAGCTGTTTTTTTGTGCGTGCATACGTGTCCGTTTTGTGTGATTCACGTACCGTTCCAACGCTTTTTTGGGTTTTCGCGTGCGCTGAGCATTTTGCGACGGGAAAAAGTGGGCATTGCCATTTGAAAATTTCGAGTTTCTATACCTATAACCGTAACCGTGAGCGTCACTGTGTTGCCGTTCTCAGAATTCCGAGCTCATACCTCTGAATAACTCTATCGAGCCGAATGGCCGGAGCCAGCAGACTCAGTGCAGAACAAGTGCTACTAGGACATACTTAAGTGTAATGTCAGGTGCAGGTTTAAACGACGGGTTTTACTGTTTGAAAGAGAACAAGCTTCCATACGCAATGCTATATTGATCTATTTTTAAATGTGTACATGTGTCGTCCAAATGTTTTAAATAAATGTTGTGGTTTTATATTATCCTGTTCAGCCAGCTGATTCCTGACCTACATATATATATATATATATATATATATATATATATATATATATATATATATATATATATATATATAGGGTGTGGGGAGAGTATTCCAACATGGATTTAGATAATACGATCATATCTTAGAAATTTTTTATGCATATTCACCAAGAAATTTCCCATAAATTTCTACATGAAACAAGATTTCTGCTCAGCAAGTGGGATTATCCTTACACTAAAAACTCGAAGATGTTTACTCCATTTGTACAGGTGTGCTAATAGAATTCCATGGCCATATCTTAACTAAAATATTTCGGTAAAATTACTCCCGAGTGACTAATGAATTTAAAGAATGTGCA
This sequence comes from Dolomedes plantarius, assembly GCA_907164885.2. NCBI lineage: Eukaryota > Metazoa > Arthropoda > Arachnida > Araneae > Dolomedidae > Dolomedes > Dolomedes plantarius. Next base: position 4,296,496 of record OU015495.1, read on the forward strand.
CCTCTTTTACTTTAAAAGCGGTCATAACAAGCTTTGGATTTTCCCAAGGGACGTAGTTCTATTAGAAAGTATGATTACATTTTTATTACTATATCGATGATAACAGTTATGTTCCATCCTGCTGAGAAATAATGGGAGTTTTATTTGTGAAAAAAAGGCTGTTTCAACATAATCCGCGTAGTCTCGCAACCAGTGGTTATAATCTGAGGGTTTTATTTTTATGATTATCAATAATTAATATTGAAGATTTGCGCTTCGAAAAATGCTGGCAATTAATTTTATTCACTTTTTAAATGTCCATTTTTATGCCATTAATTTCCATATCTTTGAAATTTCTGACATTCAATTTCCTTTATGGTAACACAAAAATGAAATTTTTAAATATCATTTTGAGAAATATATAGCTATCGATTAAATCAAAGCTTGACTTTTCATAGTTTACGACATCTTAAAAATTTGGACACCTGGATTATTCAAGCATTTAATATCATATTCAAAGAAAAAATATTTTATTTATTTTGAGAGGGATTTAATTAGAAACAAAGCAAATGGAAATTCAAATGGAAATTAAGTATTAAAAGACGGATTCTGTTTAATATTAAAATTTCCTTTGGGAGATTTACATTTGTATGAAATGTTTCTTATTTCTTTGATTAAAGGAACTTTGAAAAACATTTGAAATAATTTTTACACTTAATTTAAATATATTTTAAGATAATATTCTTTATATTATGATAATTCAAGATAAAAGACGCATTTCCATTTTCTAGAATCAAAAAGATATTTTTGTTAAATTTACAGAAGGTCGTTCGCACGTTATGGAAACGATTTTGATAGTTAAGTTTTATGTATAGATGAGGTATTTTAAGCGGTGATTTGCTTCTATCTGATAGCCATGGTTTTTGACAATAGCTCTAGCTCGAATTTTCCATGAAAGTTAATTTTTGCTTAGTACTGTGATGTCAGTTTTACCTCATTCCTCTTGGACCGTTTTCCAAAGTCCGTTCAGTGTTCTTAGATGCCGTTTTCCTAAGGCTCGTATTAAAAAATCGAAATCGCAAAAGTCCATTGGAGAAGAGTCAGGTAATTTTACAGGTATTTCATTAAACGGGATACATTTTATTCTTGTTTCTGATTCTTTCTTTGCTAAATAAGGGGCATTTGATTTAGACGTGTGACTAGAGGCTTTGTCCATAAGAAGCTTAACTTTATCAATGTCCTTTCCATATAAGGCTGGAATTTCTTCTTCAAGAATGGGTTCTAAAATATTCTGATGATAGTAGAGTGAATTAATTTTAGCTTTACTTGAGATTTTTTATATTTTTAATTTGTCGTTGTAACAAAATCCTGCTACTATCATGAACTCCTTTGAGAACTTTTCTGTACACTGACGTAGCCATTTCGTACGGTCATTCCCGTCAGTCGAGCAATAGAAAATTGATCTTTTTTTACTACAGTCACTTAAATACACCCATGCCCCAATCGAGTGTTACCACAAATTTTCATTTTTCAGCAGCTAGGTGTTTTTCATATAATTTTCTACAATTTGCTTTTCTTTCAGAAATATGCTTTGGCAAAAGCAGATGAACTTTAGGTTTAAACATCCTTTTAACTTCAAATCTTTATAAATAATTTTACTTACAGTGCCAGACGACATTCCTAGTTTCGATGCAATGGATCTTTGAGTCGGCGTATTTTCTTTTAGGATCAGAGACTTCACCTTCTTGATATTTACCTGCGTTAGAGCAGTCTTAGTATGAGGTTTAGTGGTCATGTTTTCATTTTTACTTTCAGTTAGACGTTTTTCCCTTTCAAATTTAATATTATAAATACCTATTTTTGAAATGCCATAACCGTAATTTTTACCCCGTTTTATAATGTGTTGATACGAATATTTCGCCCCGGAAAGTGCAGTTACGAAACCTTCGAGCCATCTATGAATTTTAGGAGCTATTTTCAAAATAAATCTTTTATTTTACATACGAATCAAAGAAAAACAATAGCAGACGATTATTCTGAAGTTGCGAAATTTTTATCTCAAAATGCAAACGCCAAAAACAAATTACAAAATCGTTTCCATAAAGTGCGAACGAACTTCTGTAAATTGCATTAATTGTACCGAAGTTTTAGAGTGAAATTTTCTTCCTCAAGAGTACCGGGAGAAAACGAAACTTCTTGTCAGACTGTAAGTCGTCACCATACTACGACACCATACTCGACAGTGTCGTAGTATGGTGTTGTACCGTCAGTGTACGGAACTATCTTCCTCGTGAGTACCGATGGAGGGCGAAACCTCTGGTCAAGATGTAAACTTCTCGTATGAAAGCGATACGCCAACAATTTGCTGCCTATCAAAGTTTGAGGACGACAGTGTCGTAGTATGGTGATGTATCTTCAGTGTACGGAACTATCTTCCTCTTGAGTACCGACGGAGGGCGAAACCTCTGGTCAGGATGTAAACTTCTCGTATGAAAGCGATACGCAAACAGTTTGCTGCCTATCAAAGTCTGAGGACGACAGTGTCGTAGTATGGTGTTGTATCTTCAGTGTACGGAACTATCTTCCTCGTGAGTACCGATGGAGGGCGAAACCTCTGGTCAGGATGTAAACTTCTCGTATGAAAGCGATACGCAAACAATTTGCTGCATATCAAAGTCTGAGGACGACAGTGTCGTAGTATGGTGTTGTATCTTCAGTGTACGGAACTATCTTCCTCTTGAGTACCGATGGAGGGCGAAACCTCTGGTCAGGATGTAAACTTCTCGTATGAAAGCGATACGCAAGCTATTTGAAGCGTACACAGAGAATATCATAGCATCGTTTTATTCCTCTGGTGTTCTTAATTAACATCTTCTCAGGAACCAAAATTCTGTATGACGTCGAAGTGGAAACAGCAAGAGATGCATAAGATTAACACTAAAAATCTGGTGTTGAGGCAAACTCCTTGATTAATGTAAATTCGTTTGCCTATGCAGAAGAACTGCCTCTCAACTCCACATCAGAAAAATGTAAAAACAGTTCCGCTTTCATTTCAAAATTGTATCGTGTCGTAAGTAATTCGTATTTAAATAAAGTGCTTGTTCTAAAGAATTCATAGTGATTATCGAACAGTTTTCTCACATTTCTGGCGTCCGCGACAAGGACTATGGATAACCTAAAGCGAGAACGAGCACAACTCCGGCGATTATTTACGAACTCTTTAAAAACTTTGGAATCGAAATTGACTGTTGAACCGGTAATTAGAAGTGACGTGATACCGGCAAGTAGTGTATTAGAGGATAAAGCGAATCGCCTCTTTGATTTAGATGAACAAATAAAAGAATTATGGTTAAACGCAGAAGATTTTGATGAAGAAAAATTTTCAAAAGATATAGATATAACTGAATCTTATCGTGATCAATGGATTACCGCGAAATCGAAAGTCACGAATCTTCTAGAAAACGAAGTTAATTTAGACGATAATGTAAGTGTCACGTCTCAAGGTAAGCGAAATTTTAGACTTCCTAAATTAGAATTGAAACGATTTGATGGAAATGTAAAAAATTGGATTGGATTTTGGGGGCAATTTAAAAAAATTCATGAAGATGATACCATAGACTCTGCTGATAAATTCCAATATTTACTGCAGGCTACTGAAATTGGCTCTTCAGCCCGAGACCTCGTAGAAAGTTTTCCACCATCTGGGCCAAATTATTTTAAGGCCATAGAACAAATGAAGTCGCGTTTTGCACGTGATGAGTTGTTGATTGAAATCTATGTTCGTGAACTTCTGAATTTAGTTTTAACTCAAGTTAAAAATGGAGAAAACTTTACTTTGCGTATCCTACATGACCGATTGGAAACTCAGTTACGTGCATTAGAAACTTTGGGAGTAACTTCTGAGAAATATGCAGCAATGTTGTACCCCTTAGTCGAGTCTGCTTTACCAGAGGAAATAATGAAAACATGGGAACGATCGCGAACAGTGAAAGCTGAAACTGGGAAAGAAGTTAATCTTTTAACTAGTCTTTTAGAATTTTTGAGATTCGAAGTGGAAAGCGAAGAGCGTTTGAATCTGGCCCGTTCCGGATTTGCATGTAGCAAAGAATTCGATACATCGAAATCTCGACATCACATTCCCACCGCAGCGTGTATTGTAGCGAGTGAAAAGAAATACACTAAATCTGATAAATTATGTTTGTGGTGTAATAAAGTTTCTCATAACTCTACAGAATGTTTTAAAGCAAATGATATACCATATGATGAAAAGAAAGAAATATTGCGTAAAAAAGGGGCATGTTTTTCTTGTTTAAAAATAGGACATAATTCGAAGGTATGCAAAAGTTATGTCAAGTGTTTCATTTGTAATAAACGACATCATACAGTTGTATGTCCAAAACCACGCCAATCGAAAGATGCCAAGAAAGAAATGAATGAAAATCCAAATGCTGAGGTGTTGATATCTAGGAAAAATTCACCAACTCTTCTTTTGACTGTTCTTGCCAGAATTACGAGTAAGGAAAAATCTGGTATTATCCGGATATTGTTTGATACAGGTTCTCAAACATCTTTTATTAGAAAGGATATAGCAGACAAATTAGGGCTAGAAATATCAAATCAAGAAACTTTGAGTCATGGTTTATTTGGGGGTGGTGAAACTGAACAAAAGTTACATAATGCCTATGATATTACTTTGCAAAGCTTATGTTCAAAATTTCGATGTCGTATTTCCGTTTTAGATGAAACAAAAATTTGTGGAAATATACCCCGTGTTACGAATCTTAATGTGTACCCTCTTCTGAGGAAGAAAAATATAGTACTAAGTGATGTGGGAGAAAACACACCGGAAATAGGCTTGTTAATTGGGGCCGATTACTTGGGTTCTTTATTGACCGGAACAATAGTTCCAATTGACGATAATTTGGTAGCAGTTAATACAAAACTGGGATGGACTCTCCAAGGTAAACAAGCATGTTCTGTTAGATCTTTAAATGATATTAGTTGCTCTTGCAACTTGGATTTAACAGAATTATGGGATTTGGATGTGATTGGCATTAGAGATCCATCAGAAATTAAATCTAGACAAGACATAGAGGCTGAGACTTTAAATTTCTTTCATAGAACTATTAAGCGGATTGAAAATAACAGATATGAAGTTAGTCTTCCGTGGAAGGAAGGGCATCCTGAATTAACTAATAATAAGGAACTTGCTAAGAAACGCCTCATATCGACCACAAAAACACTTGTTCGCACAGGTCATTTAGAAGAGTACAATGACATTCTCAAAGAATGGCTAGATTTAGGCATCGTAGAATTAGTCAAGGAAGATGATGGTATTGGGCATTACCTACCACATCGACCCGTTTTCAAGAGTAGTAGCACGACTACAAAAATACGCCCCGTGTTCGATGCATCTGCTAGAGATGAAAAGGGTAATTCTTTGAACAATTGTTTAGAAAAAGGCCCAAATTTAATAGAGTTAATTCCCAAATTAGTGATGCAGTTTCGAAAGCATGCAATTGGAATTACTTCCGACATCAGAAAAGCATTTTTGCAAATTAGTCTTTCTCCAAATGATAGGGATTATTTCAAGTTCTTATGGTGGAAAGATCGGAAGACAGAGGAAATCATAACCTTACGCCATTGCCGCGTTGTTTTTGGTGCTTCACCAAGCCCGTTTTTACTAGGAGCAACAATAACATATCATCTTGAACATGCTCCAGAAGAGTTGAAGAAAACTGCTCAGTTGCTCCAGAACTCCTTTTATATTGATAACTGTGTCCTAAGTCTAGAAACGAAGGAAGCGGCTAGAGTCTTCATCTCTGAAGCCAAACAATTGATGTTTTCAGCCCAATTCGATCTACGAGGTTGGACAACTTCTCCGGATGGGGTTATAGAATGTGAAACTAATGAAAGATATATTCCATTACTGGGACTTTCTTGGGACGTCCAAATAGATGAACTCTCATGTAATTTGGGTACAAGCACATTTTCAGAAAGCTCTGTTACCAAAAAAACTTTGTTGTCCTTAGCTCAAAGTATTTTTGACCCTATTGGCTATACTAGCCCTACTACTGTAATCCCAAAATTAATAATACAGAAAAGTTGGAAAGAAAAACTTGGTTGGGATGAAGTACTTCCACCGGATATGAGAAAAGAATTTCTAGACTGGTTCAAGCATCTGCACTTTTTAAAAGATTGTACGGTACCCAGAAGACTTGTAACTGGACCCTTTAAGCATTGTGTAATCAGCCTACACTGTTTCAGCGACGCTAGCAAAGTATCCTACGCAGCCTGTATTTTCATACGATCATGTTATGAGGGAAAAACTTCGGTGCAGTTAGTTGCCAGCGAATCAAGAGTAGCACCTACTAAAGATATTACTATCCCACGATTAGAACTTCTTGGAACTCTCATTGCAACTCGCCTATACAACCAGGTAGTTGACTCACTTAATTTGCAAGGATGCAAAGTTTTTTTCTGGAGTGATTCAACTGTAGCGCTAACTTGGATTAAAAGAAAAAACTGCTGGAAGACATTTGTTGGAAATCGCGTTGCCGAGATCAGAAGTTACACAAACCCAGATGATTGGCACTATGTACCAGGCTCTATGAATCCTGCAGATCTACCCTCCAGAGGCTGCAATGCTAAAACTTTGCTCGAGAGTCGATGGTGGGAGGGACCTAACTGGTTGAAAGAAGATCCTGTAAAATGGCCTGTATCTGAAGTCCCAAGTGCTGATGAAGATCTTGTGGATTCTGAGAAGAAGAAATTAGTGGTGACCGTTGTAGCTCAAGAGACCTCTAATTTTACGGATAGTTTACTCTACTTCTCTCAATACTCAAAACTTATTAGGATGATCGCATGGATAATGCGTTTCATCAACAATTGTCGGAAAAATGAATATGCCAGGAAAGGAGAACTAGTTTATGAAGAGGTTCTAAATACCGAGAAAATATTATTGAGGTTAATCCAGAGGGAAACTTTTCAAGGCAAAGGAGTTGAAGTTCTTAAAGAAATGCAAACATTTAAAGATAATGATGGGATCATTAGAGTGAGAACAAAATTAGTCCTAGGCGATGAAGATGAAGACTTCAAATGTCCCATATTGTTACCAGGTGATAACGCAATTATTCACCGACTTATCCACCAGAAGCACTGCCAATTACAACACTCTGGCCTTGGAACTCTGATATCTAACCTGAGAGAAAATTACTGGATAATAGGTATTAGGAGAAAAGCGAAGAAAATCTGCTCTTGTTGTGTCATTTGCAAAAGATTTAAAGCTAAACGCACGGAACCTCCTTTAGCTCCTCTACCGAGAAACAGAATAAAACATGCTGCCTTATTCGAAGTAACAGGAATTGACTTAGCTGGCCCTTTATTCCTACTTTCAGGTGAAAAGGCATGGATTGTCCTTTTTACGTGCGCCATTTATAGAGCTGTTCATTTAGAACTAGTTAATTCTCTGTCCACCGAAGCTTTTATAATGGCTCTAAGAAGATTTATTGCACGAAGAGGAAGAGTGAGTATTATCTACACAGATAATGGCACTAATTTTGTGGGCACGAACAACGCTCTTCAAGATCTGGATTGGAAGCGTATTATGAGTTTTTCTACCATCAAGAAAATAAGATGGAATTTCAATCCCCCAACTGCCGCTTGGTGGGGCGGTTGGTGGGAGCGAATGATCCGCATGTTGAAAGAGCTCCTGAGAAGAATTTTGGGCAGATCCATTCTTAAGCATGAAGAGCTAGAAACTATCCTGTGTGATTGCGAGGCTACGATAAATTCCAGGCCTCTAACGTATATCGATGACAACTCGGAAGGATTGAAACCGCTAACACCTTCAAATTTCATGCAGGGAATTCCGAGTGCTGAAGTCCCAGATTTAGATGAGATTGATCATAACAGCTTAAATAAAAGATTGCGTTACCTTCAAAAACTTCGAAATGATTTACAAATGAGATTCCGCAACGAATATTTAGCCATGCTTGTGCATCGAGGACGAAGTCGGGAAGATACCTTGCAAGTAGGTGATGTAGTTATTTTGGAATCCCCGGGAAAACGTATGAACTGGCCGCTGGGTCTAATAGTTGAAATTTTCCCTGGCGCAGACGGGCATTCAAGAGTTGCCAGAATAAAGACAGCTGAAGGAGAAAAAATTAGACCTTTCCAGCGAATTTATTCCCTAGAAATTAGAAGTCCAGAAATCCAATTTTTTGACCTGTTAAAAGACAACATTCCAGCCGTTGTGGAGATTCCCTCGGGATCAACCAAACCATCTGATGATGGTCCAGTTCCCGCTCCTTCTGTTGCTCCAGACATTCGAACTAGAACCGGACGACGTATAAAAATACCCACTAGATTGGACCTCTGATTATTTTTTGCAATTTTTATTGTTTTATGTTTCCATCAAATTGCAAGGTGGGAGGATATGTTGAGGCAAACTCCTTGATTAATGTAAATTTGTTTGCCTATGCAGAAGAACTGCCTCTCAACTCCACATCAGAAAAATGTAAAAACAGTTCCGCTTTCATTTCAAAATTGTATCGTGTCGTAAGTAATTCGTATTTAAATAAAGTGCTTGTTCTAAAGTATTCATAGTGATTATCGAACAGTTTTCTCATATCTGGCTTAATTTTCAGATAAAACTTTTATTTTGAAGAATTAAAACATTTGAAAAAGCGTTTCCCTTGCACATCTTCAGTGAGTTGAAAAATTGTTGGATTATAACAAAACAGAAACTTTTTGTACAAAATAAAGAATTTAAATATAATTTTTTTTTCAAAAATCCATCTTTCTTTCTCCATATATTTGTAACGTCTGGCGATGATTTAACTGGCAAAGAAATTTAGAATTATTTCAAGTGGACTAGAGAATTATTTAAAGTCCTATAGTATATAGTAGTGTCAATAGTATATATCTACGATTCTTATGTTGTATTAAAAGATATCAAATAACAATAACATTAGTACGTTTAGAACTTCTGAACAATTTTGTTACTTTTATGATAAAATGCACTATTTTCAATGTACTTTATCACTAATGGTAGATTTACTATCATATTTCCATTTTGACCATGGAGCTCCAACAACTTTAAATTCCTTGATCCTGGATCATATTTCCACGAGATTAAGGGCCTGTTCACATAGGAGTCCAGTAGCGGAATCGTAAAAGGAAAGATGGCGCTGAGATGGAAATAAATCAATCATAAGCTTTAAAAATTTCGTTGCTAATCGTTTGGAGCTTTGTCATTGGTTAAATATATTTCCATGCTTTAAAGCTTCCGATACCGAACTCCTATGTGAACAGGCCCTAAGAATAATCTGCATATCCAAGAGCAAGCATTCTTTAAACATTCTTTTAATGACTTAATTTAATTTAATTCAGAAGAGGGCAAGTCCATACATGAACATGGACATGGACAAAAAGTTTTCGTGGGGTTGCAAATAGGGCTAAGAAAGCCCTTTACCCTCGGTATGGATATGGGAAGCACTGAAGCTTTTCACGCATGGTCCAAGAAGAAATGAATCAAGTTTTTAAAAAAAGTTAAGTTACAAAATAAATTAAAGAAGTTACAAAAATAAAAATAAAAACATTAGAATTTGGTAAGTTAAAGTTAACACAAAATTAAATCAGCAAGACTTGTCAAAATAAAATGTTCCAATACAAGATAAGATAAAAAGCAAAATATAAAGATTAAACTCTCAAAAGTCGAAGACGAGCCACAGAGGATCGCGAGCAGCAAAGATATTAAACGCTGGGATCAAACCCAGGATGGGAAAGAACTATCAAGCAACCCGTGCTTGAAAACAGGCTGAAAATGGAAGCATGATGATGAATTTGTATTACAGAGGTTTAAAAAAGATCAAGCTTAACTACTAGTCTAGAGCAAAATGTGTCCCGCAACCTGATTGGTTGACGAAACAGGATCCAGGAGCTTAGCAGCAGATATCAGGGAGGACGGCTCACAACTTGACCATGAGGATTCGCAGAGGCATATTGCACCAACGAGACGACACACTTCCTTTTGCAAAAGGCAAGTCCATTTACATATTTATCATTTGAAGAAATGTATGAGTTTAGAGGACAAGAGTATGAATCTCTTGTGACCATAATAAAAAATTAATCTAACAACCATATAATTTTTATCTTTCTGAATATTTTTAAAGTTGTGACAATTTTTTGATTTGAATCTGTTTTTAATTTCACGAGATGTATTAAAATTTCTCATATATTGTTACTCTTTCAGGCATTACATTAAATCCTCCTCGTTTTATTTCCTTTATAGTAACATAAAAAATAAAATTTTTAAGTATTATTTTGAGAAATCGGTAGCTGTCGATTAAATCAAAGCTTGACTTTCGTAGTTTACAATATCTTAAAAATTTGGATACCTGGATTATTCGAGAATTCAATCTGTTTTCCTCAAATTTAAATAAAAAAATATTTTATTTATTTTGAAAGCGATTTAATTAGAAAGAAAGCAAATGTAAATTCAAATGAAAATTAAGCATTAAAATGCGAGATCTGCTTAATACTAAGATTTCCTGTGGGACATTTAAATTTGTATGATATGTTTATCTCTTTGATTAAAGGATGTATTGTATTATTTCTTTGATTAAAGGAACTTTGAAACACATTTGAAATGATGCCTACTCATAATTTAAATATATTTTAGGATAATATTCTGTATGTTAAATTGGTTAAGTTATTAAACAAATCGTAAACTATCAGTAAAATATGCGATTCGATAACGTAATGTAAGGTTACAACAGTGCGGTTATTTATACTACATAAAACGTTGTCCCCTTTTTTGTGAGTACAAGAAATATACGTGTTATAACATAAAATGCATCGGCCAACTTTGAGGCTTTGCAAGAAACAAATATTCCGACGCTTGCAAGCACGGGAGCAGTGAGCGAAATAAAATATTCTGGCTATTGAAAATACGTGTCCCCAACACAGTGATATTCTGTTAAAATATGAGTAAATATCTCTTTCCTAAAATTTTGCATGTTTCAACGAATTCTTCCAGCAAAAATTCGGCATATATCCGGAATTCAGAAGGTCGTTCGCATTTTATGGAAACGATTTTGATAGTTAAGTTTTATGTATAAATGTCGTATTTTATGCGGTGATTTGCTTCTATCTGATAGCCATGGTTCTTGACAATAGCTCTAGCTCGAATTTTCGATGAAAGTAAATTTTTGCTTAGTACTGTTATGTCAGTTTTACCTCCTTCCTCTTAGACCGTTTTCCAAAGTCCGTTCAGTGTTCTTGGATGCCGTTTTCCTAAGGCTCGTACTAAAAAACCGAAATCGCAAAAGTCCATTAGAGAAGCCTCAGGTATTTTTACAGGTATTTCATCAAATGGGATACATTTTATTCTTGTTTCTGATTCATTCTTTGCTAAATAAGGGGCATTTGATTTAGAAGTGTGACTAGAGGCTTTGTCAATATGAAGCTTAACTTTATCAATGTCCTTTCCATATAAGGCTGGAATTTCTTCTTCCAAAATTGGATCTAAAATATTCTGCTGGTAGTAGAGTGAATTAACTTTGGCTTTACTTAAGATTTTTGCATTAAAAATTAAAAATAAAAAGAGCACTGACGTAGCCATTTCATACGGTCATTCCCGTCAGTTGAGCAATAGAAAATTGATCTTTTTTTATTACTGTCACTCAAATACACCCATGCCCCATCGAGTGTTACCACAAATTTTCATTTTTCAGCAGCTAGGTGTTTTTCATATAATTTTCTATATTTTGTTTTTCTTTCAGCAATATGCTTTGGCAAAAGCAGACGAACTTTGTTTAAACATCTTTTTTAACTTCAAATCTTTATGAATGACTAGATGTATTACCCGGCTTCGCTCGGGATTCAGTTTCTGTTATTATTCTTTTTCGATGATTAGCCTCATGTTATGATGTTTTAAAGTTTTCGCTAAAATTCTTTTGCGGTAGCAAATAGCATTAGTTTGTTGTCGGTGCTGTCGTTGTTCATCGCTTTCCTCTCCTTTCGTTGTTGAAACTCGAAGACTATCGTATGTTCGACGCGTTAAAAGTTTCATCAGTCTCACTGCTTCGGATCACTACAATTCGAATTCCGTTGCCTTCGAGCTCTTGGGAATGTTTTTCCTTCAGATTATTGTGTGCGTCTAACTGCATTTCGAATTCAGTTGGCTTCGCGCTCTTCTGTTTTTTTTTTCATCACATTGCTCATTTCTCAACAATCTTTGACATTTTGCCCTTATTTCTGCAGGCTTAAAAGTTGCTCTCTTCTTTTTGGGCATTTTAAAGCATTAATTTACAGCTAGCCAATAATGTTTCAATGGATTGAGATCACATTCAATATTAAAACACAGCAAATCGGATAATTATTATAGAAAAAGTATATACACGTATCTCATGCTCGGAATTCGTTCTCAAAGCTACTAAATCGTCTGCTACGTTTCAATGCCCTTTCAGACTTTCTTAACTAAAATATACACGTATTTCATGATTGTAATTCTTTCTCAAAACTAAATAATCTGTTATGTTTCAATGTCACTTCAGTTATATAAATCATCGCGTCAAGGCTAAACGCGCGTGTTTGTAGCTAAGCAAACGTGTCCTTCAGTATATTTGAGTTTGAACAGGTAGCTTGGGATAGTTTCAATTCAAGAAATCGATAGATAACACATTCATTGAAAATGAATGACTTTCAAATCCTTATATTTTCCTTTTTAAAAAGAAATATTCCGGCGTTGCCACGTATATGAAAATATATCAAATATATATATATATATATATATATATATATATATATATATATATATATATATCAAATTCATTCTTGCATGCGCCAATATATGAATAAATCACGTTTCTAATTCATGTCTATTTATTTTTACGGAAATGTTATAATTTAATTGGCAACAATGAAATTTTACAATGGCTTTGAACAAAAATATCCGTTGATACCACGCAAACTTGTTCTAACATAATTCGGGAATGGAACGTCGTAGCGGGATGAAAATAATCTATAACCTTTGCGCAAGTTCAAGCAATAAGTTGACCAAGTTTCATCGCCATCGGATGAACGGTACGGCAGCGCATAAAATACGAACGAACAAACATTCATTTTTTTCTATATAGATAGATTTTACTTACAGTGCCAGAAGACATTCCTAGTTTCAATGCAATGGATCTTTGAGTCGGCGTATTTTCTTTTAGGATCAGAGACTTCACCTTCTTGATATTTACCTGCGTTCTAACAGTCTAGTATGAGGTTTAGTAGTAATGTTTTCATTTTTACTTCAGTTAGAAGTTTTTTCCCTTTCAAATTTAATATATTATAAATACCTATTTTTGAAATGCCATAACCGCAATTTTTACACCGCTTTATAATTTGTTGATACGAATATTTCTCCCCGGAAAGTGCAGTTACGAAACCTTCGAGCCATCTATGAATTTTAGGAGCTATTTTCAAAATAAATCTTTTATTTTACATACCAATCAAAGCAAAACAATTTCAGACGATTATTCTGAAGTTGCCAAATTTTTATCTCAAAATGCAAACGACAAAAAAAAATTACAAAATCGTTTCCATAAAGTGCGAACGACCTTTTGTATATACAGAAAACATTTTGAATTGAGGAGGAGTACATAAAGTAAAAAAAACCTCATTTTCTATAAGTTGAAAGTAATCCTCTTCATGTTTCTAATAAAGATTAAGCCTTTGAAATGTATAACATTAAGTATTTACGTATAGATATTGTTGATAAACGAGAATAAAATCTATTTTTATTGAACATTGAAATGAAAATATTGAAGAAAAAATTTCGAGCTTGTAAAATTTTGAAATTCTGTTTTTCTTTTCTCCTAAATGGAAAAGAATAGGAAACAAAAGCAAGTACTTGAATTAACATAGTATAACACTGGCTTTTACATGACGCATAATTTATAACTTCGCTGAACTTCATTGTTCGTATGAACTAATCATTCCCTTGTTCCTAGGTCTGTTTCGTACTCAAAATTTAGAGCCCCAAATAATGAAAAAAGCTCTCTAAGGGTTGAGATGAAGAAAACAGCGTCAAAAAACTATCATCTTCGTGAAATTATCAACATTTCTGTAGAAGTATGCATCTATAACACGCAAACCATGCAAGTTACAAATCTTGGCTTTCTTCTTACATCTGTTAAAAGTTTGAATTCCGTGATGTTATTCTGATAAACGAAGGAAGCGAAAGAATATGCCATTAACTACAGCTGCTCAACTAAAACTGTTTTAATACCTGAACAAAATAGCAAAATGATATAAAGCAGAAAATTTTATCGAGGTCAACCAGATGCTATAAGACAAATTTTAAAAGATGACTTTAAAAAAATAGTTAGGAAGTGTACGAAACGTTTATTCTGAAAACTGCCGAAAAGTTTAAAAGCCTGGATCTTACGTGGCAATCGATGAACAAACAACCTTATGTTTCCACCAATGCAATCCGTCCTTATATAAACTTGCGGAACACGAGATTAAAATTATAATGCATAGTAATTTTTGAAGAAAACTTATTACGCATGTTTTACCATACATGGGAGGAAGTACTCCCAATGGAGGAGTTCAAATTACTGAATAATATCTTTATTGGGTCTGTTCTATATTCGAACGTAATTCGACTGAAAAGCCAAATACTGTTGCGTTTGACAACACTACTGTGGGCGCACATCGATCAGTTAGATCAAATATTCTGATAGATCGTATTGCAGAAAGACTCGCTCCAATCCTGTCTGATTTTATATCATGGTTCATAAATCTGTACATCAGAGGTAAACTATCATATGTGCAAAATTCCAATTTTTCAGGAGAGCTTTTCAGGACAGCTTTGTGATGGTTTACCTGTCATCAGGACTTACATATGCGATAGTTTATAAATCCATGCAGGACATTTTTATCACATGGGCAAATTGGGACTTTGCCCAGGGCCCCTGATGCTAGGGGGCCCCAAAACTCCCTTGGTGTATGCACCTATTACTTCTAATAGTATGTATAGCCCATGGACAGGACATCTTATTTTGCATATATGACAGTTTTCCTCAAAGAAGCTCCATCCTAAAGGAATCTCCTAAATAAAAATATCGAAAATGAAGAAAATTCACTTAGGACAGTTTACCTCTGACGTACAGAAATTATCTCCAGAAAATTTACATGGCATTTGAATTAACATCCTGAGTAGTGAAGGCAAAACAACGCTTGTCTGTATGAAAATTTGCTAAAAAGCTACGTGAGAAACTTACGCTGATATGGTTAACGAGACACTAGAATATTCCGACATGCTCTAGTTCGATTCGAATGATTTTTCGTAGCACAAAAAACCTGACATTTTTTTTAAAGACTTAGGACAGTTCAGAATCAATTAAGGTAAAACTTGTGTTGGTCGTATAGCCCAGGAACAATGATGCGGTATTTTTACAGCACTCAGGGAAAACATTTAGCGCCCTTTACACGTACGCTCTTTCGCGAGTGCTTGGAGCGTACGGGATTGCGGACGGGAAAATTTGCAGTACGCTCCAAAGCAGCTTTCCCTTCCTCTCCGACACCTTCACACGTGCACTCAATCGCGCGGGATTGTGGTTTCACGCGGGAAAGAGCGTAAGTGTAAAGGGCGCTACGGCAGAAAAAGGATGAAAGAACTTTGTACTGAATGCTGTCAACAGTTTGAAAAAGTAAGCATTTTTTAATGTGATTATTCTCCATTTTTTGCGTATTCTAAGTTCCAGAAAAATTTCAGATATATTTTTTATTGCTTTGAAAATTTAGTCGTCTTTAAGACAAGTAAATCATAGTTTATGTGACTTTTGATAATGTTAGCACTCTAGGATCTTGGCAGAACAAGTAAAGGTTGATACTACTTTTTTAACATTAAGAATATCTATAATGAAATACTGTCTCTACATATTAAAAAATAATATTTATTAATATTCAGAATGAAATCTTATTGCTTAACATTTATCTTTTAATGTACTCAATAAAAGATATTCTCATTTAAAACCCGAATATACTTTACCTTGAATTATTAATGCTAAGCTTTTAAATTTGATCAGAAGTACGTATATCTAAAATAATCTTTTTTAAAATTTAAGTATTCGCGTGATTTTAAATCAATTTGATTAACTATGGGACTTTTCAGCAGTTAATTTTATTTCCGAACTGCGTCAATTTCAATTATGATAGAAATTTGAAGGTGATTTTAAATGCCCATTCTCTAAATCATATTATATCTAGGTATAAAAGATGTACCATTCTCTTCAACGGAGCAAACTAACAATATTATCTCTTTTGGTTAATAATTTTCTTGCTAAAAAGCGTTCTGACAGGCATTTCATCTTCTAAAACAAATGACTGAAGAATTTCAATTTCAATCATGGCGTAATGGATTCCATTTCGTATTTGAGGGCATAAGCTTTACATTCTCATTCACAGTATTTAATTAGGCACGAAGAGAGATTGAGCTTCAGAGCAATTTACACTCAGGATTTAAGTGAGTAATTCCATTCATAGTAAAGTACGCCCGTTACAGTATTTAACAGCGTTATGTAAGATGTCTATCCAATTATTCATCCTGAATGTGATTTGAAAGGATTTGAAAGAGGAAACAAGTGTAACGCTCTTCAGATTTCCGATCAACTATTTAAATGAACAATTTGTCTAATGTCATGCAATTAATGTATGTATGCCACGAGTGTGTTTACTGGTATAACAACAGAGTGGAAATAAAATTCTGCAAGATTAAGCTACAAATTAGTTCCTTTATAATTTCCTTAAACGAGTTACCTTAGAGCATTTTTACTTATTGACTTGGTCCAATTTATTTAGTGTTATTTATATATATCTATCTATATATATATATATATATATATATATATATATATATATATATATATATACATATATATATATATATATATATATATATATATATATATATATATATATATATACTAGCGGCCTGTCCCGACTTCGTCCGGGTTGAACAAAATATTATACGAATAAATTTCCAGTTGATAGCCAATAAATTGTATATCTTTTTTTACCTTAAATGTCCAATAAAAAGCGTAGTTCCAAATGTAGTTTTCTTCAATAAACCATTTAACGTTGCCAGTTTCAAAAATCCTTTTTGTATTTATCAATACCTCCTCTACTTGAATCTTAAAAATATTAAACCTTTTCCTTACGGGTTGGGATATCATATATCCGAAGCACATATTCTCGAAAAATACGGTGTGATGTCGGCAGAGATATAGTCTCGAATTCTACTTCGTTGTGACTTTCCTAACGTCTTTGCCCCCAAAGAACACTTGGGTGACATTCTGGGAACGGAGGGTCAATCTTGCCGAAAAGGACTGAATAATAATCTTTTGTCGTTCTAGCTAGAGGCTATTTCTTTTCAGGCGAGAGACATCAGTAGGGCGGTTCACCCGCGGTTCATCCATTTTCAGCCTTTTGAGAGATGAAAGAGGCACGGAGTGCCGATAAACAACTATTGAAATTCTTCTTCAATAGTAAGAAAGCAATAAGAAAGCAATTAACCACTCTTTCCCCTGACCCCCCACGCTGAATGTCCCCCATATAAAATGGGGATAGGAAGTAGATAACATTTTCCCGTTGTAAAGAGCGATTTCGAAAAACGGACCCCATAAGCTAAAGGGTGTTGCTATGGTTACTTGACTGCGGTTGACAAAGGAAAAGATGTAAGGTACATTTTAATGTACAAAAGTTGTACATTACCCTCCACATACAAAATCTGCTATCTCTCTTTGTATATTATTATAGAAGTATAGATACACATTGGTATCCCAAAATTAGAATAATAGATGAAATAAAAATACAAAAATAAAAAAGGATTTTAAGTAAAGAATTTTTTTAAAATTATTTTAAGCACCTAAAATAATATTCAAATTAATAGTATGTTATTTATTAATTAAAGTTAATTTTTTAAAAGAAAGAGGTGTGCTTGAGACCGTAGTTTTATTCAAAAATAAAAAAGGATTTTAAGTAAAGAATGTATTTTTAATTATTTTAAGCACCTAAAATAGTATTCAAATTAATATTACGTTAGTTATTAATTAAAGTGAATTTTTTAAAAGAGAGAGGTTAAGAGATGAAATAAAAATACAAAAATAAAAAAAGGATTTTAAGTAAAGAAAGTTTTTTTAAATAATATTAAATTTTTTTTCAAATAATATTCCTAAAATAATATTAAAATTAATATTACGTTAGTAAATAATTAAAGTTAAATTTTTAAAAGAAAAAGGGCGTGCCGGAGAACGCCTAGGTTCTAACCACTATCGTAAAAACAGAAGCCCACCGCGATAGCACCACGCTAAGGATCGTTGAAGACTTCAGCACAAAAAGTGGTAGAGGACAGTAGCGGTAAGAATGGAGATTGTTAGGATTAAGCCCCTAACTTTATTTCTACTGATCAGATATTAGCCCAGTCAAAATAGGTTTTATGGCTAAAAAAAATATGAAAGTTTTGAAAATTGGTGGAGATGTTTGTTTAGGCATGCTAATGAACATACTAAAAGTCCCCACCGATCAGACTTGAGCTTTCGCCGCCATCTTGGAAAATGTGTACACTTTTTTGGTTTTTTGGAAATATCTTTAAAAATATTGATTTTATAAAAAATAATTAAATACAAATATTAAAGAGAATTAAATTATGAACAAAAATCATTCATAACATTTTTTTATATGTCTAACAGGAACAAAGATAATTGACTTTGAAAAGAGCGCACTGTCACACCTGGGACGCGCAAGCGCGGTTTCCCGGTGGCATATTACCATTCCTTACATGAATTCACGCCATTACATCGTTTGGCGGCTGCTGATTGGTCAGTTGAGTTTACATCGGTATTTGGGTATTTGGTGCGCTGATGCTTATGAAAGCATGTCTGTTTTTCAAGAATCAAAACTTCCATCACTATTTTTGAACGAAATAGAATCTATTTCAAATAATAGTATCGTAGTACGCAGTAACGTTCAAAATTACATATTTGTGCATTATAAAATTTATGCATTTGTACAATAAAGTCGCTTTATTTTCAATCTATTTTTGGTAATTTTTAGAAGAGTATTTATAATTTTTATTTTTTAAGAGTAAGGTTAAAAAACTAAAGTGTGCAAAGCAGCAAAAAATATATAATTTGCATCTTGCAATTAATATTTTAATTTAAATTTTTTTTTAATTTAACATTTAAATTTAAAAAAAAAAGAAAATATCTTTCCTTTTTTTATTTCAACATTTAAGAAAAAATTCAATTTTGAGTAATATTTACTCTATTTTATTCTACTCCTAAAATTTTACAGTGAAATTACTACGGAAATTGGTAATTTCTTAAAATTTTCCATGCACAAAAAAGAAATATGAAGGCATTTATGGCGAAAATTTCTTTTACAAATAGTTTGTCGCTTTAAATTACTTTTACATTAATAGGTGGCGCCACTTAAAAAAATTCATGTTCCTTGTAAAATATGGCGTAAATAAAATATAAAAATGAAAGCAACTAAGAAATAGATTTTATCTCATTTAAAATACTCTTAGGATCAAATTTTATGCAATTATCGAAATGAACGCAACTAAGACATATATATTAGCATTTATCTCATTTAAAATGCGCTTAAGATCAAATATTATGGAAATCATCGATGCAAACTCAATTGACCAATCAGCAGCCGCCAAACGATGTAATGGCGTGAATTCATGTAAGGAATGGTATTATGCTTCCCGGTGGGGGGAAATACCCGCGCATGTGCATACCATAATTAGCCAAATTAGTTTTACACTAAATGGGAAGGTTTTTTGTATTTTTTCAAAAAACTAGGGAAATATTAACTTTACGTAAAAAAAGTTTATTTCAAAAATTAAAAAACATTAAATTATGTACAAAAAGCGATTTTATGCATTTTTGTCGTAAACCTAACAGGAACGAAGATATTGACTATAAAATGCGTGTTGATAATGGAGGTAACTTCAAAGTCTCGTTGCAGGCGCTCTTCTTTGAATTTCTAACCTCTCCCACATTTAGACTTTAATGTTTTTGGCTATGTAGATAATTAATCAATATTAATTTTATACATGAATGTAGTAAACTTGGGGGTATTCACTATCAGATTTCCATTGCGAATAATTGTTCAAGCTTACCTACTTCAGGATTTATGTGCTGTTTTCGGTACGGGATTCTCCCCTTCGTCAGGCATGTATAGATCGTCTATGGATCCGCTATCATCGGCCCATTCAGCAACTTCTTTCATTCGATCGTCATCATCAACAGGGCTGATGCCATTCTGACATACCCCATTGCAATTATTGTAGGCCGTTGTGCAGTTGATGCCTGCTTTCCGACATACGCATCTTACTCCACAGTCAGTCTTACAGTTGCAAAACACCATGTTTAAAACTGAATTGGGAGCTACTGCATCTATAGTTGTGATGGGCACAAGAATTTTCTCTTGACGCTTCCAGCCCCATAGGCAGTTGGGCCTTTCTTTTTCAGGTGCTCCAAAGTCTTCCTCATTTAAATTTCGATGGCTCGTATTTGAGTGTGTGCGTTTAAGGTTTCTTGCAATGGTGGTTCAGTAGCAAAATCTCGAAACAATTCACGGAGATTTTTACATTCCAAATCCGATATGTCCATGCCGTCAAAAATTATTTTTGCTAAAGCTGTTTGGGTTAATAAATGAGCTCGTACGGCCCTATCGTATGCATGGCCAGGCAACATTTTTTCTACTGAGGTAGGTGCATAAATCAAAGTGAGTATTTCTTTTAACCCACTTCCAGCCATTATGTACCCAATGCAGCCTAAGAATGACATTAAAAGATGGAATCCACCAAGCCTCACAATACAACTTGATAATAATGGATTCGATGTTGCTGCGACTATCTCTCCAGCTTTAATATACAGTGGTTGGTCAAACGTGAGTATGCAAGACTTTTGGTGCATTTTAACACACTGCTGGGCAGCATATTTCAGCACAGTGAAAATGGTGCCATACTTGCTTGGTGGTGAATTAACAAAAGGAAGGCGTATTACTTTGGTATTTTCACAAGGCTGGTTTCTGGTTATAGAATGGAAAAATCCTTTCCATTCAGGTATCTGTGGAAGACCTAACCACTTAGCACACATCCAGGAGATATCAGATGGCTTAGGCAGTGGTAAATCTTCCGCTAAAGGATTTAAGACATTCAAATCTTCGATAGTAATTGTTTTTAACCCAGGTCCTCGAAAATTTTCAAACGTTTCCAGAGGAATGATTCTCATTTTGCCTACGGTCGATGCGGATGTAAGTTCGGTTAATATTTTTATCTTCGACGCTGGAGTAAAACAAGCAATGCTACCCATGCTATGAAACGTATTCAGGCCATCGATTGTCGACACATTGAAATCTGCATTGTCAAATACGAATTGGCAAAATGATTCCTCGAGCATTTGGGGTTGCGGATGATTTATGGCTAACATCTCAAGTGTTTGGGCTTCATAGTAAGAAGAACAAAATCCCAAATTCGAGAGCATTGTTATTAAATTCTTGGAACAGAACTTTTTGTACAAAAATAAAGCAAGACCAATTAGCAGAGGATACATAAATGATCGTGGCCTTAGCACTGATATAATGACGTGAGCTATTTAAGTGACTTTTTTTCCGCCTTAGCAGTCTTTTTTTTAATAATCAAGTGCTCCAAAAAAGATTTTAGGCTTTCTGGAATGCCCTTGTTCACATCTCTGAAAAAGTTATCTCTTGGAGAGTAGCAATGAGTGTCATAAACTGGTGTCTGGATATCTTCTTTTATTATGGCTGCAGCAGTTTGTACTAATCGCAGACGCTCCTCAAGATCATTTCGTATCCTTTTGTCGTAACAAGAGTCTGTTGAGACTTTCATTCCAGTATTACTTAAACATATGACAGTAACTTTTTTGGCAAAAATAATGCCATCCCCGTATTTTTGTTTCAACTTATTTCTCAAAGTGATGTCGTCTGGAACTAGCCCTGTAATTTGAGATTTGAGTTCGGGTAGTGAGAATTGACAGTCGTCATTATTATCAAGGAAGAAGGATATTTCGTCTACAGCTGCTGAGACGTAATCCGACTCAGGCCGCTCTCTCTCTCTGGTTGGTGCAGTGTGTAGAAAAAAGCCCTGAAGCAATCTTGGTGATAAATCGCATCAGCTGCAACTAAATCAGCAACGTTTATTATACGACACTGAACTTCCTCTCCCCACTGGTCATGTCTATTCTCTGCAGCTTCAAGAACTTTGTTTTTCATTTCGAGACTCCTAACTTCGTATATAGTTCTTCGCCTGTCAGTTGGTTTTTCTTTTGTCTTGCTTTGAATTCTCCGTCTCACTGCCGTACAAAGAAGCATTTTGTTCGAAAATCGAACTGAGGTAAAAAAGATCGTAAACTTACCGCGCGCTCTTCACTTTGGGATTTTGGCGAGATTTCTGCATTTCCTTTTAAATCAACTTTTATACTTCCTGGTCTGATGCAATTTCTCCGACACAACAAATGAACCGAAACACATTTTAAATGTTCCAACTGTTCATGCTTATTTTCTTTTCTTTGGACACTAGCTCTCTTTAAAGCGTCGATACCCTTTTCTCCTACATTCACGAAATCATCATTTGACATAAATTTTTTAAATATAAAACATAGTTCCGTATCAGCCATTGTTCACAGACGCACAAGGAACGGTGACTAACTATTAACTGGCTAGGTAAATACTAGGGTAAGACTGATTTGGCGCCTTACGGTATGCACATGCGCGTGTCTTCCAGCCATCGCGATGGGCACCCACGCATGCGCGTCCCTGATGTGATAGTGCGCTCTTTCCAAAGTCAATTATCTTTGTTCGTGTTAGACTTATAAAAAAATATAATATATGTTTTTTGTGCATTGTTTTTTGTAGAAGCTACCTCCATTATCAACGTGCATTTTATAGTCAATATCTTCGTTCCTGTTAGGTTTACGACAAAAATGTATAAAATCGTTTTTGTACATAATTTAATGTTTTTTAATTTTTGAAATAAACTTTTTTTACGTAAAGTTAATATTTCCCTAGTTTTTTGAAAAAATACAAAAAACCTTCCCATTTAGTGTAAAACTAATTTGGTTAATTATGGTATACACAAGCGCGGGTATCTCCCCCCACCGCGATGGGGAACCGCGCTTGCGCGTTCCAGGTGTGACAGTGTGCTCTTTTCAAAGTCAATTATCTTTGTTCCTGTTAGACATATAAAACAGACATGCTTTCATAAGCATCAGCGCACCAAATACCCAAATACCGATGTAAACTCAACTGACCAATCAGCAGCCGCCAAACGATGTAATGGCGTGAATTCATGTAAGGAATGGTAATATGCCACCGGGAAACCGCGCTTGCGCGTCCCAGGTGTGACAGTGCGCTCTTTTCAAAGTCAATTATCTTTGTTCCTGTTAGACATATAAAAAAATTTTATGAATGATTTTTGTTCATAATTTAATGCTCTTTAATTTTTGTATTTAATTATTTTTTATAAAATCCATATTTTTAAAGATATTTCCAAAAAACCAAAAAAGTGTACACATTTTCCAAGATGGCGGCGAAAGCTCAAGTCTGATCGGTGGGGACTTTTAGTATGTTCATTAGCATGTCGAAACAAACATCTCCACCAAATTTCAAAACTTTCATATTTTTTTTAACCATTCGTCAAAATCGGGTCTATTTTGACTGGGGTATATACATAATATATAGCCTATGTCCATCTGGAATAATGTACCTTTCAAACAGTGAAAGAATTTTTCAAATAGGTGCAGTGGTTCTGGAGATTACCCTCCACGTACAAATTCGCTCTCTCTTTATATATAAGTATAGATAGATAGATTATAGAAGTATAGATACACATTGGTATCTCAAAATTAGAGTAAGAGATGAAATAAAAATACAAAAATAAAAAAATGATTTTAAGTAAAGAATGTTTTTTTAATTATTTTAAGCACCTAAAATAATATTCAAATTAATATTACGTTACTTAATAATTGTGTGCACTCCGCCATCTTGGATTTTTTTGCGCCAACTTGGCGATTTTACCGTGTTTTGAGGAGTGGAAAAATTCTCGCCAATGTGTTTTAAGCGGTGTTTTCAAAACGCTGGACTTTGAATTTTTTAGCTTTTTTAATAAAAACCACCTGTTTAAATTATGAAACTTATAAAAATTTTTGAAAAATCATTTAAACGTTGGACTTAGATTTATTTTTGGATTTTTAATAAAAACCAGTTTTTTAAATTATGAAACCTGGAAAATTTTGAAAAAATCATTTTCAAATATTGGAAATTTTGGGTTTTTCTTTTAGCTTTTTTAATAGAAACAACCTTTTTAAATTATGAAACTTAGAAATATTTTTGAAAAATCATTTAATCGTTGGACTGAGATTTTTTTTTTGTCATTTTTAATTAAAAACTACCTTTTCAAATTATGATCCATATGAAAAATTTGGTCAAATGAATTTTACTTACAGATAAAATTTCAATGCCATGTATTCAGTTTTCCCTAACTCTTTGACTAATAGCAATGAATCACCAAAATATTATGCCAATATATTGTTAATTAGAATTTTTCAAATAGGTGCAGTGGTTCCGGAGATTACCCTCCACGTACAAAATCCGCTCTCTCTTTATATATTAGTATAGATGTGTGTGTGTGTGTGTGTAATAAATTAAATATCAGGCCCTCCATTCTATCATTTAAATTCCCTTTCCTAAATCCAATCCCCGGTAACATTACTTTATCGGTTAAAATCCCATAGCAACAGAACTTCCCATGAAAATGCATGCCTTGCATATCTACACGTGTATACGTCTGGAGACAGGCGTGGGTTCGCATCGCCAGCCCCAATTTTTGATGACACTTCAAAATAACAGGCACATGTACCTCGCTTCTAGCGCGTAAGGTTGAAAGGTGATATTACACTTCGCTCCGAGCTGTCGTCTGCAATGGACGTACTTTTTTATCGCTCTAATAAAACTATTCGGTCAGACTGCTTCAAAATTTTAATTCCTTTCAGGCTGAGTCTAGCTTCAGCCATGCAAATATGAGCTAGTTTTCCTTTTCAGGTTGCAATTTAAGAACGATATATATATATATATATATATATATATATATATATATATATATAAGAGAGAGAGAGAGAGAGAGAGAGAGAGATGCCAAAGTCAAAAGTCTGACCAGTTCGCAAAATGGCTGGTCAAGTCACTTGGCCAAAGCCCGAAATAATCCAGAATTTACTTCAGGATTTGGTCTGCCAATTCGCGATGTGCCCAACAATCAGAGGCGAGTTAGCAAAATATAATGGGAAAAGTGCGCAAATCTAGAAGTTTTGCGGATCTGGATCATGAAGTTACGGGAGTTGATCATACCAGTTCAAACTCATATTATTACCACTGTGAAAATCCCTTTAGTTTTGTCAAAGTAGAAAAAAGCACTTCAAAATCAAAGAGAAAAGAGCAATTATTCTCGGGCAATTCGTTAACTGGCCATTGATTGTCGGGCGCATCGCGAATTGGCCGGCTAAAGCCCGAAGTTGTCGCCAATTCTCGATTATTCCGTGCTCGAAGTGGCTAGCCATTTCGCGAATCGGACAGACTTCGGACTTTGGCCTTAAGATTGAGCGTCCTCTGACAAGAGAATAAATACGCCACCACGCACATCCACAGTCACCAAATTATAGTTTCTGGAACACTCATCCTAGTTTTGGAACATGTAATGGATCTCTTGCGCACTAGATCTCAACGTTATTGAACATATCTGAGATGCCATGTAATGTTCCGTTCAAAGAAGATATCCACCATCTAGGAATGTTATAGAACTGGGGACCTCTCTCTTCACGAGGCATGGTGTTCATTGTCTACAGACTTCCTCAGAAAGATCATGGACTCTATGCGCCGTCGCCTCTCTGCAACCTTACGATTCAGAAGTGGAAACTATCAAGTATTAAATAGGTATCCCAGTTTTTCTGGCATTTTATTGTATATATGTATATTTATGCTATAACTCAAAACTGAATCTAAAATAGGAGCACAAGTTTAACCTATTTCCCGCTAAATGATAGAATTTGTTAGTTGATAATACAGAGAGCAGAATAATATTGTTTTTTTATACAAAAAGACATCTCTATATAAATGAAATACATCTGTAGTGCTCATGCCATCATGTTCTAAGTAATACTTATTCTTCAGTTAAGGGTAAAAGATGCGTGATACTTAATTAATGAATCCTTTATTCAATTTGTTTTAAGATACTATTAGGAATGCTAAATATTTGGTCATAAAAATCTTAAGCTGCGTAGAATCTCAGTAATTTAACTATCCTTAATGCATACTAACAAAAAGGTTTTTTTAAACGTTTTCCTTAATTTTGTTTTAACTCTCTTTGAAGTTAGACGAAAGCAATACTTGAAAATTAAATAATAAAATTTTTACATATCTATCAGATCACTTGTTTGAAATTACGCGACACTGTCAGCCAGTGATATAAGTTCAATGTCTTAAATAACGTATTTTTATGAAAAGGTATATGAATTACTTGCTCATAAAATGAAATTTATCACATATAATCGTACAATGTCTTTTATGTCGGGTATTTTTTGTCCGATAGTAACGAAATGAGAAAAAAAAGGAAAAAGATTTCATGTTCATATTTGTTTTCAAGGGTTAACTACTATGAAATTGTAGATATCGTAAGCTTCCTTTATTTCATCTTCCTAATGACAGTCTGTGATATTTTGAATTGCTTTCAAGCATTATTTCTCTTGTTTTCGAGTATAATATGTGATATTTCTTAAAATTATTTAGATATATTTTCTAAATATCATTAAGATTAATAAACCATTTATTAAGGTGGCCCAAATGAATGGGAGACTTTTGGTATTTTTCTGTAATGGATTATTGGTTGGAATATGTGAACAGACAGGAAGTAATAGTGATACATGAGATACATATCCGCTACACAGAGTAATCTTGTCAGTTCAAGCGAGTGCCCAGGGCTTACTAGTTTTTTTAAACCCTGGGCAAAGATAGTCCGTTGTTGTCTGTGGAACCTGACATAACGGTGTCCTGAATCTCTGCATCGTTAGCAAATCGGCGACCCCTGAGAACCTTTTTCAGCGGACCAAATATGTGGTAGTCGCAAGACAACAGGTCGGGGCTGTAGGAGGAGGGGGAATGGGCGAGGACCACCTAGCGGAAGCACCGCAGCAAATCTTGTCCACGGCAGCAATCGATTCACAGTCAAGTGTGCTTAAACAAGTCTCAGCATGTTCCATGCCCACAAGCCATTTACGAAATTCCCAAAACCATCTGAGCACATTTCATTGTGACAGACACTCGTGCCTATTCACATCCTTCATATGACGATAAATTTCAGCTTCGCTACCACTTTCTGACGACAAAAATTGAATAACCGTTCGCTGGCCCTGTTTGGACGGATTCATGTCACGACGCTATGTAGTCATCGTGATTAAACACGTTCAAACACCTCACTGACACTTTCCGACTTTAACAGCTTTGTTTCGTAACAAACAACGCAATCTACTGGCGCAAACATAAAGCTCTAGGTATGTTTCCGCTGCCGCTAATACAAAACTCACTTTCATTTGGGCCACCCATATAAAATATTAATTAATATTAATTGATAACACATTCAAAATAGTTATCTTAAACAACTTAGGCTTCAACACCATCATTAAACTAAACAAAATAGCTTCCGTACTCCTTGTCTTTGAAAGTCATGAAAATTTTATATTGAGATATTTCCATTCTTGCTTTTAATAATATATAGCCCCAAAAAAGTTTCATACTTCTATTGCAGCTAACATTGTTTAGTGGTTAAGATCGCGAGTTTCCACAAAATAGAATCCCGTCTGAGGTATGGACATTCTTGGGCTTCCCTATCGTAGGAAACCCCATATAAAAAAATCGCCAGCAAAATAGGGATGTGATTGGGCGAATGTCTTCAGAATACCTCCAGCACTGAAAAAAAAGTTTTATTTCCTTTCCAACATTAAAGAGAAATTCATTCACAGCGAAAAGAAATACCGTTCAAATATAACATTCTTTAGTTCATTTTAGAAATTCCCGTAACAAAAAGATACTTGAATGCCTTTTTTTAGTTTTGCAAGTATCTAGATATAGCAAATAGCTTGTGCTACTTTTGCAGAAGATATTCTTGTAATCGACTAAAAATCTACTTTAGGAAGAAAATAAAATTTACTATCATAAAATTCAAAATGTTTTCCGTAGATAAATACTAGACAGCAAAACTGCTGAATTGCCTCAAGCGCTGCAGAGTTTTCATGACAAAATTAACCTTTTACGTCGTTACTTGATAAAATTTCATAACAGTGATAAATATGTTACAGAGATTTATGGCTGAAACTTAACGATTTTTTTTCTTTGAAACGTAGATTACGATCCAGTCTAGTGAGAGTTTTCCAAACTGCAGCGAAATGACGTAAATCACGGTTGAAAACATGCGTGTAACCTTAACGATAAATGAATTCGCTCTTAAAATCTTAAGCTGCGTAGAATCTCAGTAATTTAACTATCCTTACTGCATACTAACAAAGTTTTTTTAAACGTTTTCCTTAATTTTGTTTTAAACTCTCTTCGAAGTTAGATGAAAGCAATACTTGAAAATTAAATAAATTTTTTACATATCTATCAGATCACTTGTTTGAAATTACGCGACATTGTCAGCCAGTGATATAAGTTCAATGTCTTACGTATTTTTATGCAAAGGTATATGAATTACTTGCTCATAAAATGAAATTTATCACATATAATCGTACAATGTTTTCGTATTTTTTGTCCGGTAGTAACGAAATGAGAAAAAAAAAGGAAAAAGATTTCATGTTCATATTTTTTTCAAGGGTTAGCTACTATGAAATTGTAGATGTCGTAAGTTTCCTTTATTTCATCTTCCTAATGACAGTCTGTGATATTTTGAATTGCTTTCAAGCATTATTTCTCTTGTTTTCGAGTGTTTCAGAATTCAGTTACATAATGGATTATTTTTTAAATTGGACAAATTGTAGGTGTTTCTGAGATAGGAACGTCCCTAAATAAAATTCCAAATTTATTAGGGCTTTCCAGAGCACTAACATTATAAGTAACACACCCTCGTTTGAATTAATCAAAAATATATAGTAATAATAGAAGTTCGAATAAATATATTTACGAATATATTGAAAAAATCAAAAAAGTACTTAACCTTGATTACTTATTTTCGATTGTTAATTAAGTAAGGTGGAAAACCAGTCATACTGTAAGTAGAAATATTGAAGACACTTCTCAGATTCCATTAACACTCTACGCGGTTAAAAAGCAGAAAAATGCTACCTAGAGATTTGAGAATACAAAAATATGCGCCAAATGACTCGAACATTGTTTCAGGAATGAGGTTTTCCATAGTGTCGTGATTCACATAGTTTGAGCAACACGAATTGGAACAAATTCGTTTTGCTCAAACGCTGAAAATTTGACTCAGCAAAATCAGTCCCAAATAAACAGAATAATTTTCTATTTCATCCCTGAATGAGCTTCCGTAATTTCTATATGAAGAGGAGTGAATTTTTCTAGAAACCATTCAAACATAGCATAAGATGATTCTTAGAACTAACCTCAGTTATAAACAAATGTAGGGGGTCGGAGAGCTGTTATGCAGATGATCAAAATGATCACCCTTCGTAAACATTATTAAACCACTTAAGTAAAATAGACGAAGTTGCTCGCGAACGATTTTCGTGGTTTGATGGCTGTTTTGTTTCTCATATGGGTGGCACGCAGTTACAGACTGTTGATGAAACGGATGAGGTACATTATGGCAGAGTGCAAAAGTTGTGATTACTTGTGATAGATGTGGTCTCCCTTCGTGACTCAGTATGCTTCAACCCCAGGTTCATTTTTCTGTTCAGCTTGTACATAGTGATGGACTCGACAACTGCGACAGCCCGGAGTTTCAACTCGTACAGATATGTAGCATACAAACGTGGTTATTAATATATCCCCAGTGAAAAAGAAATCCATCTGTGATGCGGTACCACCGAGAATGAGTACCTCCACGGTCTCTGATGAAGTCGAGAGACCTAGCAAGCTAGTTGAGGGAAACTGAGTTCCGCGTAACTTATACACTGTTCATGGGATTTAGCACTGTGAGGAATCAGATTGATTTCTCCCAATAAATAAAAACCCTCTCCTGAAATTGAAGCTTTTCCCGCGAACAAGCTACGTCACAAGATTGCACCTCTGGAAAGTAAGGTAGGACTCTCGAGACAAAAGAACAGAAGAAAGCAGGCACCAGCTAAACGTCCTAGTTGACGTTACGAATGAAACGAAGATTCGTTCCACACCGTCCAGTGATTGATGATGCGCACGTGACTCTTGCGAGCCCCACTGATGTCACAGATGAAGCGAACCAGTTAAAAAAAATCTTAGTTTTCAGCGATCATAGCGCCAATTATAAAGTTGCGTCGCTGAGAAAAAAAATATAAGTTAGTTAGCTACTTGATCTCAAGGCGAGACGGCGCTATTCCGGCCAGGAGGTCGTGATCTAATTTTCTCACGCTGAGAACTGTCTTGACCCGTGGGGTCTATCCTTACTAACCGCACCTAAGGCGAGGTCGATTCATGCAGAGATAACGTGATCTCTTAGATCCTGGAGTGTCTACATTTTAAATTCGATGTCTTATCGATGTAATTTCTAGAAGAAGTAGTTTTTATT
This sequence comes from Dolomedes plantarius, assembly GCA_907164885.2. NCBI lineage: Eukaryota > Metazoa > Arthropoda > Arachnida > Araneae > Dolomedidae > Dolomedes > Dolomedes plantarius. The sequence continues at coordinate 4,327,265 of OU015495.1, forward strand.
TAAGCCTAGTAGGCCATCGGATAGAGACTGATTGAATCTTGGTTCTGCGGACTCATTTCGTCTAGACTCTACAGCTGAACTCATTTCGTCTGGACTTAGATAGCTTGCAACCTCTCATTAGATTGAATTGTTTTAAAATCTTCCTGAAGTGTCTTCATTTTTTAACCCAGTATCATTAAATCTATTGTTAAGTTTCACTAGAGTTTGTCGTCATTTTACTTTTCCACGCTACCACACAACGACACCTTACAGCACGACCTGTACAGGTGGTGAAAGTGTGAAAATATCGTAATATGCGCACGTTTCTGTTACCCCATAAAAGCGCTACAATAGAAAATGACAATTCTAGAGGAGGTGCCATTTTATGGTACTGCTACTAAAAAGGAACTAAGATGGGAGTCGAATGTGTACAAGTGGAAATCATATTGATAATTAATTTGTAACCACATCTCTCAATGAAAGTATCTGATGTTAATTTTTTAACATTAGACACACTTTAATTTATAAAGATAACATTAGGCTTAACATAAACTAAAATTTTGTATTTACTTTCATTTTTAATACTTTTTTAAGCGGAGGCACTTGTCGCCAAACATTTGCCAATAATACGCAGTAGTTTACTGTCAATTGTATTATGGGGGGCACCCTATAGGCGGACAGCATTACCCCCTGTGGAGAGACTACAAAACGGAGGCATTTTTCGTGGCACCACGCCGGGATGTGATCAGAGCACTCTCAGCACCGAAAACCAGCGCGCTGTACCACAGGGCCACCCCAAGCCCATTTTTAATACTTATAATCAATAATTAATAAACAAATTTCACTACAAAAATTCTCGCATATCTTTTGTAAAACTTTTATTACTTAAGATAACGTTTTTATTCATTTTATGCAGAAGATTAATGTTAATATGTGCAGAAAATTTCAAGTCATTATCTCGGACTGTTTTTTAGATAACATGCGCGAAGTAGCACGGTAATTTTGAAAATTAGAAAACAATACGTTACTTAATTAAGTTTCCCCAAATAAATTAAATATTTTACATCGATTTGTTATTTTTGTTGCAGCAATTTATGTTACATTTAGCAGTCCAGATATTTTGATTAAATTTAATTAACTGGCTATTTTTTTTAAATTATGAAAACTTTCCTAGCATTTTTCTCAAGTCAAAGGTGTATGTATGTACTGTCCCCTTAAATTAAAAATAAATAAATAAATTTAACAATTTATTCAACTCGGAATATTTTACGATTACAATATTCAATAAATTAATAAATTTTAAAGTTAACTTTCCCTCGAGTCCCCAGCGTAACTTAAAAGAATACCCCAACAAAATAATCCAGCATTCAAGTTCTATTTAGTTCTAAAGGCATGTAAATCTGGGTCTTGAAAATGAAATATTTGCTCCTAAAGTTTAACATCATACTTCTTTTAAAGAAAATAACATTATTCACCGTCTAATGAAGACAAGATACTGCTGAAAAATGTTTACTTCAAAATTTTTACTGCTTCAATTAGAGAAGGTTCATTTATATAAAAGATATTTTGGTTTACTTTGAAAAGGAACAAATAAATTTATCGTCAAATTTACGTGCAGCGCTGAAAGGGATGGACATTTTCTTTTTTGACTTTCAGAAAACATTTTATTCTGGCTTGATGAAGTATCATTAAATTTAAAAGTTGTCTGGTTCATCATTATTTTTTCTACTGGAATTTTTATAAAAAAATGATACATTTTATTAAGTAAATTCTGTGTCAAAGAAGATCTTTCTAATATTTTCTTCATTCACTAGAATTTCAAAGTATAATCAGTTTTCATTAATAATCTTCGCAAGAATATTTCATGAATGCAAATATAAGGGAGCTAATAACACGTATTCAGCAAATATGAGCATTTACTAAGTGATAAAAATATAAAAAAGACAGAATATGCATATCAGTTCGGGGTAATAAAAGCATTGTTTAAAATGAAAATACAAATCGAAGAACTCAAAATCTAATCAAATTAGTTGGAAATATTCATAAATATGATTTACCCTCGTGTTAAAGAAAATAAATAATATTCTCCAAGCCAAAAGCCTGATAATACAAAAATCTAATAATATTTTTTATGCAGTCTTTAGCTTGATGTCAATTTTCAATAATATTATCCAAGCCAAAAGCCTGATATTACAAAAAACTAATAATTTTTTATGCAGTCTTTAGCTGTCAATTTTCAATCTGTTTTGTATAACTGGCTACATCGTATAGTGATTACCGTCGCTGGCTTCCACGGTAAAGGCTTGGGTTCGAATCCTGGAAATCCTATTTGGGTTAACCTTTTCCCATGAAGCTCTGTAGCTTCATGCCTTTTCCTTACAGGCTGGGATAGCAAATATCCCAAGAATACGGGCCCAAGAATGAATGAATGAATATATATATATACAGTGGCTCTCAAAAGTGTTCGTACACTTACGATTTTCAATGAAATATCTATATGAAATATATCTATCTATTAATTAAAAGGAATATTTCAGAATAGGTATTTAATAATAAGATCTATAATCTATTCTTAACAAAACTACATGAAATATTTTGAAAGCATAGTAAAACTTTATTTTTAAGAAACCAGTAATCAAAAAGTAACAAACTTTATCTCACAAAAGTCATCGTACACTGAAATATTTTCGGATAAATTCATAATTAAAATTATCGTCTGGCGCTTTATTTTTATTTTTGAATTGTGGTGGCATTTAAAATATCGCTTGGCTTTAATTTTTGCTTGCCTACTCCGTAATATTGTATTTATTAATTAAAAATGGCTCGTAGTCGTAAAGAAACAACAAACAGCATTCGAAAATTGATTATTTTTCATCTTAGTAGGGGTAAATCAGTTCGGAATATTGATAAATTACTTAATTTATCCCATTCTACTGTGCAGTATGTGATAAAACACTTTAAAGAAGAAAATCGGATCGAAAACAAGGTAAGAAAAGGTCGTCCGGCAAAGTTAACAAAACGTGATCAGAGATTTATAATTAGAAAATTTGTGAAAAATCCACGTTTGAGTGCTGTAAAAGTTTCTGCAGAATTTAATGAAACATTTTTCTACTTCAATTTCATCTGAAACTGTTCGGTGAGTTCTCAGAGCAGCTGGATTACATGGGCGTTCTGCCCTTAGAAAATTTTTTGTGAGTGAGAAAAACAGAAAGCTTAGGCTTTCCTTCTCATTATCAATGATAAATAAGCCCCAAACGTATTGGAATAATGTCTTATTTGCCGATGAAAGGAAGTTTAACATTTTTGGATCCGATGGCCGTATAATTGTATGGAGAAGAAAAAATGAGGAACTTCATTCCAAGAACTTAGTAGGGACAGTTAAGCATTAGGGTGGAACGAAAAAAACTTTTATTTGAATTTCAATATGCTCTAGTTTTCAAAAGTTGCCTTTTAACAAAATAAAGCCGGAAATTAAATATTAGCGTAATTGGTGCATGTTTTCAGTTAGCGCAAGAAGGGCAAACTTTTGGTTTTTATTAAATTTTTGACAAATTTCGCAATTATTTTGAAATTGAATACACTTGTAGTACAAAAAAGTATCAAAATATGTAATTAAAACATTCTTTTTAGTCAGGAGACCTGCTAAACTGATTATATAATACGTTTTACTTCATAAAAATAGTACACATAAAGGCACTTAAGGACGAGGCACTTAAAAGACACTCGGACATCACGGTGGAACGAAAATTTTTTTTTTAGGAATTTCAATATGCTCTAGTTTTCAAATTTTGTGTTTTAAAATTAAAATTAAGAATACAAAATTTTTTTGGTCTACTAAAATATTTTCAAGTGCCGCAAAGGGCTTCAAAATGGATATTTTTATGAAAAAGTGATTATATTTGTATTTTTTGTTAATTTCTTTTATAATATATTAAAATAATGTATATTTTCTGTAAATAAAATATTCAAAATATGATATTTTGACAGAAAACTCGCATATAATAGGTATTTCTAATTTTTAGATGCCATAACAGAACAACTGATTTTGTGGAATTTCGCGATTTTCATCATATTAATTTTATAGTAGCATATTCTTATAATATACATTGGAATGAAAGAAAAACAATTTTTAATTGACGGAGCTTAGTTCAAATAAAAAAATCAAGCTTATTTAGAAAAATATTAATGTAATGTCTATAAAGGCAAAACGTTATTTTGAAAAAAATATTCATGCTTTTCAAAAGTCCATAGTAATCACACATGGTTTCCATTACTTATTTCACTGACACATAGAATTGTTTCATTGTTTCAAATTTTGGCATTATCTTTTGAGAATTTATTTTTGTTTTTATCAATGCATCTCTTGCAGAAGTACCACAAAACGGACAAGAATGACCCGGTAACTAATTTAACAATCCTTTCTACTACTTGTGTGTGACATGGAATGTTGTTGAAGTCAATAATTTGTTTCTCGTGATCAGATTCTTTTGCTTCCTTTATAAACTGTTTTAGTTTGTCATCAGAAACATGCCTCGTCATAGGAGGTTCTGTTACTTTAATTTCATTCCATTCAATCATATCAATATAATATTTGGCATCAAAGTTTATACGTGGAACTACATTCTTTCTGATGCCTCCTTCATTTTCCGCCCTTGCTTTTAGAATCCGGCGTAATCCAAGCTCTCTTACTTGATTGCGATCGTCTAATATCATACAAAGGAGGAGATTTTCAGAAGCGGCAAAGTATACATTTCTTTGAATGACCGGGTCAATTACATTTTTAAGTGTCTGATTGAGGTAACGTGAATAGCTTACAAGATTCCACAAGTGCTTCGATCCACGGATACAAGATGGTTTCAGCTTTATGTTAAACCAAATTGGTGCATAAACTTTCAAAATGTAATCAGTATTCGGAGATTTTTTGCAGGAAATTCTGTTCCCACATACAAGCGAAGTATTCGGTTTGCTAATGTAAGCCATCGCGAATGACAAAATTTTCCTGGTTTTCTCATGGACAAATTAGAAGAGCACTTTCCAACAGAGATTGCATTATGCATTTCTAACAAATATTTTGGGTCCACACTTAAATCATCCTTAATTTCTAGTAATGGAATGTTATTTTCAATAGGTGAAAATTCATTCACTGGAAGTTCATAGTAGTTTTCTAGTTGTTTACCTATTTCTCCTCCAAATTCATTTGGACCTTTAGTTTATCCATCTAGGAAACAAAATAGGTGACGTAGGGACAGTTCATTTAAATTATTGACTTCAAAAACATTCCATGTCACACACAAGTAGTAGAAAGGGTTGTTAAATTAGTTACCGTGTCATTCTTGTCAGTTCATAGTACTTCTTTGGCCAAAATTTGAAACAATAAAACAATTCTATGTGTCAGTGAAATAAGTAATGGAAACCATGTGTGATTACTATGGACTTTTGAAATGCATAAATGTTTTTTTTTTCAAAGTAACGTTTTGCCTTTATAGACATTACATTAATATTTTTCTAAATAACTGTGATTTGCTTATTTTAACTAAGCTCCGTCAATTAAAAATTGTTTTTTTTTCATTCCAATGTGTATTATAAGAATATGCTACTGTAAAATTAATATGATGAAAATCGCGAAATTCCACAAAATCAGTTGTTCTGTTATGGCATCTAAAAATTAGAAATACCTAGAATATGCGAGTTTTCTGTCAAAATATATTTTTAATATTTTATTTACAGGAAATATACATTATTTTAATATACTATAAAAGAAATTAACAAAAAATACAAATATAATCACTTTTTCATAAAAATATTCATTTTCAAGCCCTTTGCGGCACTTAAAAATATTTTAGTAGAGCAAAAAGATTTTATATTCTTCATTTTAATTTTAAAAGACAACATTTGAAAACTAGAGCATATTCAAACTCCGAAAAAAAAATTTTTCGTTCCACCGTGATATCCGAGTGTCTTAAGTGCCTCGTCCTTAAGTGCCTTTATGTGTACTATTTTTATGAAGTAAAACGTATTATATAATCATTTTAGCAGGTCTCCTGAGTAAAAAGAATGTTTTAGTTATATATTTTGCTACTTTTTTGTACTACAAGTGTATTCAATTTCAAAATAATTGCGAAATTTGTCAAAAATTTAATAAAAACCAAAAGTTTGCCCTTCTTGCGCTAACTGAAAACATGCACCAATTACGCTAATATTTAATTTACGTCTTTATTTTGTTAAAAGGCAACTTTTGAAAACTAGAGCATATTGAAATTCAAAAAAAAGTTTTTTTCGTTCCACCCTATTAAGCATGGCAATGGAGGTGCCCTTGTGTGGGGGTGCCTGTCGGCATCAGGACTAGGTAATTTGGTATTTATTGATGGCATAATGAATCATGCTGTTTATACAAATATTTTAAGAGACAATTTAAAATTATCAGCCCAAAATTTGGGTATTGGAAACAACTTTGTTTTTTATCAAGATAACGATCCTAAGCACTCGGTTCTGAACATTCGCCTCTGGTGTGTCTATAATTGTCCACAAGTTTTGAAAATACCACCTCAATCGCCAGATTTAAACCCAATAAATCATATTTGGAGAGAACTGGAGGTTCGAGTACGAAAACACGACATTCACTCGAAAAATGTATTAAAAACAATTATGATGGAAGAATGGATGAACATTGATGCAGAAATCACAAAAGAACTAGTGCAATCTATTCCCAGACGTTTAAAAGCTGTTGTGGATGCTCAAGGATATCCTACTAAATATTAATTTAACGAAAAATTTTAATATTTACTAACATGTAGAGATTTTTTACAAGTGTATGATGACTTTTGTGAGATAAAGTTTTTGTTACTTTTTGATTATTGGTTTCTTAAAAATAAAGTTTGACTATGTTTTCAAAATATTTCATGTTGTTTTGTTAAGAATAGATTATATTATAGATCTGATTATTAAATACCCATTCTGAAATAGTCATTTTAATTAATGGATAGACCCCTATTTCATTGAAAATCGTAAGTGCACGAACACTTTTCTTCTTCTTAGAAAAATCTTCTTAGACGTTTTGATCATTCTAAATTTATATAGGTACGTTTCAAGGCGTGGGGAGGGGGGGGGGGGGCTAGATATGAAAACAATAAAGACCAACACGCTGAAATACATATACAGTACTTATAGCACATGCTTCTTATATTACACACAGATGAAAATAAGATTGTACAACATCAAACAGTGAACAAAAAGACTTAAATGGATATTAATAAAAATACTTCTGATATAAAGCATAAATCCGGAATTATTTTTTCTCTGCGATAGACAATATATGCTTGTTAAAAGTAAACAAAAATAACAAAAAGATAAATTTCTTTTTGTTTAATGATAATATTGGCTCGATTGAAAATGAGACATTACATATTTAACATTGTTTCTCTTTCCTTCAGTTTTTTATTTACAGTTGAATTTCAATTTTCCCCAAAGGTGTACATCGATGTTTTTCATCGATTTGAAACTGTTTATCTTTTAATTTTCCCATAAATAATAAATTATAAAGAATTTAAAGATGGAACAAAACCATTTAACATTAAAAAAAACTTTTTTTTAATTATTCAGTTTTAACTTTAGAAAAGGTGTGTGTACATCGACGGTTTTTATATTGATATGAAAGCTCAATGTTCCTCTTCTAGTTCCCCTAAATAAACAGATAATTTAGGACAAGAAAAGTAATAGTATGATTTATAAATATTTACTTAGATATTTAACAAAACTAATAAAACGTACGAGTAGTTTACTCTTTAAATGACTTTTTGAAAAATTGTTAAATGAAAATAAGATGAGAATTTCTTAAACAAATCCTTTGTATACTAAAAGTTACCAATTTCTCCTGATTAAATTCTCTAGCTTTTTTATGAAATAAAGTGATTTACATCTTCTTTTAGAACATCTTTTATTTGGACATTATTCTGAAATTTCTTTTCTTCCACAAATAACTTAATGAACTTATTTTTAAAGATTCCATAGATGTAACAAAAAATCTCTTCTCTAAATAATTAACATAAAACAAATTATTTTTTCCGTGCTCATCAGAAATTAATCTCTCGGGTAATCTTATGCTTACTATGGGAAGCAATTAAAAAAAAATATGTATTTCTTTAAAAATAAATTTTCATGAATACAGCAACTGCATACTTGAATAAGCTTCATAAAAATTTATCACTATTTTTAGTTCATTCCCTACAATTTTATCCTCTTAATATAACGTTACTTTTTTAATATTTTATCCCTCTTCACAAGTAACGAAAAAAAATGGAATTTCTTTACTTATCTACAACCACAATCCTTGATGTATATTAAAAAATCAAATATTTCAATAACCTAAATTAGGATAGAGAAAATGCAATGATGGTGTATCGTAATGAAAGTATGGGGTTATTTTTCCCAAGACCTCACAGGAACACAGCTGTATGTTTCAGAATACCATTTCCCAGTTCCCATCGAACGAACACGTGTGCGGATTAAAAAACAAATACCAGCGAATGCCGCCAGAATTTTTAGCCTGAAAGTTAAGCCCATGCATATCGGGTTATCAAGTCTCCCACCATCGTCGTAAAGCTGTCTTTCTTAGCAATAGCTTCATGCGAGTTGACATCGGCGGGCCATAAAGATGGGATAACTATGCATCGATACGAAGAACTGTCACCAACAAAGCTGCCGGCTCCCTCTCTGAAAAACAGACGCATTTTCGAGGAATTGGGATAGACGCCGACAAAGAAAACACCACGAGAGATAGTCAGAGTGTTGGAGAATTTTTAGGGAGATTGTCATGTAACATCCAGCTAGGCAGACGTGTTTTTGGAAGCTCCTGTTGAGACCATGGGTCTGGGAGCGTACGCTGTGAATCTGCAGTTAAATTAATTTGAATATGTTGTAATTGTTTAATGTTTTTTTTTGTGAATAAATTTCCTTGTTAAGTTTCTGTTTAAAGACTTGGTCTTTTCATTATAATTAGGACTCTGTCTTTCTTGGTCATGAATTCAGTAATAGTAATTTTAAAACAGCCTCAGAGACTTGCCTTAACAACCTATCGTGATGCCACAATGGTAAAGAGAATTTATTATTTGAATTCCCGAATTATATCCAAAGAATGGGACCCTGTATTACGTCTTCAGCCACTGTTATATTTTTATTTACTTGTTATTGTTGTTATACTTTTATTTTGTAATGTTATATTTTTTCCCATACAGATGTTTTTCTGCTATTCAAATCATTTTAAAGGTTCAAAAAAGATGGTAACGAAATCCTTCATTTAATTTAATACACTGATTTTTAATGTAGGTGTTTTGAAAACAAACCTTATACTTCAGAGGTATAAAAATCTCAAAGTATAATTTTTTATAGTTTTCTTAACATCTATTCAAGCTATAATTTTTCTGATATCGTTTTTCTTTTCTTTTAACAGATTATCTAAAAAATGGTGTGGTATGGACACTAATATTAAATTTCATTATTAAAAATATCGAGGTAAATTTTTTTATTTTCCTTGCATCTATTTAAGCTATAATTGTGCAATCTTTTTTATCTTTTCCTTATTATAAAATTTATATTCAATGGTTAAAATTAATTTATGCCTCTTTTGACTAAAGCTTTTTCAGCAAACACCTTTCTTGCTTCGCCAGTGACAGACTTTAAGTAATTCACTTCTATTCTGATAACAGTTCTTTACGCGTTCGAAATGAGTTTAGTTTTGCTTATTACACATAGCACTTTTAAAACTATTTCTCTTTCTACATATTCGACGTTTCAAACTTTAAAACATGGCCTTGATTTTCAGATTTAAAATGGGGAAAAAATCACAAAGATGATCAAGATCGAAATGTGCGTTGGATGCCTCAGTCGCATAAAATAAGATCTCTTTAAAATAACTGCAAAAGAATGAATTTCAGATATCTCAAGAAACGGTGAAATTATTAAAATGCTAAAAATACATAACATAAAGATGCTGGAGAGAGGAAAAAACTTTCTCTGACGTCCAAATTCCGAGTAGTCTATCTCCTGTCAACTAGTTTCACGATTTCAACGTGTTAGTGAATGTATATGTAAATGTATATCTATATTAATAAAGAGACAGAAGGGGATGTCGAGATCACGTGACCCCGTAACGCGACCGGAGGGACCCATCCTCGAAAAAAAATGGCCGACAAATATACAGGAATCGGTGAATTTTTTTTTTCTCACGAAAGTACATAAATGTTACATATTTGGAAAGAGATTCGAAAACTGATAATTTTTTCTGCGTACACTTATTCTGTTAATTCAATAGTTTTAGAAATATTTGGATTCTAATGAAGCGTCATCGCTCTTTGACGATGTAAACAAAGGGTGAATCATTAACAGCGTGATTCTCACTAAAAAATGAATCACTGAAATGAAATGTGTCACCGTGTCTTTTTATTTGAAAAACTAAATATTCAAATTGTTTAATAATAAAAAATACTTTATTGTAACTAAATAGATATATACTGTTTTTTGGTGGATTTACTGATTTTTGTGTGAAATGATTACATTTGGTATTTTTTTCGTTTCTACATTTCTTGACAAATCTGGTTGAAACTTCGTATACTTATGTTTTGAAGCCTAGAGATAATTCTAATATAAGTTTGGACGCTTTAAAATGCTTATATATAAATACAGTTTTTAAATAATATTTCATCTCAAGGCGTTGGAATCCATCATTCATAAGAACTGCACATGCGCACCTAAATGTTACAAGGTAAATAAACGCCTTGAATAATGTTAATTAGTAGTTGTTTGGTGTTATTTAAAGTTAATGTTCTTATATTACTCCTTTTGTTTTCGTTTCATTAATCCTTTTTTACATGGTTAATTTTCAGTACACGAATTACCGTTGAAACTCTTTATCGTTGAAACCCCTATGTGACTTGCTAACTTGCGATTATTTTCTTTCTGAAATTTCGTTATTAGGTATTTTACAAAGTAATTTTTATTGAAATTTAGCTAAAATGCCGATAACTCTGCATAAAAATCTTAATGCTACTATTTTAATTTCCTTCTCACACATGATACATGACAGTTATTTTAAAATGTAAAAATAATACACGCAATTTTATGTTCCAACTAGCAGCCCGTCCCGACTTTGTCCGGGTTGAACAAAATATTATACCAATAAATTTCCAGTTGATAGCCAAAAAATTGTAAATCTTTTTTTACCTTAATAATAACCTAAATAATACCTTAAATTAATTTTATGTTAGTTAATAATTAAAATAAATTTTTTAAAAGAAAAAGGCGTGTCGGAGAACGGTTAGGTTCGAACCGCTAACGTCAGAACAGAAGCCCACCGCGATAGCACCACGATAAAGATCGTTGAAACCTTCGGAACAAAAAGCGGTAGAAGACAGTAGCGGACACAATGGAGATTGTTAGGATTAAGCCCCTAACTTTATTTCTACTGATCAGATATACATAATATATAGCCTATGTCCATCTGGAATAATGTACCTTTCAAACAGTGAAAGAATTTTTCAAATAGGTACAGTGGTTCTGAAGATTACCCTCCACGTACAAAATCGCTCTCTCTTTATATATAAGTATAGATAGCACCACGCTAAGGATCGTTGAAGACTTCGGCACAAAAAGCGGTAGAGGACAGTAGCCGTAACAATGGAGATTGTTAGGATTAAGCCCCTAACTTTATTTCTACCGATTAGATATAAATAATATATAGCCTATGTCCATCTGGAATACTGTACCTTTCAAACAGTGAAAGAATTTTTCAAATAGGTACAGTGGTTCTGAAGATTACCCTCCACGTACAAAATCGCTCTCTCTTTATATATAAGTATAGATAGCACCACGCTAAGGATCGTTGAAGACTTCGGCACAAATAGCGGTAGAGGACAGTAGCGGTAACAATGGAGATTGTTAGGATTAAGCCCCTAACTTTATTTCTACTGATCAGATATACATAATATATAGCCTATGTCCATCTGGAATAATGTATCTTTCAAACAGTGAAAGAATTTTTCAAATAGGTACAGTGGTTCTGAAGATTACCCTCCACGTACAAAATCGCTCTCTCTCTTTATATATAAGTATAGATATGAAAATTTTCCCCGATTCGTCATTCATTTCCTTATAAAAACATTCCCAAACAAAAAAGGATTTATTATACACCAATTATTGAGCCTCATTTCATTAACAATAGCATCTAAAACATTTCCTGAAAATTTTATCAAATTATATACATTATTATGTGAGATATCATGATAAACGTAGAGATTTGTGCTAAAAAACATATTCTGAGAAACACACATTTTTGAACTCTCTGTGGCCATATAGAGTACCGCTTATATTGGAATTAATGATTGGTGCACCTATTATGCTTCTCGGGAATTTGGATACACCTTCACTGTGTAATGGGACAAGATTATGTATAAAGAGATTGATGCAGAACTTTATAAAAGCGACTATAAGTGATCAAGCCACAGGCAATGATAACTGTCATATGTATTATGTGTGAGAAGGAAATAAAAATATTCAGCAATAGGATTTTTTTGCACAGTGATAGGCGTTTTAGCTAAATTTCAGATTAATATTCTACGTTCGGAGTCACTTTTAAAAAATATAATGTTTTAAAGGTTTTTTTTAGTTTTATGGCAAAATAGTACTTAAAAATTTAAAAAGGATCAAAAACTGACCTGTAAATAGCATACTTTTTTTATAAATGCCGCAGGCAAAGATAACTGTCATATGTACCATGTGTGAGAGGGAAATTTAAATATTAGCATTAGGATTTTTGTGCACAGTGATAGGCGTTTTAGCTAAATTTCAGATTAATATTCGACGTTCGGAGTCAATTATAAAAAAAAATTTAAGGTTTTTTTTGGTCATTTATGGTAAAAAAGCACTTAAAAATTTTAAAAAGGAACAAAAACCGACCTGTAAATAGCATTCTTTTTTTATAAATTGGTCAATTTGAAGTAATTTTTATTAAAATTTAGCTAAAATGCCTATAACTCTGCATAAAAATTTTAATGCTGCTATATTAATTTCCTTCTCACACATGATACATATGACAGTTATCTATCAAAATGACATACAATCTAAGAGAAAATTTTAAAATGCAAAAATAATACATGCAATTTTATGTTCCGATATGAAAATATTCCCCGATTCGTCATTCCTTTCCATATAAAAAGAGCACACCCAAAAAAAGTACAATTATATCACAGAAATATTGCAAAGAGTTGCACAAACACAATATGTAAAATACCTAATTACCAAATTTCAGAAAGTAAATAATCGCAAGTTAGCAAGTCACATAGAGGTTTCAACGGTAAAGAGTTTCCACGGCAATCCGTATACAGAAAATTAACCAACTAAAAAAGAATTTACGAAAACAAAACAAAAGGAGTAATATAAGAAAATTAACTTTAAATAACACCAAAAAACTACTAATTAAGAATAATTGTTTAAAGGTGTTTTGGTGTTTTATGGTAAAATAGCACTTAAAAATTAACAAAAAGGAACAAAAACTTACCTGTAAATAGCATACTTTTTTTATAAATTGGTCAATATGAAGTAATTTTTATTGAAATTTAGCTAAAATGCCTATAACTTTGCATAAAAATCTTAATGCTAATATTTTAATTTCCTTCTCACACATGATACATATGTCAGTTATATTCAAAATGACCTACAATCTTAAGAGAAAATTTTTAAATGCAAAAGTTATACACGCAATTTTATGTTCCAATATTAAAATTTTCCCCGACTCGTCATTCCTTTCCTTATAAAAACACCCCCAAATAAAAAAAATATTTATTATACACCAATTATTATGCCTCATTTCATTAACAATAGCATCTAAAACATTTTCTGAAAATTTTATCAAATTATATGCATTATTATGTGAGATATCATGATAACCGTAGAGATTTGTGCTAAAAAACATAATTCTGAGAAACGCACATTTTTGAACTCTCTGTGGCCATCTGGAGTACCGCCGCATATATTGGAATTAAAGATTGGTGTAACTATTATGCTTCTGAGGAATTTGGATCCACCTTCAATATTATGTATAGAGAGATTGATGAAGAACTTTATAGAATCGACTATAATAAGTGGACAGGCAGCAGGCTAAGATAACTGTCATATGTATCATGTGTGAGAAGGAAATTAAAATAGTAGCAATATAATTTTGTGCAGATTTATAGACATTTTACCTAAATTTCAATAAAAATTACTTCAAATTGACCAATTTATAAAAAAAGTATGCTATTTACAGGAAAGTTTTTTTTTCATTTTTAAGTGCTATTTTGCCATAAAAGACCAAGAAAATCTTAAATTTTTTTTTTTTAAATTGACTCCGAACTTAGACGTTTTAGCTAAATTTCAGATTAATAGTCTATCACTCTCCACAAAATCCTAATGCTAATATTTTAATTTCCTTCTCACACATAATACATATGACAGTTCTCTTCAAAATGGCCGACAATCTAAGAGAAAATTTTAAAATGCAAATATAATACACACAATTTTATGATCTAATATGAATATTTTCTCCGATTCGTAATTACTTTCCTTATAAAAACAGCCGTAAATAAAAAAAACTATTTATTATACACCAATTATTGTTCTTTTTTTGTTTATTTTGCATTTGCTAAGGAAATTGTGTTGTTATTAGATATTTTTGAAGACCAGTGAAATATTTGTTTATTTTGTATCTGCTAAGGAAATTGTGTTTTTATTGGATATTTTTGAAGGCCAGTGAAATATAATTATGTTTTTTACTTTTCCATTAAGTTAATTTTTTAATTGTTCAGAAATTAATTGTTAAAACAGAATTATGTTTCAATATGAACATTTTCCCCGATTCGACATTCCTTTCCTTATAAAAACAGTTGTTCAGAAATTAATTGTTCAAACAGAATTTATTACTTTAAATATTTCAATGGGTGTGGGGGTACAGTTTATTCTTTCATCATTTTTTATTATCATTCTCAAGTAGGAATTAAGGTGACGTTCGGAGTCAATTAAAAAAATAAATATAGGTTTTTTCATCTTTTATGGTAAAATAGCACCTAAAAATTAAAAAAGAGACAAAAACTTTCCTGTAAATAGCATACTTTTTTTATAAATTGGTCAGTTTGAAGTAATTTTTATTGAAATTTAGCTAAAATGCCTATAACTCTGCATAAAAATCTTAATGCTGATATTTTAATTTTCCTTCTCACACATGATACATGACAGTTATATTCAAAATAATCTACAATCTTAAGAGAAAATTTTAAAATGCAAAATTAATAGACGCAATTTTATGTTCCAATATGAAAATTTTCCCCGATTCGTCATTCCTTTCCTTATAAAAACAGCCCCAAATAAAAACTATTTATTATACACCAATTATTGTGCCTCATTTCATTAACAATAGCATCTAAAACATTTCCTGATAATTTTATCAAATTATATACATTATTATGTGAGATATCATGATAAACGTAGAGATTTGTGCTAAAAAACATATTCTGAGAAACACACATTTTTTAACTCTCTGTGGCCATCTGGAGTACCACCGCATATATTGGAATTAAAGATTGGTGTACCTATTATGCTTCTCAGGAATTTGGATCCACCTTCAAAACTATGTATAAAGATATTGATGAAGAACTTTATAGAAGCGACTATAATAAGTGGACAAGCTGTAGGCTAAGATAACTGTCATATGTATCATGTGTGAGAAGGAAATTAAAATAGTAGCAATATAATTTTGTGCAGATTTATAGGCATTTTAGCGAAATTTCAGTAAAAATCCCTTCAAATTGACCAATTTGTAAAAAAAGTATGCTATTTACATGAAAGTTTTTTTTTCATTTTTAAGTGCTATTTTACCATAAAAGACCAAAAAAATCTTAATTTTTTTTTAAATTGACCCCGAACGTAGAATATTAATCTGAAATTTTGCTAAAATGCCTATCACTCACCACAATATCCTAATGCTAATATTTTAATTTCCTTCTCACACATGATACATATGACAGTTATTTTCAAAATGGCCTACAATTTAAGAGAAAATTTTAAAATGCAAAAATAATACACGCAATTTTATGATCTAATATGAAAATTTTCCCCTATTCGTCATTCCTTTCCTTATAAAAACAGCCTAAAATAAAAAAAATACAATTATATCACAGAAATATTGCAAAGAGTTGTAGACAGAAGCATAAAAAGAAAGAATATTCAAATAAAGTAGTGCTATTTTACTATAAAAGACAAAAAAAATCTTAAAAAATTTTTAAAAAAAAATAGACTCCGAAAGTAGAATATTAATCTGCAATTTAGCTGAAACGCTTATTACTCTCCACAATATCCTAATTCTAATATTTTAATTTCCTTCTCACACATGATACATATGACAGTTATCTTCAAAATGGCCTACAATCTACGAGAAAATTTTTAAATGCAAAAATAATACACGCAATTTTATGTTCTAATATGAAAATATTCCCCGATTCGTCATTCTTTTCCTTATAAAAACAGCCGCAAATAAAAAAACTATTTATTATACACCAATTATTGTTCTTTTTTTGTTTATTTTGTATTTGCTAAGCAAATTGTGTTATTATTGGATATTTTTGAAGGCCAGTGAAATATAATTATTTTTATTTTATTTTCTATTTTGCGTTTAATTAATTTTCCAATTGTTCAGCAATTAATTATTCAAACAGAATTTATTACTTTAAATATTTGAATAGGGGGAGGGGTACAGATTATTCTTTCATCATTTTTTATTATCATTCTCAAGTAGGAATTAAGGTGACTGTCTACGTACGGAGTCAATTTAAAAAAAATATATATATTAAAGTTTATTTCATCTTTTATGGTAAAATAAGACTTAAAAATTTAAAAAAGAGACAAAAACTTTCCTGTAAATAGCATACTTTTTTATAAATTGGTCAATTTGAAGTAATTTTTAATGAAATTTACCTAAAACACCCATCACTCTGCACAAAATCTTAAAGCCCTCACACATGATATTTTAATTTCCCTCTCATACTTGATACATATAACAGTTATCTTCTAAATTACCTAGAATCTAAGAGAAAATTTTAAAATGCGAAAATAATACATGCAATTTTATATTTCAATATGAAAATTTTCCCCGATTCGTGATTCCTTTCCTTATAAAAACAGCCCCAAATAGAAAACTATTTATTATACACCAATTATTGTTCACTTTTTGTTTATTTTGTATTCGCTGAGGAAATTGTGTTGTTATTAGATATTTTTGAAGACCAGTGAAATAGTTGTTTATTTTGTATTTGCGAAGCAAATTGTGTTATTATTGGATATTTTTGAAGGCCAGTGAAATATAATTATGTTTTTTACTTTTCCATTTAGTTAATTTTTTAATTGTTCAGAAGTTAATTGTTAAAACATAATTATGTTTCAATATGAACATTTTCCCCGATTCGACATTCCTTTCCTTATAAAAACAGTTGTTCAGAAATTAATTGTTCAAACAGAATTTATTACTTTAAATATTTCAATGGGTGTGGGAGTACAGTTTATTCTTTCATCGTTTTTTATTATCATTCTCAAGTAGGAATTAAGGTGACTGTCTACGTTCGGAGTCAATTAAAAAAAATAAATAAAGGTTTTTTTCATCTTTTATGGTAAAATAGCACTTAAAAATTAAAAAAGAAACAAAAACTTACCTGTAAATAGCATACATTTTTATAAATTGGTCAATTTCAAGTAATTTTTAATGAAATTTACCTAAAACATCTATCACTCTGCACAAAATCTTAAAGCCCTCACACATGATATTTTAATTTCCCTCTCACACATGATACATATGACAGTTATCTTCTAAATTACCTACAATCGAAGAGAAAATTATTCTTTCCTCATTTTTTATTATCATTCTCAAGTAGGAATTAAGGTGACTGTCTACGTTCGGAGGCAATTTTTAAAAAAAATAAATATAGGTTTTTTTCATCTTTTATGGGAAAATAGCACTTAAAAATTAAAAAGACAGACAAAAACTTACCTGTAAATAGCATACTTTTTTATAAATTGGTCAATTTGAAGTAATTTTTAATGAAATTTACCTAAAACATCTATCACTCTGCACAAAATCTTAAAGCCCTCACACATGATATTTTTAATTTCACTCTCAAACATGATACATATGACAGTTATCTTCTAAATTACCTACAATCTAAGAGAAAATTATTCTTTCCTCATTTTTTATTATCATTCTCAAGTAGGAATTAAGGTGATTGTCTACGTTCGGAGTCAATTTAAAAAAAAAAAGATTGTAAAGGTTTTTTTCATCTTTTATGGGAAAATAGCACTTAAAAATTAAAATATATATATATATATATATATATATATGCACTGAAGTGCCACTGAATTAGGGATAGCAAAGCCTATGCAAATTGTGTAGCGCTGCGCATCATGTATGCGAAAGTTAGGGCGCTGTGGTAACTGCATATATAGCGCGTACTGTGGTTGTTCTGAATTAGTTGTTGGAATTGCCAGTATGGGTAAACTGCCTGATTTAAACGCCTTCGATCGCGGACAAATCGTAGGTGCGCGACGCCTGGTCCATTCAATTTCCGAAATCGTCAGACAGCTAGGATTTTCAAGGTCGACAGTGTCAAGAGTATACCAAGAATACATGGATGGTGGAAAAAAAACTAGCAATCGGGCAAACTGCAAAGGACAATTAGCCTTGACAGTGCGTGGTGAGAGACGGCTCAGGCGTATTGTACGTAGCCAGCGAAGCCAAACATTAGCTCAAATTACCACCCAGTTTAATGACGGTGCCAGTCGTACAGTCAGTAAACGGACTGTGCAACGCTCGTTTCACCGTATGGGTTTCGGGAGCCGTCGACCTACGAGAGTACCATTGCTCTATACTCGCTATCGGGCTGCACGTCTTGCCTGGGCAAGAGAGCACAGAGACTGGAGTGTAGAGGACAGGAAACGAGTAGCATGGAGTGATGAGTCTCGATTCCGACTACTTAACGCCGACGGGAGGCTGAGAATATGGCGTCAGGCTCATGAAGCCATGGATCCTGCATGCCTGGCTGGAACTGTACAAGGGCATGGTGGCTCAATCATGGTCTGGGGTGTTTTTTCGTGGCACAGTTTGGGATCTTTGGTGCGTGTACCAACCTCCCTCAATGCAATTCGGTACGTAGAGTTGCTGGGTGATCACCTCCATCCGTTTATGCTGTTCTGTTATCCGCACGGTAATGGAGGTTTCCAGCACGACAACTGTACCTCTCACAAGTCCCGGTTGGCTATTGGCTGGTTGGATGAGCATTACTCTGACTTCTCTGTCATGAATTGGCCACCTAGAAGCCCAGACTTAAATCCTATTGAGCATCTTTGGGATGTTTTGGAACAAGGCGTGAAAGGCCATCACACAGCACCAAAGAACCTTACTGAATTATGGACAGCTTTAGCCAATATTTGGTAAGCCATTCCCGTGGAACGTTTCCAGAAACTTGTTGAATCTATGCCTCGTCGTGTGGCAGCCGTTATCAAGGCCAGAGGAGGCCCAACTCGTTACGAGGTAGGTATCCCTAATTCAGTGGCACTTCAGTGTATATTATATATATATATACGAGGGTAGGCTGAAAAGTAATGCACATATGCTTGTAGAGCGCGAAGAAAAAGAAATAGCGAGATCGGGCAAAAAGAACATTAAAGTACAATTCTTAAGCTTCAAGATCATATATTTATTTTTAAACATAGTCACCGTTAAGGCTAACACATTTCTCCCAATGTGTAACAAGTTTTCTCATTCCGTCACTGAAAAATTCTTCCGACTTTTCTCGAATCCACGACTTGACAGCTGCCTTCACCACATCGTCCGAGGTGTAATGATTACCCTTTAGGTCTCTCTTGAGTAGAGGAAAAAAAAAATTGCAAGGCGCAAGATCGGGGGAATAAGGAGGGTGTGGAATCGGTTCAAACTTCAGGTTTCGCAGAGCCTCTCCAGTCCGACGCTATTCTCGCCTGTGAGACGGCGTGGTACCCATCGAGCACAGATTTTACGGTATCCCAATCGTTCTATAATGAAGCTGACACATTCCTTGCATACTCCATTATGGTTTGCGATACGCTTTTGAGTGATTCGCCGGTCATTTTGAATCAAATCGTCGACGAGTTTGCGATGTTCATCGTCTGTGGCAGTGATCGGACGCAGGGGCGTTCCAACCCGGGGGTGCAAGGGGTGCGGGGCACACGGGCTGCACATGAAGGGGGGCGGCAAGTCAGCCGCCCGGATAAAAAAAAATTTTAAACTAATTTATTAGAAAAATAATTAATATAAAAATATCACCATTATGCTAGGTAACTACTTAGAGTTAAAAAATGCATTTTACAAGTATAACTGGAAATAAACAGTAGGGTTTGGACTCAGAAGGGGAAGTGACGCGCCCAGGCGACAGTCGCGACCTATAGCCACAACTGTAGCTCTGTATAATAAGGCCCTTAGATTTATCGCTTTTGCGAAGCCAGTGTGTCTACAGGACATTGCTGATCTAGTGTAATTTTTGTTTATTTGGCACATGCCGGATGTGATGAGGTTTGCGCGCGAAAAATGTTAAAAGAAGGTTATTCTGGGAGATTTTGAAAAAATACCTATAAATCATCTTTTCAAGTACAAAATTTAGAAATTCTGAGCTACGAAGCATAATTTTTTTCAATAATATTTATTTCATATACAGTTAAGTATATAAAACTTAAATTTCAAAGCAATACGATCATTAGAAATGCGCCTGGAGTAGTTTGAATATTCGTAGGACATGAAAATTTTTATTTTGAGAAAAACACATTTAAAGTTATTGCTGTTAGTAACCACATAATATCTAAATTAAATACAAATGCCTATAACTAGGAAAGTAATCACAGAAATTAAAAATTCTTTTTGCAACACATTTCTACTCGCCCGTAGTTTCACAATTCAATAAAATAAAAAAAATCGAATTTTTGGATAAATTTCACAATTTTGAAAGTCCACTGTCCCGACAATGGACCATGAAACACCTTTTTTTTATTTATCAACCAATTGCTATGAAATTTTGTATACTTATACAGTGTTGTTTAGAGATGAAAATGCTAAATTAAAAAAAGATCAGAATGTAATTAATTAAGATATTAATTAAAATCAGTTTGTTAATTACTCTACTTAAAAATGCTCCATGTGCATCAATTTTTGTCTCAGATATCTAATTTGCTTTCTTAAGCTAGCTTTATATAGTTATAATAAAAGTTAGTAGTAATATTAGATTTACAGCCATATTTATAAAAACTAGAAAAGAAATCTATAAAAATAGGTCATTTTATGCAAAATTTTATCATTTTTTTTTTATTGTAAAAGTTTTAAGGTGTTTTAAAATAGTATAATGAATTTATCACTAAGTTTTATTCTAACATATATAAATAATCATTTTATGAAATTTTATGAAAATTCAAGAAAAATTATGACGCATGGAACATTTTGAACTTACCGAATATGAAGGGTCGCAATAATGGTTTACAAAAAAAAGTTCTTGACTTAAACCCTAGAGCTTTTTATGTGCCTTGTGCGGCCCATAGTTTAAATTTAGTTGTTAATGACGCTGCAAAAGCGTCTTTAGAAATTACAAGCTTTTTTGTAATTGTACAGGAGCTATACGTTTTCTTCTCCGCATCCACTAAACGTTGGAAGGTCTAAAAAATGAAATCCCAACTTTAACGCTTAAACCCCTTTCAGATACTAGATGGGAAAGCAGAATAGATGCGCTAAAAGTTCTTAGATACAATCTAACAAAAATATATGATGCTTTATATACCCTCTATTCTGATAATACTAGAGACTCTGAAACTAGAAACATGGCAAATTCATTACTTTTGAAAATTAAGTCCTTTAAATTTATTTGTTCCATTATTACATGGTATAATTTGTTAACAAAAATTAATATCGTAAGTAAAGCTATGCAGGAATAGGATGCTATACTACCAAATATTATTTTAATGTTAGAGCAAACCAAAACATATTTATATAATATTAGGTCAGATAAAGGTTTTAGTGATATTTTAGAAGAGGCAAAAAATATTGCAGAAGATATCGATTGCAACCCTTTATTTCCTCTGGTTAATATTGTAAGACCTCGAACAAAAAAACGTTTATTTGACTACGAATGTAAAGATGAGGCTCCAAAAAATCCAGAAGACCAATTCAAAATTAATTTTTACTTTGTAATATTGGACACTGCATTATCAAAAATAGAAGAAAGGTTCGAACAAATAAAACAACATCACACAGTTTTCAATTTTCTCAACGACCTAAATAATTTCCTTAAAACAGATAAATCAAATAGGTCTACAAAATGTAAATCTGTGTAAATTATGTTACATGATCAATTTAAAAATGAAAAAGATATTATAGCTAAGATTTATGCGATGAAATTGACAACGTTGCATCCTTAATTTCCCCTGAAATGAACGCGTTAAATGTGATTCAATACTTATTTACAAGTAACCTCATCTGTTTCCAAATTTAGTGATTGCCATATGAATTTTTTTAATATTACCCGTGACTGTGGCTAGCGGGGAAAGAAGCTTTTAAAAACTTAAAATAATAAAAAATTATTTGAGATCAACAATGGGACAAGAAAGGCTTTCAGACTTATCTATTATTAGTATAGAAAAGGACATTTCGGAAGATATAGATGTATCAGATATTATAACAGAATTTGCATTAAAAAAGGCACGAAAAGCAAAGATTTTTTAAGCTTTTTGACTGTCTGTTATTAAGTATATGTATTAATAGATATGTGTTGTATGTATTTAATATAACGTATTCATTTGGTTACTATATCAATACATTAAAAATTATTATGTTTGGTTGTAAAATTAAAAAATTAACTGAATTTATAATATTTTCTGTAATTCGTTCTTTCATTTAAGGTAAAAATATTGCAGATAAATTTCAATTAATCCATGATGTATGAGGGGGGGGCGGCAAAATTATTCTCGCACACGGACGGCAGCTACCCTAGGAACGGCCCTGATCGGACGTCCGTTGCGTGTTTCATCAACAATTATGGCTTTTCCAGGCTCGAAACCACGAAATTTTACTACCCATCGATTTACAGTACCCCTATCAACAGCATCGTCACCTTAAACAGCCTTTAAATGACGATGAATCTCAGTAGGACTCACTTTATCAGCTGTTTTAAAATTCGATAACAGCGCGCTGTATAATTCGCCGTTGACATAGCACTAGAACACGTCTCCATACTACCGCTATTTAAAATACACAGGATGAACACAACGATTTCAAACCTGCGCATGCGTATTGAGGAGGGATGGAACTTCCAAATGCCACTTGGCGCTGTTTTTAAGATCATTTCTTTCTTGCTCTACAAGCAAGTGTGCATTACTTTTCAGCCTACCTACGTATGTTGTTGTTTCTAATGCCCCCTGGGCATTCTAGGCTTCGGGCTGAAGTGTGCGACTCCGGTTTAGCACCACAAGAGTCGGAGTCTGTCTTAGCTAGCTGACAGCTTAATTTTGACCGATCACCCCCATGAGCGACCCCCATGAGCGACAGGGGGGGGGGGGGATCGTACCCTCTCCCACCCTCCATGACCTCATAGAGAGACTTTCCGGTCTTTGGATTTAAAGTGCCCAGATACGGAGGTATTTAATGTCGCGCTAGATACGGTCGGCTTATGTCGACTTAGCTTATGTCGACGATTTAATGTCGGCTTAGATACGGAGGTATTTAATGTCGCGCATCGGGATATACACTGCTGGCCACCCAAATTGCAACACCAAGAAAGGCAAGAGATATCACAACAAAATTTATTTTGTAGATAACATTTTGACCAAGTATCAAATGATTAAATTTATAGACTTCTGTGAAGTGTGGTTCCTGCCAAAATCAGTAGCCAGAGTAGCCGCCATTGTTGGAGATCACCGCTGCCACACGCCTCGGCATTGATTCAAAGAGACTTTGGATGAGTTCTTGGGGTACAGCAGACCAAGCAGCTTCCACACGTTGCCAAAGTTGATCTGCTGTGGCAGCTGGGGATGGAATCTGGGTCAATCGTAGAGCAACCATGGACCACATGTTTTCTATCGGCGAAAGATCCGGAGAGCGAGGCGGCCAGGGAAGCAATCAATCTGGCGATTGACGAAGAACCGTTGGACAATGCGTGCCACGTGTGGTCGCGCATTATCCTGTTGAAATATGGTTGTGGGCAAGCCCTGAAGGTAAGGAAGGACAACTGGCTCCAACACCTCGGAGATGTAGCGCTGGCTGTTTAAAGTACCGGCAATGCGTAATAGAGGTGTGCGAGTGTGAGATCCAATACCGCCCCATACCGTAATACCCGATGCAGGACCAGTGTGGCGGTGCATAACGCAGCTGTTCAGCATCCTCTCTTCACGGTGTCTCCAGACTCGAATGCGACCATCGTGGTGTTGCAGACAGAAGCGTGACTCGTCAGTAAAGACAATTTCATTCCATTCTGCCGTCTACATCCTTCTGTCATCGCACCATTGGCGGCGGAGACGTCTGTGGTTCTGCGTCAAGGGTAGACAAAGCAATGGACGTCTTGCGGACAGACCACTCTGCTGTAAACGGCTTCGAATGGTACGCGCAGACACTGGATGATGCGTTACAGACTGCATGTGCTGTGCTATGGTTCGTGATGTGACTGAGAGATCCGTCACTGCCATGCGCACAATTTGCCTGTTATCACGTGAAGTGGTGCGCTGACGTGGATGCGATCGAACACGCCGGTCTGTCGTACCCTCCTGCATCCAATGATCACATATTCGCAATACAGTTGTTTGGTTTCGTCCAACACGACTACCGATTTCCCTGAAAGATAATCCACAATCTCGGTAGGCCACTATCCTTCTTCTGTCGAACTCGAATACTTGATCAAAAGATGATCGCTGTTTTCGACGAGGCATAATTGATCGTTTTTTTGAAAAAACCACAAGAAAAACACAATTGCCGAACTTGAAATCGTTGAAATCTCCAAGCCTTAAATAGCGCTTTGAAGTGACGCCACAGGCGCGCGTGATGTGCGTCTGCGCTGAAATTCTAATCATTTGCATATCTCACCTGCGCTAATGCATGTTGTAAATTTCATGTTATTTGCATGTTTCCTTCAGGGTGTTGCATTTACAGTGGCCAGCAGTGTATGTATATATATATATATATATATATATATATATATATATATATATATATATATATATATATATATGATGAGTCAATTTGACTCCTAGATTTTATGTCAAGAGCGAGTTCAGTTTTTTATTTTTTTATTTCCTTTAAATACTTTTACTATTTACATATATTAGTAATTATAAGTGAAAATGTATACTTGTATGAATATATAACTTCATTAACTGAACATATTCCTTGTTTTAAAAGTTGTATTATTTTTTTATATTAAAAGATATACAAAAAGATGTATATATTTAACAAGAGGGATAATTTTTGTCATGTTATTTCAAACACAAAAGCGTTTAACATCTAGGTGTGTATCTGATTATATGTTTCTGTGACATAAAAATAAGTTCTTTCACACCGTAAACTCAAAAAAAAGGAACCAGATTTTTTAAAAAGTCACTTTTAAGCAGTTTCTAAGAGGACATTTTTAAGTTAACTCGTTCAGTACCTTAGACGACCTTAGTCATTTATTATATGAACTATTAACATTTTCTTCAACTTAATCTTTTATATTTTTCGAGAATATTTCATTATGTTTGATTGGCCGGCAGTAATGTTTCACTTTGATTATATTTGTAACTAGCTGTTTACCTGACTGTTTCGGTATTTATTTATCCCGATTTTTTATTAGACAGGAAAAGGAATGAATTCTACCTTTAGTGTAAAATTGAAGTCATTTTATTTCTCCCTCCTCTCGCCCCCCAGTGCTGATGGGGCTGAACTTGTACTTAAGGTATGTGACTACCTTCGGAGCACTTTTTTTCAAATTCATAAAATTTTCATGAAACATATGATTTAATTAAAATAGGGTACAAAACTATGAAATTAAATGCAATTTCAATGAAATATTTATAATTTTTCAAAATATAGGCAATTTTAAGGTAAATTTTAGTGAAAATTTACATTTACGCTACATCTCATATAACAAATTCTAAAGAAAATATATCAATAATCTTTATGGAATATGTAGATAACATACTTACCTGTGTCATTAGCTAAAAGATTTGCAGCACTTCTAAAATTTATTGAAATATTCCAAATTTTGCACAAAAACTCAATTTAAAGAAAAAAAAATGCTCATTTTTTTTTTAAAATGTCATTAAAATAAATAAATAAATACAGAAATGCTAGATTTTTGGCTTATAACATAGCTAGGAACTATTAAAACATTTTGCCAAAATTTCATTTCAATAGCTTTAAAAAATTTTGAGAAATGAAATTTATCGCACACCAAAATAATGTAAAACACAGTTTCTAAGAAAACGCATTTAAAGATTTTAATCAAACATAAAAAATTTTCTACCAATCCTAGATTCTTAAAACTCGCCATATTTATAAGTCACACACTTTTTAGCTACATTTTTAACTAATTTTTACATTCTTTTAGCTTTTTTGCTCTTTTCTGGTCAATTTTGTAGCAGGTAGTGATTGACGTCTCGATTTCTGAATCCGTTCTTTCTCAATTTCTATGTAGTTTTCAAGCATCAATGGATCAATTGAGATTTCGAAATGTTTTTTATTAAAATAGGGTACAAAACTATTAAATTAAATGCAATTGCAATGAAATATTTACAAATTTTCAAAATATAGGCAATTTTAATGTAAATATTAGTGAAAATTTACATTTACGCTACATCTCATATAACAAATTCTAATGAAAATACTTCAATAATCTTTATACAGTTTGTAGATAACATATATACCTGTGTCATTAGATAAAAGATTTGCAGCACTTCTAAAATTTATTGAAATATTCCAAACTTAGCACAAAAACTATATTTAAAGAAAAAAAATGCTTATTTTTTTTAAAAAAAAGTCATTAAAATAAGTAAATAAACACAGAAATGCTAGATTTTCAGCTTATAACATAGCTAGGAACTATTAAAACATTTTGCCAAAATTTCATTTCAATAGCTTAAAAAAATTTTGAGAAATGAAATTTATCGCACACCAAAATAATGAAAAACACAGTTTCTCAAAAAACACATTTAAAGATTTTAATCAAACATAAAAAATTTTCTACCAATCCTAGATTCTTAAAACTCGCCATATTTGTAAGTAACACCCTCTTTAGCTACATTTTTAACTAATTTTGACTTTTTTTTAGCTTTTTTGCTTTTTTCTAATCAGTTTTGTACTAGGTAGTGATTGACGGCTCGATTTCTGAATCCGTTCTTTGTCAATTTCTATGTACACTGCTGGCCACTGTAAATGCAACACCCTGAAGGAAACATGCAAATAACATGAAATTTACAACATGCATTAGCGGAGGTGAGATATGCAAATGATTAGAATTTCAGCGCAGACGCACACCACGCGCGCCTGTGTCGCCACTTCAAAGCGCTATTTAAGGCTTGGAGATTTCGACGATTTCAAGTTCGGCAATTGTGTTTTTCTTGTGGTTTTTTCAAAAAAACGATCAATTATGCCTCGTCGAAAACAGCGATCATCTTTTGATCAAGTATCCGAGTTTGACAGAGGAAGGATAGTGGCCTACCGAGATTGTGGATTATCTTTCACGGAAATCGGTAGTCGTGTTGGATGAAACCAAACAACTGTAATGCGAATATGTTATCGTTGGATGCAGGAGGGTACGACGGACCGGCGTGTTCGATCGCATCCACCTCAGCGTACCACTTCACGTGATGACAGGCAAATTGTGCGCGTGGCAGTGACGGATCGCTCAGTCACATCACGAACCATAGCACAGCACATGCAGTCTGTAACGCATCATCCAGTGTCTGTTCGTTCCATTCGACGCCGTTTACAGCAGAGTGGTCTGTCCGCAAGACGTCCATTGCTTTGTCTACCCTTGACGCAGAACCACAGACGTCTCCGCCGCCAATGGTGCGATGACAGAAGGATGTGGACGGCAGAATGGAATGAAATTGTCTTTACTGACGAGTCACGCTTCTGTCTGCAACACCACGATGGTCGCATTCGAGTCTAGAGACACCGTGAAGAGAGGATGCTGAACAGCTGCGTTATGCACCACCACACTGGTCCTGCACCGGGTATTATGGTATGGGGCGGTATTGGATATCACTCTCGCACACCTCTATTACGCATTGCCGGTACTTTAAACAGCCAGCGCTACATCTCCGAGGTGTTGGAGCCAGTTGTCCTTCCTTACCTTCAGGGCTTGCCCACAGCCATATTTCAACAGGATAATGCGCGACCACACGTGGCACGCATTGTCCAACGGTTCTTCGTCAATCGCCAGATTGAATTGCTTCCCTGGCCGCCTCGCTCTCCGGATGTTTCGCCGATAGAAAACATGTGGTCCATGGTTGCTCAACGATTGACCCAGATTCCATCCCCAGCTGCCACAGCAGATCAACTTTGGCAACGTGTGGAAGCTGCTTGGTCTGCTGTACCCCAAGAACTCATCCAAAGTATCTTTGAATCAATGCCGAGGCGTGTGGCAGCGGTGATCTCCAACAATGGCGGCTACTCTGGCTACTGATTTTGGCAGGAACCACACTTCACAGAAGTCTATAAATTTAATCATTTGATAATTGGTCAACATGTTACCTACAAAATAAATTTTGTTGTGATATCTCTTGTCTTTCTTGGTGTTGCAATTTGGGTGGCCAGCAGTGTAGTTTTCAAGCATCAATGGATCAATTGAGATTTCTAAATGTTTGAAAACAGGTAACAGTCCTTTATGGCCAGAATTAAATAATAACACTGCAATATGTGCACCTAACAACAATGTTTTCTGTTGGACAAATGTTTCTTTTGGCAAAATAGTCCACAAGAGATTGTTAAAACTCTCATTATTGTTTTGTGTCATTCCGTGTAAACATTTTTTGAGCAAATTCTTATCACAAAGTTCAAAGTAGGTTGGTTTTATCGTTTTTATAACTGAATCTGGAAGACCCGGTGATTTTTCCAAACACTGTTTACCATCATATAAAGCTCGCTTATATTTACACCAGCTGTCTGGCCCTACTGGACACTGTCCATGCATGGGCTTTTCATTTCTAGAGCAACAGTGAAAAAAAACAGCTATTACAGAAGATTGCATGTTTTCCAAATTTCCAATGTTGCTACGAATAGCAATCCCGTAGTAATTTTGTAATTTATCGATAAATTTATCGGTTAATTTGTCTTTTCCACCTAGTCCTTTGGTATTTTTTTTTAATTATCTGAGCCGTGAGCCTACTCTTTTTTGTATATGTCCTATACATTCTAACTTTGTCACTGTGTTTTCCCCATACATGTCTTTCACTTGCATAAAGGCCTTAGAATCACCATCTCCATAATATTCAGTGTACTGCAGTTCTCGTTTCATCATAGACCTTTCAAAAATCCTGAATGCTCCAACAGCTTCCATGTTTCCTGATGAGCCTTTGTAATTTGAACATAAATGGTCACTTTTAGATTTCATTTCACACATTTTGCAGTACTGCGTCATTATTTCTATATCCAAAAGTTTCCCAGTATCAATGGAAATAGCTGACACACAGGCATTTAGTGACATATATCCTCTCCTCTGCCATGTTCCATCAAGTGAAACACCACAAGTTATATTGTTTTTTAAATTTTTTACCTCTTTTGCAGCTGCCTTCATATTTTCTTCAGAAACAAACTGTACTGCTTGCAACAGTTTGAGTTCATGAGTTCTGAATGTTCTATTGCAAATATATGGCAAATTTAAGGTACCCAACAACTTCTTGCCAGCTGTAAATCCTCTACCTATAAGTCTCAATCCAAATACCAACAAAGTATTTAAAGTGCTACTTTTACTTTCTTTGGGAGTTGACGTAAATCCGGTCCTGAATCCGCAATCACAAACTAAAGTGAAGTTTGAACACAGTCCTAATTTAGAGTCCTCAGTCAGTGTCAATCGTGTTGCAAAACTGTTTGGGCAGCAGAGAATGGAAAATATATTTACCAATGTTTGAATATCCATTATTCGATTTCCTTTTAACTCTGGAAAGATAGTTCCTTGCACATCAAAAATTTCATAATTGTTCAATTTTGATGAACTTGCAGTAGAAACATTGATGATTTCAGGCGTAGCAGTAGTGTTCATTTTCGTGTACCGATTTCCGTAAAACGTACGTTTTTTAGCCTTCTTAGACCTTGCTTTTGGCATTTTTAAACGATTTTTAATCTAAAAAAACTTCAAAATATCATAAAATCCAAGAAACAAGAAGAAAAATATCAAGAAATAGCTCGTATATAACTATAATAAGATCGCAAAAAGAGTGTAAATAACGTGCAAACGGTAATTAAAGTTGCCACTCTATAACTGAAATTTAATAAAGAAATAGTTGCCAGATGCAAATAAAACAACAGAAAATAAATAAAGGAAACTTGAATCTATACTTAAAAAAATATTTGGATATTTATATTGTTTGGGAGTAAGAAAATAGTTGTTGAAACTGATTGTTTACATTTTTACGGCTCTTTAAATGCAACTTCCGGTATTCGAAATTTCATTTCCGGTTTGTTATTTATACTATAACTTTGCTTCTAATTATCGTAAAAACAAAAATAAAGCATTTTTAGAATCCTAAATGTGTGGCCTATAAAATGAGCAAATTAAAAAAAATTCGAAAATTTTCGCTAAAACGAGGATTTTAGGGTAGTCACATACCTTAAGTAGCATCGGGAGTGTCAGTATTCCTCTCAGCGACCTCGAAACCTATGGATTCGACACTACTCTCGATCATTTTGGAAATTTTATTTTTCACCCCTTCTTCACCCCTCCCCTCCCCCAATGCTGATGGGGGGCTGAACTTGCCCTTTAGTGGCATCATGAGTGTCACTAATCATCTCAGCGTCACCGAAGACTATTGGTTCGACACTACTCTCGGTCATTTTGAACATTTTATTTTTCATCCTTCCCCACCCCCCTCAATGCAGATGGAGGCTGAACTTGCCCTTAAACGGAATCGTGAGTGTCATTAATCATCTCAGCGACCCCGAAAACTATTGATTAGACACCACTCTCGGTCATTTTGGACATTTTATTTTTCATCCTTTCCCCCCCCCCCCCCCAATGCTTAAACGGAATCGTGAGTGTCACTAATCATCTCAGCGACCCCGAAAATTATTGTTAGACACCACTCTCGGTCCTTTCCCCCCTCCCCCCCCGAATGCTGATTGGGGGCTGAACTCGCCATTAAACGGTATCGTGAGTGTCACTATTCTTCTCAGCTACCCCTAAAACTATTGAATAGACACCACTCTAGGTCATTTTGGACATTTTATTTTTCATCCTTTTCCCCCCTCCCCCCCAATGCTTATTTTTGGAGGGGGGATGAACTTGCCCTTAAACGGCTTCGAGAGTGTCACTATTTATTTCAGCGATCCCGAAAACTATGGATTCGACACTAATATCAGTCGTTTTCGATTAGTTTTACATGGCCCGCTCCCCCATCCCCCCTAGGGGTGTCAACCCCCCCCCCCTTAGTAATTATTCCCATATTATAAGTCATATGTGTACCAAGTTTGGTTGAAATTGCTCCAGGCGTTCCAGAGTGATGCTGAAACATGGTATATACATACATCCGTTACTACATATTATTGTACCAAAATCGTGGTACGGAAAGTTCTTTTTTTACAAGTGCATTCAACGAAATGAAATAAATATGCCAGTTACCACAAATGAGAAACAGAGATTTTTATAGATATCAAAACTAACATACAAGCTTCTTTTGACAATCTTCGCTGGACGACAACAATCGCCAGCCTCTAGGTAGTTTTCTTGACAATATGTGATTTAAAAGAGTTTTAATTAATAACAAGTATAATAATAAGCAAGTGAAATTATACAACCTTTCACAACTATATCGAGGCCTCCGAAATCTATGTCAAGGTCTCCCGTTACATCCGTCACGACAAACTACCTAAACTAATCAATCACCTATCTCGTCAAGGATATCGCTTCAACTCAATTGCAGTTCTAAAAACCTATTTTATCTCGCAAAACAAAACCCGCGTTGCCACACTACACAACCAAACGATTTTCCAACAATCAACCTAAAATCCAGATTTATCACTTACTCCTTGGTTTTAATTCCACAACTCCCGAAACATCGCACTTTGGCGATAAAACGCCAAATTGGCTCCCAAACATGTAACATTGCCCCCTCCTCAAAAGACTGGACGTCCCGGACAGTCCTACACTAACAACAACGGTCCTAAAAATACTACAAAATACAATTTCATAAAAACACAACACATATACCATTACAAATTAAATAAATAAACACATAAAAACAACAGTTGCAACATTAGTATATAAAATAAAAATAATTAATAAATAAATAAATTGGGTAGCCTGGATCTACTTAGGAGCAACAGCCTACGAGCCGTGGCTCGGGTATCCTCAAACTCTTCAGGACCTACTCACGTCCCATGGAAGGAGCGAGCCGGTCGTAATGTACGACCTTCGCTTTGCTGTTCGCAGATTCGCGAATCCGTACGACGATTGAACCTCTTCAGAGGAACTGGAGCTTGGGAAGTACACCTTCCCGGCGAACGGGACTCCACAGTCGAACTTTGGTTCCTTCCTGGAACTGGTGGTCTGTCGCTATCACGTCGTAATGTCTCCTCATTCTGTCGTTGACCACGCTGACCTTGCTTCGCCAAAGGACGCTGTCGCTGACCACGCTGACCTTGCTTCGTCAAAGGACGCTGTCGCTGACCACCCTGACCTTGCTTCGTGACAATAAATTCCGCACTCTTCAATACATCTGCAGTCAAATTGGAGCGCTCGACGACTGGCAGGTCACGCTTCCTACTTTCTCCAATGACCGGGGTATAAGTTGGCAACATTTCATTTTTCTGGATTTTCTTGTCTTTATCGCTGGCACCGGCAATCTTGACGGGAACCGTATTTTTCGACTGGTTCACAAGAGTTGCGGTGGCTAAAAGACCTCTTCTACTATTGTCTGCCATGGAGTGTATGGTGCTATCTTGAGTGGCTATGACTTGGTTAGAATTGAAATCTATGACGAAGTTATTTATGGTTAAAAAGTCAAACCCGAGAATCATAGGGTCAACAATATCGGCAACATATGCCGTATGCCGATAGCTATTATTCCCGATGCTTATGCGGAGTCCAACTTTTCCATTCATCTTAATTCTATCCCCGGTCACGGTCCGCAAAGTGATGTTTGGTGGTGTGAAAAGTAGCTTTCCGCCAAGCTCTTGAGCTAAATCCGTTCTGACGATGGTTACGTTGGCACCGGTGTCAACCAGCATCCTACACGGTTGACCGTTTACAAAACCTTCAACAAACGGCCTGCTTTCTTCGTGATGCATCGACGACACATTCAGAGAATTGCAAGAGGGCTTCTCCTCGTCCGGCTGCCTTCGCCAATTCAGATGGCCGGAAACTGATTTCCCTGGGTCTTGGCGTCTTGATTCATCAGCTTGGCGCGCTAGGCAATTCCTTCTGAGATGCCCCTCACGCCTGCAGGTCCAGCACTTCAAAGGATTTCTTCTTGGCGGCATGTTTGAATTCACCCCTGCCAAGGCATCGATTCGTTTTTCTATTTCTACAAATCGAGCGGCTATTGGGTCGTTTTCGGCGGCGGTCACCCCTCTCACTAGTTGGCGGTCACGGCGTGTCGCCCTCTGAGCGGACTCGTACTTCATTGCGTACACCAAAGCTGACTTCAAGTCTTTGATGTCCGCCATTCTTAGTGCTCGTTGACTCTCCGGATCGCGGATGGCGTCCACAAAGTATTCTAATGCTAGGTTATCCCTAACTTCCGTCGGACATTCTGGGAAAGCTAATTGAGCTAATCCCTCAATAGCTGACGCAAGTTCCTGTAGTGTCTCTGTTGATTTTTGTTGGCGGGACTTCAGCTGTAAGCGGCTATACTCTTTACGGCATTTCTCGCCAAAGCGCATTTCGAGAGCACTCGACAAGGCCTCAAAATCTAGTTGTTTCTCTACTGCGATGGTCTGCAGTACATCGGCAGCCTCGCCACGGAGTGAAGTAGCCAATTGGCATGCTTGCATTGCAATGTCCCATCCATTGGCAGTCGATGCCATATTAAACTGTGTTTTAAACACCTGCCAAGACGTTTTGCCGTCATAAGTAGACACTTTTACGGCAGGGCGGGACGATTTCGACACCGGGTACGCCTCCTCAATACTAGCGTCAGAGTAGTAAAGTACAGTAACTGGCGTTGATTCTTCTGCGAATTTCTTCTCTAGGCCGTTTATTTGTTTCTTAATGGCTTCCCTAATTTTCTGGTCAACAGTCTCGACCGTAGCTTTGAGTTTCGACTCGATAGTGTTGACGCGTTCTTCCATTTCATTAAATTTCTCGCCTACGGTAATTTTTAGCTGTTCTTGACTTTCGCTAATTTCGCCAAGTCCCGTTTCCAACTTCTTCTGGCTTTCGCCAATTTTCGATTCTAACTGATTGGCGAGTAAATTCTGGCTTTCGCCAATTTCCTGTTTTAACTGGTTCTGGCTTTCGCCAAATTTTGCTTCTAAATGATTCTGGCTTTCGCCAATTTTTACTTCTAACTGACTGGCGATCTGGGACTGGCTTTCGCCAAGTTTAGCCATTGAATCTAACAGTATTTTAAACTGATCTTCCATTTTTCGGGTAACTGGCATTCACTTAAAGAAATCCCACTCCTGACACCAAAAATGTACCAAAATCGTGGTACGGAAAGTTCTTTTTTTACAAGTGCATTCAATGAAATGAAATAAATATGCCAGTTACCACAAATGAGAAACAGAGATTTTTATAGATATCAAAACTAACATACAAGCTTCTTTTGACAATCTTCGCTGGACTTCAACAATCGCCAGCCTCTAGGTAGTTTTCTTGACAATATGTGATTTAAAAGAGTTTTAATTAATAACAAGTATAATAATAAGCAAGTGAAATTATACAACCTTTCACAACTATATCGAGGCCTCCGAAATCTATGTCAAGGTCTCCCGTTACATCCGTCACGACAAACTACCTAAACTAATCAATCACCTATCTCGTCAAGGATATCGCTTCAACTCAATTGCAGTTCTAAAAACCTATTTTATCTCGCAAAACAAAACCCGCGTTGCCACACTACACAACCAAACGATTTTCCAACAATCAACCTAAAATCCAGATTTATCACTTACTCCTTGGTTTTAATTCCACAACTCCCGAAACATCGCACTTTGGCGATAAAACGCCAAATTGGCTCCCAAACATGTAACATTATTAAATGGATGAATTTGTATTTTCCACTCTACATCAATCGTTATATCAACCTCAACACTGAAAACGTAATTCATTACAATAGACTGCTTATTTCCCCGTTGACTTTCCCCCCCCCCCCCCCCCCGTTACTCAGCAGCTGGCCAGCAAATCAATCACCGCTGCCCGAACGTTTCTCCAGACCCGGATCCTGGTCGTTCGCTAACGAGATCTATAACAGATCCGAAGTCGGTCTTTCAGAGAACCGGGTCATTTTGAAAAGTCTTCAGAAAGAGACGGCTCTTTTTGAAAGACCTGTATCTTCAAAAAGATTCGAATCTGAAGATCTACATCGGTCTTTCCGGTTCCGGTGAACGATGTGGGAGCCGTCAGAACCGAGATCCGGATCAGTCGTTCATTTCAGAGCCGTTCAGAGCGAACGGTTCTGAGCTGATTTACCCATCTCTAGTGGAAACAGTTCATTGTAAAGTGAAGGTGTTGAGCGCTCGGTCGAAATTCAAAATGAATCGGCAAACGAATATGCTGTTCCGTTTCAAACTTAGAAAATCAGCGAAAGACTCATGAAAGGATGCTAAAAGTTTACGAAGAACGTGCTGTCACCTTAAGTGCGTGTATGAGTAGTTTAAACACTTCCGAGAAGTGCGGGACACCATTGAAGATTCCCTCGAAGTGGTAGGCCTGCAACTGCACGCACCCCGGACAACGTACATAAAGTGAAAGAATCATTGGCCAAGGATCGTCGTGTGACAGTGCGAATGATAGCGGAGGAAGTGAGAATTGGTCATGAGATGGCCCACCTCATACTAACCCAGGATTTGGGTAAACGCAAGCTTTGCTCCCGACTTGTGCCCCAAACTTTGACGTCGGAATAAATGCAAATTCGGCTTGACGCCTGTGGAGACTTCATCGACATGGCGGGTCGAAACCCGAATTACCTGAAAACCATTGTCACGGATGACGACACCTGGTGCTTAAGTACGAACCCGACTGCAAGCGCCAAAGAAAGGAGTGGCGGGGCCCAGGGTAACGGAAAAGCAAGGTGCGAAGTGAAAAATCCCGCATCAACACAATGATCGTGGTGCTCTTCGACTCTCATCCATTAGGAATTCCCCCCCTGAGGGCACCACGCTAAATGCCGCTAAGTACGTGGATATACTGAAACGTAAGCTG
Organism: Dolomedes plantarius; assembly: GCA_907164885.2. Lineage (NCBI taxonomy): Eukaryota > Metazoa > Arthropoda > Arachnida > Araneae > Dolomedidae > Dolomedes > Dolomedes plantarius. The sequence continues at coordinate 4,363,867 of OU015495.1, forward strand.
CAACGGAGCAATCGGGTATGCCAAGCAAGGCAACTGGACCCTGCTTCACGACAATGCCCGACCACATACAGCCTCTCTGGTGTAGCAGTTCCTGCCCAACAGGCGAGTCCTGAATCACCCACCCTACTCCCCAGACCTTTTCTTGTTCCCCAAATTGAAATCAGCCCTGAAGGGCCACAGGTTTTCGGACATCCAACATAATGCTACGACCCAGCTGAAGGCCATCCGTAAAGACGACTACGCCAGGATTTCCAAGACTTGTACAGCCGTTCCCAGATGTGCATTACCGCCTACGGGGATTACTTCGAAGGACAGTAACAACTGTTTCATGTAGGACAACAATCCATTGTAACTATAGACACATTCACCGAACTATCTGGACAAAGGTTGTAATATCCATCCTTTTAGACCAATTCTAAACGTCTTGGAAATAGACTATAGACTCAACATTCTTCGTGTGACAAACGGAGCCCAAGTAGAGCTGCATTGAATGTACTGGAAAAAAATCTTTTCATTCTTTTGCTGCAAACGGCATTTCATTTGACCTGTTAGTATTTTTGTAATTAATCTTTAGAATAATAGAGATCTTTCTCGGACACGCCATATATTAATCATGATTACGTGGCTGGTAGTTAATGTGCAGTAAAATACAACTTAAATTCTTTTTTCGGGGAGAGGAAATTTTAAACCGAAAATTACGGAATTATCACTGAAGCACTTTATCCAACTCAGATACTACAAACTACTGAAGCAAGTTGGCTCAAGCTTTCGGTTTTGCGGCACTTGTGTGCAATGAGTACGAAATTTTTACGACTGGACCTCTTCTGCAAGCGTAAATAAACAGTGAAGGCTTGATATTTGGTTTGGTTTGGTTTGGTTTTGAGCGCTACGGTCAATTTTTGCTACACGAGGGCTAATTAGACCGGGACCTACTGCTTAAAGCCGATTCCGAACGGCTACAAACGTTCATACAAAGGGTGGGATTCGAAACCACAGACTTTCGTATCGAATGACAGCGCCCTAGCCATTCGGCCATCGTCCAGCCGAAAGCTTGAGGTTAAATTAGCACCACTGACAGTAAATTCAAAGTTACGTAATCTCGATATAATCAAATTGATGTGTTTGAAAACAACACCTAACAGCACTAGGAGATATCAGGTTTTGCCTGCCGCAATTTGCTAGAATTACAAATAATACAAAAAGTAGCTTTTAATAGTTATGTTGGATCCCATAATTTAAATGCTAGAATAGTACCTCTTGTATGTATTATTTTAATCTTTAAGAAATATGCAAAATGACATAAATCTAACTGAAGTGATACACAAAATGGTTAAAATAAACAGGACTCCAACAACATTAAATAATTGCCATTTGCTACTGAGTTGATTTGTGTTGAATTCTTATTCCTTGGCCAGACAGAATTCTGCTAATACACAAACAGAAGTTAACGTGAAAAAAAGATGAACACTAAATATATGAACTTAAATTTTATTGTCGAAAATTGACAGAATTTTGATGCCGCATTCTGAAGTTATTCATACAAAAAAATGGCCAAAATTTACAAACATGGATGATTTGAATTATACAATATACATCTTCAATACATCTAACATGATTCTGTACATGAAGCAGAGAACAAACACAAGAAAAATTAAATTTTTTTTTGGGCGGCAAATAATGAAAACTGTAATGAATAAATCACAAATTAAGAGACTACAAAATATTTCAATACATTAAAGGGAAGGAAAAAGGAGTTGAATACAAAACTTATACTAATAGTTTCCAAGAGAATGAATTTTACTGAATCGAGAAATAGTACTGAAAAAAAGAATTTGGTTACTTTTTATACAAAATACATAAAAGAAGTAGCAAAATATAATTACAGCAATAACACATTTAAATTGTACACAGTAAAATAAATAAGAAAATCAGATTCTTTATTAAGTGAATAAAAGATAGCACTACTAATTACTAACATAATATATATATATATATATATATATATATATATATATATATATATATATATATATATACTGTGGAATCTACACATAACCATATCTGGTATATGAATTAGATCAAAACACATTTCAGAATGCAATGTTTTACAAACCTCCAGAGATTGAGCAAACAATTTTTTTTATAAATTCCAATGTTACAGATCAATTTAAAAAAAAAAAAATTGAAATATACCTAGGTAAACAGTACTTGATATACAACTAAAATTGAATATAAGTAAAAATTTGTACCAGGGCATAAAACGCAGAATTAGTACCCTTTTCTGTGAAAAATAATTTAGTGTACTTTCTCAAGAAATTCAGCACTTTTTAAAGCTAAAAGTAGGTTTTGAATACCAAACATCAGAAGTATGCAGTTTCCGTTGTTAACCCGATACATACATATTTCAAGGTTTAGAGTCATGTAAATCAGAGTACGCATGAATTATAAAATAGGTATGCACAGTTGGCAAGTTCCTAAGCTGTACATGTTCAAGTTTAGGAACAACTTATCTTCCTTTACTGTCACTTTCAATTGCTAAAGAAAAGTGTTTGTTGATCATTAGTGAAAACAAGTAACTGGCTGCCAAAAATAATAAATAGTGACAGACTAACTAGTCTGTCAACCCAATGTATTGCTATGACTCTTCTGACAATTGGAGAGATTAAGTGGAAAAAAAAAAAGGGTAGTTTTAGGGACGGGAAAAAACACAGAGGAAGCACCACCAATAATAAAAAGATGTTCAGCCGTTCTCTCAAAATAGTTCTCCATATAAAAAACCTTACAGAAGTAATGTATAGATTATTATAGCTCTCCATAAGGCCGAGAAGCATTAGATGAATTGTCCATACAGACAATCATACGTAATTGCTCCCTGTCCTCATAAAAAAATATATTAATCAGTTCAAAACTAGTTGCCATTCGTATTTTTCACTGAGAATTGTTATTGTAGATTAGACAAGTTGTCCAGAGAGCCAATCCACACCTAAAATTCTTTGGCTTGATGTGTAAATAAATTAGTTACAAACTATTTGCCATTTTTATTTTCATTGTAGATTTTAAGAAGGTCTATGCTTCTGTTGCTTTAAAACAAAAATGGATTAATCAAAGTATGACTTAGATCTATTTTTACAGATGTAGTACATCTTAGTACTTCTGTATTTCCCCCCCACAAATGAATGTATAAGGAAAGATGACAATGTGTGTTATTTTAATGAATAAAATGAACTAAAATAAATATGTTAACTTCAAATGAAAGAACTTCATGAAATAATAAATAAGTCAGAATATTCCCACTCAAATATTTCTACACCTCTAGGCTGTTTTTCAAATGTTCTGCAAATACACAACAGACAGTAAAAATGCTTGGTATGAATCAATCTCACTGTATGGCAGTAACTATACTTTTAACAATTAAAACTGTCTAATGTACTAGAAAACAAATCAAATTTAAATTAAATTGCATTTTATGAATTACAACAAACTGCTTTTTATATCCTGCTAAACTTTCAATTTTGTGAAATATAAAGGTGAAAGGAACTAGCTCTGTGTAATAGAAATATCCACACCTTTTTGTTTATTATAATAAAAATAAAATATTTTGCATCCTTAATTTTAGTTTTATATTACACATAATTTTTACAATTGTTTTTATCATGAATCTAAAAATAGTAGACACAATGGTATTAAAAACTTTCTAAACAGTTTTAATTTAACACAGACTTAACAGTATCTTATATTTTAATGAAGGTAGACATGTTAAAAACTATTAAATGATATAAGCAAACAATCTTTGACTCATAAGATACAATGTAAGTGAGCACAAAGCAGAAATCCATGCCTCTGTTATATTTTTATGTTTATATGCATTGACTGGCACAAAAATGGAAATGCTAAATACAGATTGCTTACTTCGTAAAATTTTACTCATAATATCTGGCTCTTAAAAAATAAATAAATAAAAAATAAAAACATCCTACGATAGCACCCATCAATTTGAGCTATTTTTATTTAAATAACAGAAAAGATTATAGTTAAGATTTTTTTTTCCTTTTTGTATGCTAACACCATTCCCAATCCAATGTTACTACATTGATAAAAGAAATGCTATCTTACATGAATTTTGAAAGATTAGTAATAAAAATCACAATTTTGAAGATATTTTATTAAATTATCATCTGAATTTAAACAACATTTTAGAAGTTTAAAGACTCAGAAGAACATTACAAAACATCTAATATAAAATACAGAAAAAGAACATTTAGTTGATCAGGTGTTTGCCGAATGAAACAGAAAATAGAAATATTACATCTTTGCACGTTACTTTAAAATGAAAGGTTATTATGAGTCATACAGAGCAAAACTGCATATGAAACAGGTGAATATTTGACCAACATCTCTTTTCTGAGTAATTGATTCTTTAGAGAATAAGTCACATGACCCCAGAGTAATAAAATGAGTAAAAAACATAGCACCAATCTCTACAATGACAAAATCAGCATCGTGCATCCATTGCTATATTAAACAAGAAGCATTGTAGATGGATGTAAGTTCTAACAAATATAGATCAAATTCAATGTTTAAATATTTTAATTGTTTGTGCCAAGTTAAATATTTACTTCAACCTGATTTTCATTAATAAAAAAAGAGAGGAGGGAGGGGGGGGGGGGAGATCAGAGAATAATTTAAAGTATTATCAATCATTACAATCAGTATACCATAAACATATCAATGCAGCAAAAAATATTTATTATCAGTATCATTCAATATGCTGCTGTTGTTTCCAACATGGCAGGTACTTTGCCTTAATTAAAGCCACACTAAAAGTTTTTAATATTAAAAAAAAGTTCAGCAAGATATCAATTAAAAACTTTTGAAGTAATACATTTTTATTGATATATTTTTGTGGATTTATATGGACTCCACAGATGCTTAATGCAAAAATTCCCCAAAATTTAAGCAATATTTGACTGATACTGTATTATTCATTCTCAGTTTAAAAAAAAGAAAACCAATAAGTTCTTTTAAATTTAAATGATTCCTGCAGATACCAGCAACCAAACCATAATAAATTTTATATCAATAGTTTCCAACAGAGCATGGATTCATTTTCAATTAGCGAAAATTTGAAATAATAAACAGAAAAAAAAAACTAGTAAACCTCCTGATTATACCTAGTAGTATTCTATGAAAGTTGCTTTCTTCAGAAACTTATTTAGTCCATAACATAATTCTTAAATGTTAACATTTAATTTTTGAAAACCACTTTTTTTAACCCCATTTTTTAAATTTAATCAGGGTGCAAATTAGAATTAATTTTTTTTTCAATATTACACTTTTATAGCTGTTAAAATACCTAAGGAATCAACATGCTTAAGGGCATTAAAAAATACAAAGCTAAATGTACAATGAGAATGCACTATTAAGATATACAAAATATTACAAAGATATTGTAATATTTTGTATATCTGAGTAATATGGTGAAATATAGAATATATAAATACCTTTATATATTTTATATTTCACCATATTTCCCCACCCTCCTTTTCCTAAGTGCATACAGATTCTGTGACAAAAGTTTCATAGTAGAAATAAAATATCATTTGAACTCAAATGTAAACCTCAGTGAAACTGAATGAAATAAAAGTTTATAAATGTAGAATAATTACATTTTAATATTCATTAATACTGATTTATTTATGATATTTTCTAAATAAAGAATTTTTTTTATGTATCTTATAAGAATTAGCACTATTTACAGACTAACCTTACATTTATAAATGTTTATATTAGAATGTATGAACACCATTTAATAATTTCCATAGAAAAGAAAAACAAATGATTCTACATTTTCTATTATAAAACATCTCTGGAGCACAAAATCATTAAATAGCTAAACTAAAACTAACAACTAAAATAGTTTTCAAATTTAATTACCTTACCTTAAAACCTTTAACAAAATACCATTTTAATCCTATAATCACAGACTGACTTCATATACCTAAATTAAACACCCTAAAAACTCCAAAAAAGGTAACAGTACATTTAGTCTTATGAACAAGAGATTTGCCTTAAACTTATTAAAATGCAACTTTTTCTCAAAAAAAGTATACAATTCACTTTCTTAATGATTATATATATGTGCACGAGGTAGTGAAAAGAAGAAAAAAGCAGTAAGTAATTAGATATTTATATTTATAGTATCTATTTGGCTTATTAATTACTTTGTTTTCATCTAACAATGCAAAATCTTAAAACTAAATTAGCAATAATGTTGCTTAAATACAAAGCAAAAATTACTGATTTTGTTTAATGTTCAATTTGCATATGCCAATTGCATTTCCTTTTCCTCCCTCATACACTAATCAGAAGAAAAGATAAGTGTGCAAAAATAAACAGGGAAACAGCAGGTAGGTACATTTACCACAATTTCATAATTAAAAAACATGTTTATCACCACAAAAGTTATTTCAAAATGCTTGATCATGTTAGAAAAAGTATTTTCCCTTTAGTTACAAACAAAATTTAAAATATTATACATAACATTACTGAGTTAAATGCACCTTTATTTCAGAAGTATCACATAAACAAATATGTGCAGCCTCAGATCAACAAGAAACAGCATATATAATACATTCGTCAATCAACAATAATCACTAACTTTAGAAAAAAGTCCTGTGTATAAATTAAACAATCCACCAAATTTCTGTAATACAAAACTACTTCGATAATAAAATTTAAATGAAATCAAACCTGGTGCGACAATGCGATGCTAAGTTAAAAATTTAATGAAGGTCATATTTACAACAGCTACACACCAAATCTAAAATAGCGAATGAAATTACATGTGAGACCGTTGCCTCAAGTGCGGGAAAATATTGATAAAGCTTACATATTGCAGCATTGGTAGATGTGCATGATACAGAAAGTAGGCCCATATCTACTAACAGGATGAGCTTGACAAAAATAACAAATTTTTTTACAATACACCAGTCTTATTTCATTGCAGATAACAACATTTATGTACAAAATTTCACTTTACACAATGTATTACATTCTGCACTATCAGTTTTGCTGAAATTTTAATAATGGATGACAAAAAGGACACAATTAAATGCATTTCAAAATAACTTTAATAAAATAACTTGATTTGTATCAGAAAATCATACTCTTAAGTATGACTATCAACTTTAAAAACATTCTTTATAGCTATATATATATGCAGCATAAGGCATAATTCTTGCTATTAAGAATGATGCATTAAAAAGCATTTTCTGCAGTCCAGCAGAGTACAGATAATCTCTACAAACACATTAAAATTGAAACTATTATGATTACAATTAAACTGCTTAAATCTAAAAAATTGAAGAAAATCAGCATTTAACAGAGATTCAAACAATGGAATTCACTAGATGTTTTTCAAAAATGTTCTATTTTTATCCTAACTCAAACCAGATCAGCTTTTACAGGTTTCAAACCTAATGCTCCCTTAATAACATAGCAACACTTGCTGGAATCATTTCTTCATTGTCTGAACAGATGGATATAAATTAGGAATAAGATAAGTACCATAATTACTATCAATTTAAAGATATCAGATAGTACATGAATTAAAAATAGGTAGCATTGGCATGTGTGTATAACTAAATAAGACAAAATAATAAACAAATTCAACCAACAAAAGGAACAACTTTTTACTTACCTCCCTCATCATGAATATCCTCTCTCTAATTTAGTTTATCTCTAGCTCTTTGTAAAATTCCTTCTTCAATAGTTTTCTCACTAATCATTCTGTAACTTTAACATCTCTAATAAATCAAAGAAAAAAAAAATTAATACAACTGCAAATTCTTCTAAAAAATAAAATAGTAAGTACATAGTAAGGAAAATTCACAAATGCAGATTAAAATCATAATTATATATATCAAATGCGTTAGGTTAAAACCTTTTTTTTAAATATAAACTGCCTTAGTTCTATTTTCAACACTGAATACCTTTGTTTAACTATAAAGTTAATTTTCAATTGATAACAAACATACCTAACTTGACCAACTCGGTGACAACGATCCTCTGCTTGTTTGTCATTATATGGATTAAAATCAATATCATGTAAAATAACTGTATCAGCAGCTGTTGAATTTATACCTAAACCACCTGCCCTGGTTGATAACAAAAATACTAAAATTTCTGGATCATTGTTGAAATCATCAATAAGTTGCTGTCTGAAATAAAAAATGAAAATTTTAGTTAGTTTCTTCTTACAGTATACACAAATTTAAAAAACGAGTAATTAATATAGGTTAAATCTAACTACAGTGAAACTTCTCTAGCTGGCCATGCCTATTCGATGGCCACTTTTCTACAGAACCATGACTGCCCCCCCCCCCCCTAGAGAAGTTTCACTTTATTGTAAATTGTAGTATCTCTGTTTATAACTGAATATGCAGTATTATCAACATGTTAGATTTTACTTTATTTTTGAGGGGGGGGGGGCAAAGTTGAAATCTTGTGAATATACATGCTTAAAAACTACTAATGAATAAAAAAGAAAGAAAAAGAGAAAACCCTATGTTTTACTTGCTATCTAACTCAATTTTATGACTTTTTCTTAAATTTTCTTTAGTTCTCTCTAAAAATATTTGATGACAATTCTGTGTTTGCTGTGAAAAGGGTGTCAAGTCCAAAATGATAGTTTTGAGAAAAACAGGATTAAAAACTAACATGTTTGTGTTTTGTTTCACATACCCCAAATTTTCACTGATGAATAAAAATATTTAGGAGTGAAATTGGACTTAGCTTTCTGTACCCTGCAGTAGCCATTGATTTTTCAAACATGCCTGGTTTGATAACTCATTTTAGCCCATTTTGGGACTCCAACCTTTACACAGCAAACACAGAATTACCAAAAATCTTCAACAACATTTTACTGAGGTCTTATAGAAAATAGAATTTAACAAATATTAAAATATCAGGTTTGAACTTGCAGTTGTGAAACATGTATTCATACAACAAAAAAAATGAATGGTAGAAAAAAACTTTTGCAGTAATAATGTAATTTTATATAAACTAAAATATTTTTACAGGTTAATAAACATTTCAACAGAAACTTCAGGATAAAAACCAAAATAATTTTCTACAAGTACTTTATCAGTAGACTCTTAGTATTTGGCAGCACAAAACTGCAAAAACTGCGTTAATAAGAGGTAAATTTTTTTATACTAGTGACAAAAATCAAGAATAGGTCTTAAATGGTCAATTTTAGCAGGCCAGAGTTTCATCATAAATTTATACTAAAACTTTCAATACAAATTATTATTTTGTAAAACTAACATTTCTGTTACACTAAATCTTGAAAATATTTTCATACATAAGGAGCTATGTTTACTGGCATAATTAAAATTTTATTAAAGTATGTTTAGTAAAAAAATATTTATTAACACACAGTATGCAATAGACAAAATCTAAATCACTCTCAATAAGGATCGAATATATTACCTTTTCTGAAATATTTCTCTGAAATTTTTTATAAACTGTTAATAACGTTTTTTTTTTTAAAACCAATAATAAAGAAAAAAATTCAAATAAAAATTGGGGAGCAATTTTTACAAATTATCTGTTTGAATATTTTCTGAATGACAAAAAAAAAAAATAGACTTTTGTGAAATATTAAACAGAAAATCTTGATAATTTGAAACAAATACCCATTTTACAAATGCACTGCACCCATGGGAGTTAAGCAATTTAAACCTGTGTTAAAGCATTCTGGGAGCAGAGAAACCCTTTCCTTTGTGGGACATAACCAATGTTGCTTTCTGTTTAACTTAAGTCAAAAAAATTAACTACTCTTTCAATAATACAAAACTTACATCCTAATGATAATGCAAAATTTGTTTTTTAAATAAAAATTGTTGTTGAAAGTAAAATTGTCAAAAATTCTCTTTAAAAAAATTTTATGTTCAAGCATTACTGACCATTTCACCATAATTAAAAAATTTTGGGGTGAGGCAACCACAAAGAAATATTAAAATCTTCCCATAAAAAATAAATAAAATAAAATAAAAAAGGGGGGGGGAGATAGAGAAGGAGACACACCACAACAACCTGATTTCAGAGGAGGTAAAGTGCAAAATTTTGATGGACCATAATCACAGGAAATTATTTGAATTAAAATTTTCATGAGCACTTGATAATCAAATAATGAGACTGAACTTTAAGTGACTTACTGTAATTTCTAATAAACATTTTATCTGGAAACACAACAATAGATATAACAAGTTCATATCTGCAATTTGTAACTTTAATTTAAAAATATGCAAATAATACATGGTTAATTGCACATACTTTTGGATTTCAATACAAAAGCTGTAAAAAAAGCATAGGATATTTAAATGTCATTAAAAGGAAAATGTATGCACCCATTTCTTATACTACTACTTTTTTTTCATGATATAATATATATTTTATAATAGTATATTTCACAACTTGTGGAACCATTTTCCAACTTGGCAACTTTCCTGTGCTTTAGGTCTGGTAGAAATCCTACCTATATATAATTTTTTAACTGTAGAAAGTAACCACCAGTAAAATTTTACCCATCTAGCTAGCTTCAGAAATGATTACTACTTTACACAAATGACATTGCCCACAGAGATAAAAAAAACACCCACTCTTCATATAGACATAAAATTATTACAAAACAATCTAGTCCATAGATTGCCAAAATAAACATTTTTAATTATTCAGTATTAAGATTTCACGAGAGGATAAATTCATGAACTTTTCCTATCAATCAATTTATAATACTTGCAGTATTTTTTTAAAACCACCTTTCCATTTGTGTGACAAGTAAATACCCTGCTCATTCATGTTTAATTCCAGATATAAAAATTATACCCACTCATCCAAATCCTACAAAGGAAACTGTATTTTCAGTTCATGAAATAATGACATTTTAAAAACTTTAGCTTAAAAAAAAAAAAATCAAAGCACTTTTAAGGACCCAAAAATGTGCTTTCAAATATAAACACTTTTTAAAAGCATGTTATGCACTGTGTTGCAATTTTATTGTTATCTAATTAACAAACACAATGAATCTAACTGACATGCTTTTTTGCAATTTATGTGTTCAAATTGAGTAAATAGAAATATATTGACTTCCTCTGAAAAGAAGATCCCCGAGAAACTGGTCACTTGGGGAGAGAGTTCTATTTTGATGAGGGGTGGAACATTTAAGAAGCGAAGATCAACGAGAGAGGAGGAGATTGTCACCAAACATCCCACTTTTCACCAAATATTGGCATTTTCCCCCAGGAAGAGTCGAACAAGTGTTTTTCTACCGATGGACAATGGTTTACCCCAAGAAAAGGCAGTATTACAAGAAACAGTTGGGAGAGAAATACACATCTGCAGTTAACAATTGAAAGGAAATTTTAAACACTATATTACCTATCGGAACTATAATATCTTTTGGAATATTAACTGCATGATGTGCTGTATAATCTGAAATTTTTAAATGCTGATTTCTTAAGTCTATTTTCCAAGTTACAAATTTGCAACTAAGCAAAACATCTTTCCCATTTTTATTAACTTTTAAACTGGCCAAAAATATGGCTAACAAAAACCAAGTTATGAAAAGATATTTCAAAGAGGAGGAAATTAAAGCTTGATGAAAATTTTCCTTATTCAAATTGAGGAAAATGGGAAAATTTAATAGCGTTGGTAAAGTTAATTGTGAACTTTCATTGGAAGAATTCATTAGTGTAGCACACTTTAAGGGGCAGGGCCAGCCTTAAGCCGATTGGACCTATTTGATCAGGAAAATTAAAAATATGTCTAAAATGAAATTGCTTTAACATATGTAAAAATAATACACAAAGTATGTCAAACATGCAGATATAGATTTCTATATGTTGGTTGAAGAAATGGAAGCATTAAAACATATTCATTTTTAGGGGGGGGGGGGGGGGGGGGGGGGGTTAAATTCTTCTAGATAAAAATTAATTTAAAACATACCTGAGATCATCTGCATCAGAAAAGAGACTTAACAGTCTTGCAATACTTTCTGTAGAGGATGATGATATTAAAATTTGATCAAATCATAAATGATTTTGCTGATAAAAAAATCTAGAAATATTTGTTTGTAGATATTTGTGTTCTGTAAGTGAAATCTGTGTAGTTTAGCTACTTTTAGCCTTTTTGTTTTCTTATAAATACACACACACACACATAAAAAGAGAGAGAGAGAGAGAGAGAGAGAGAGAGAGAGAAGAAAAGAAAGAAAGAAATATGACCACATTCCTATTTTGTCAAGCTTTACATATTTTTATCAAAAATACTACAGTTGGGCCCCACAATGGCTAAGGCTGGCCCTTTTGAAGGGCAATTCTATTCCCCCAATATTTGGGAGAAATTGGGGTATAATAATACTAGAGTTGTATATTTTTTGCAATCATTTTTTAAGTAGGAAGGGATACTAAAAATTAATGTCCTTATTTAACATGAATTATCTGCAATTTTGCTATTCGTTCTCGAGTAAGGCCATTTTTATAACGATTTTGCTTTAATGTTAAAAAATGTTATATTCTACATTTGTGTAATTATCTCGCGAAAAGAGACCATAAACATATCTTTTTAATGGCAAAAGTTAGAAACACCCTATTAAGTTCTGCAAATCTACATTAAATTTAGAGCATGCATGCTGAATTTCAACTTGAATTATTTATTAATATAACGAGCAACACTTATTATTTTAAATGAAAACAAAATTACCGAAAAAGATCATGTCTCCTTTGGCAAAAGAAAAAACTAACAGTTGCAAAACACAAATACTCAGAAATCTGTATCTAATATAATAAATTTTCATATGATCAAGTATTTATAAAAGTAAACACGACTCTAAATTTTATTGAGGATTTCTTCGGGAAATAGTAAGTAGTACGATGCAGGGTAAAAAGTCTCAAAATACGTTGATTACATGAAAATAGAAATCAAAACATGTGATGGTTTTCTTAAAGCCTAATAGTTAAAACCTTTATAATTTTCTTAATGTCTAAAGAGTGATAAATACTTTTCGCGGGTTTGCAAATGAGGTGTTAATTAGCCCTGACCTCTCATTTCGAAAATTGACCTCCCTGAGGTAGCAACCCTAAAACCAGTGTCAGGTCTCTTCTGGCAGGAAGTGGACAATACCATAATTAAGTTTTGTTTTGAAAGCTACAAACAGCAACTTTTGTTCTCTATTGGCAATGATTATGTGATATCACCATGATTATGATTTCATAACCTTAATTCAAAACAGAAAATAAAGATTTTTTTTCTAAATTCCTTAAAATAAAATACAATGAATTCTGTAATAAATATTGAAACATTAATGATAAATTGGTAATAAATACAAACGAAAATAAATACCCAGAAATGAAAATTCAGTGTATTCAAAACAGAAAATACACAAGAATTAAAAAAAAAATCATTAAAACAAAACACAATGAATTTTGTAAAAAATATTGAAACATTAACAATAAATATATAGGAAATACAAACCTTTCAGAAACTGGTACTTGTCCATCAAGCCTTAAAATTTTGTAATTCTTTATTTTCATGTATTCTTGAATTATATCTAAAACCATAGTAAACTGACTAAATAACAGAATTCGATGATCCTAAAAATAAATAAATTCTTTGATAACTTCAATGGCAACATATTTTAAATCATGTCATTTTATGCCTTAAATTTTTAAATCAAATAGAATTCTTTCATTAGAAGAGTAAATGTTCTTTTCCCATGCCTACACTAATTCTAACTCTGTTGAAACAAAAATCATTTCCACGTAGATATCAATTATTTTGCAACTAAGAATACCACACAAAATTTTTGTATGATTTAAGAGAAAGTCGCAACCCCTTTAATATTTTAAATTAAAAATTAGTATACTTGTACTTTTGTACTAATTCATACTTTATAATTTAATTATCATATATTGACAAAATCCTAAATATAAAATTTTACCTCTTTAATCAATGCTGGCAAAAGTTCATCTAATACTTTAAATTTTCCAGAGTTCAAAATAGCACTGTCAGGGAGAGCAAAAGAATTGATAGACTGAAAAAAAAGGAGAGACATTACACAGTTAGAAATTTAAGTCAGAATTGGCATAAAAAAAAAAGAAAAAAAACCCCTTTAAAATGAGGGAATGACAATTTTTTTTTAAATTTACCTTATATTGCTTACAGAGCTTATGAAGCTCAAAATCTGACATTACAGCCATATCTTCAAATATAACATTTGGATCAGATTGACTATGTGTAGGTTCCTAAAAAAATACATATTATCAACTTTCCCATATATAATACAATATAAGCACATTATCAAAGTAAAAAAAAAAAAAAAAAAAAAAAAAAAAAAAAAAAAAAAAAAAGAGAGGAATAAATTACAGACATACTAGGTT